>JBAMAX010002063.1:0-91836 GCA_037043745.1 Chymomyza amoena
GGAAAAAGTGTTCAGGGTCAATTGATTCTAATTACTTTGGTTGGGTCTGAATCCAATGGGTCCTGCAGCAGCAGCAGCACCGAAAATCGCGTTGTCGCAAGCGTTGAAGCGTTCCAATCCATTGATTCGGAAATACATAATAGTATAAGGGCATGGCTTGACCATATGGATATTTGGTAATATGTTAATGTGTCACCTTGATGACTTCATGGCCTATATACATAAATACTTATACGCACATAAAGGTAATTCACTTTTTGGAACCGTACCCCCTCCTATACTGAGAGGAATACGATTGGGTTCGGTCTGGCGCCAGTGTTATTGAAAAGTTCAGACATACGACCTCGCTGGCTTAAATGTTTGTTTGTGTGGCAACATTGGACTCAGTGGAGTTGAAGCTGCAACAAAATGGGGCAGTTTCAAGTTTTACGCCCTCTCGCCACTGACTAGTTGTTTCAGGACTTGCACAATGCTATAACGAATCAGCTTAATGTGCAAAAAAAAAAAACACCAAGAGGTTGAGACAGCGAAAATTTAATGCTCTATGTTTGCTGTATGAAAATTATAAAATGATTCTATCCAAACCAAAAATAGCTTAAGACAGTTGATATTATGTTTGCTTTGAGTTTTCTAAAGAACAGAACCTCCAACAGCACGCACTCTAGATATATCAATCCCTGAAACTCTAAGTGATGAATGGGGAACAGCGATTTGTATGACCACCCAGATGTAACGACTTTGTCCAAATACCGAAGACCGGTCCAATCATTTATGTGTTTACAAGAGCTTCTTAGACTTCAGATTTGGCTAAAGTAAACCTAATATAATATAACAAAGTTTTTACTGGCTTGAACTCAAATTTTGATGGTATTTGATACGATGGGAGCAGAGTTATGAATTTCTTTGAACCAATTGACAATCCTTGAGACCGTTAAAAAAACTCCTAAGTTTTGGACCTGAATAAAATGAAAGCCAGAATCATGTGAAGATTTCTAAAATGACTCCTTTTCAGTTCAACCACAAAGATAATGTAAAAAAAATGGCGGACGTAAAGTCGGGCGCGGACGACTTTAGGATACCCTGTACCACTAGCTTGTAATAAAGTCCGATTTCTTCACAAAAAACCAAAAACAGAAGAATTTTTAAGCAAAAATTTTTTTTTTGACCGATCGTTCCTATGGGAGCTATATGATATAGTCAACCGATTTCAATAAAATTTGACACGGTGCTTAAATACCTTAAAAAAGATATGAACGCCAAAGTTATTTCAAATATCTTTACAAACAAACAAAACACATCGAATTTTGTATAAAAAACGTGTTTTTGGACCGATTGGTCCTATGGGAGCTATATGATCTAGTCAACCGATTTCAATAAAATTTGACACGGTGCTTAAATACCTTAAAAAAGATATGAACGCCAAAGTTATTTCAAATATCTTTACAAACAAACAAAACACATCGAATTTTGTATAAAAAACGTGTTTTTGGATCGATTGGTCCTATGGGAGCTATATGATCTAGTCAAACGATTTGGATTAAATTTGGTACAGTGCTTAGGAACTATAAAATACTCACGAATGTCAAATTTGGTCCCAATATCTTAACAAACAAACGAAACACAACAAATTTTGTTAAAAAATCGATGTTTTGGAAGATCGGACCTATGGGAGCTATATGATATAGTCCACCGATTTTGTTCAAATTTGGCACATTGCTTAAGTGGTCTAAAAAATTTCCAAACGCCAAATCTGGTTAGGATATCTTTATTAAAAAACGAAATATAGCCAATTTTTCTTTAAAAAAGTTATTTTGGCCGATCGGTCCTATGGGAGCTATATGATATAGTCAACCGATTTTGATCAAATTTGGTACAGTGATTGGGAACTATAAAAAACTTTCGATTGCCAAATTTCGTTACGATATCTTCATAAACAAACGAATTATTCATCTAAAACGCTTTTTTTTTTCGAGGTCGTCTCAAACACCCCCATGGGAGCTATATAATTTATCCCCGATATCAAAAAAATAAAATAAACTTGCCTCCTATGGAATAATATGGGATCTAATGTGAAAGTTTGGTAACTCTAGCTCTTACCATCTCTGAGATCTAGGCGTTCACACGGACGGACGGACGGACAGACGGACGGACAGACGGACAGACGGACAGACGGACATGGGTATATCGACTTCTCTATTCACCCTGATCATATTTTAGGTAACTTTGGGGTGTCTCCGACGTCTCCTTCTATATGTTACATACATTTTCGGCTTGCACAAACTTAATATACCCTTGGACCATACGTTACAGGGTATAAAAATCATCTTTTAAAAATCACAACATCTAAAGCTTTGGCATATTGTCTCTAAAATGCTTAATGGATGTTTTTCGATGCTCTAACTTTTTTTGAAATTCTTTAAATAGTTGGCTTGGAAAATTAAACATAATTTAAATTCTATTTTGGATTTTTTAATATTTCACTTTCAAGTTTGAACTCATAGACTAAACAACAATATTTTAGTAAAAACAAAAATTTTTTTTTTTTAATATTTACTTCGAAATTTTCTGTGTAAAAATTTTTAAAGGTTTTAAATTTTTTTTTTTTTTATATTTACTTCGAAATTTTCTGTGTAAAAATTTTTAAAGGTTTTAAATTTTCGCCTGACCATGAAACGATTTCAAAAAAGCTTGGTGGGCTCAGTTCTGGTCCCACAAATGCGACGCATTGCATCCGTGCGTTATGCAAGCGGTGGGGAAGGAGGTTGTGGTGGAGGTGGAGATGGCAGTGGTGGCGGTAAAGGTGTGGTTGTTGGATTATACAAAAAGGAAGGTGACAATGAGCCTAAACTGACGCCAAGCGGAGAGAAGCTAAACCAACAATCTGGCGGAAAATTGGCTGATCTGATATGTAGCACAAAATTGGATGGCCGCCTGGGACAGCGGTAAGGTGTTTACAAATGTTGTTACAGAGTTCGCAGCAGTGGCCATTGTCGGCTTGGGCATTGAAGGCATTGGCTTCAATGAGCTGGAAATGCTTGATGAGGGCATGGAAAACGTACGCATAGCTGCCGGAGTGGGCACGCGCGCATTGCAGGAAGTAGGTTGCAGCCAGATCAGTGTAGACGCTATGGAATATGCGGAACAGGCGGCGGAGGGCGCAACCTTGTCGATTTATCGGTATACGCAACTGATAACAAAAAAGCGCATAAATATGCCAAATCTAGGCCTTTATGAGTCACCTGATGCAGAGGGCTGGGCGCGCGGCGTCTTTAAGGCCGATGCGCAGAATCTGGCGCGTCGTCTGAGTGATGCGCCTGCCAATTGTATGACGCCCACATTGTTTGCGCAGGGTGCAGTAGATGCTTTGTGTAGTTGTGGAATAAGCGTAGACATTCGTGCCATGGAATGGATTGAGGCAAATCGCCTTACCTCATTTTTGACCGTAGCCAAAGGATCATGCGAGCCACCATTGGTGTTGGAGATTAGGTACTGCGGTATAGATCCCACTGAAAAGCCTGTACTGTTTGTGGCCAAAGGCATTACCTTTAATTCTGGCGGCATCAATTTGCGTCCTTGCAAGGGTATGGATGAGTACCGTGGCTGCATGTCTGCAGCCGCGGCCGTTGTGGCCATGATGCGCTGCGTTGCTGCACTTTCTCTGCCCATCAATGTGGCCTGCGTTATTCCACTATGCGAAAATTTGCCCTCGGGCATGTCCGCCAAGCCCGGTGATGTCATCAAGCTCCTTAACAATAAAACAATGTCTATACGAGATTTGGACAAAGCCGGCGTCGTTGTGTTGGCTGATCCGCTGATATACGGCCAGGCAACCTACAAGCCGCGTCTAGTTGTGGATTTGGGGACAATAGGTTGGGGCGTTAAAAAAGCGGTAGGTGGAGGCGCAACGGGCATCTGGACAAACTCAAATTACGTGTGGAAACAGTTCCAGAAAGCTGGCTCATTAACGGGTGATCGACTCTGGCGCTTTCCATTGTGGCAGTACTACAGAAAGCAAGTCACCGATGAGCTGGGCTATGATCTCAGTAATGATGGACGCGGTTTAGCCAGCTCCTGCCTGGCTGCGGCTATTTTAAACGAACTTGTGCCTTGCTCGGATTGGGCTCATTTGGATACGCGTGGTACAGGCCTGTTTTCGAAATATGGTCTTATTCCCTATTTGCAGGCAAGCCGCATGACCGGGCGGCCTACACGCACCTTGGTGCAATTTCTCTATCAATTAGCGTGCCCTTTAAACAAGTAAGGATGAGGATGTGGATAACTATTTTACTGTATTTTTTGGTGCACCTTTCTATGGCATTTGTTATTCCCTATTTGCGAGCACCTTGGTGGAATTTCTGTATCAGTTAGTGTGCCCTTTAACTAAGTAAGGATGTGGATGTGGACACTGTATGTTTTGTGTTCCTTAATATTGAATTTGTTATTCCCTAGTATTTGCGAGCAAGCCGCATGAGCGGGCGGCCTACACGTACCTTCTGTATCAATTATCGTGCCCTTTAACCAAGTAAGGATGTGGATGTGGACAGCTATTTTATTTTTTTAAATTCTATGCATTTTAAAAAATGTATGTATAAATAAAATAAAATATATAAAATATAAAATATAGCAGCCTGAAGTTTTCGACTCACTCTACTCATATACCGATACTGTCACCAAAAACTTATCTATTCGAAAAGTTCTGTTCATATTAAAACAACAACTTACTTCCTGATACGAGAGTTCTTTAACATAATCAAATAAAGAGTCCGTTGCCAATTCGACGTTAGCTGCTACACCTGATGTCTCATTATACGCTTCCTCTTCATCAATGGATTCTGCTCCAGTGTCATCGTCACTAGCAACACGATTATAATACAGGTGTGGCGAGAAGGAGCTGGAACTGGAACTCGAACTAGAGCCCTCCGGAATTCTGTATGGGGTATTGCGATCACCGGAGTCACTTGAGGAAGAAGACTCTGAGCCAGTCTCGGCGATGTTGTCAAAACCAAGAGTCGTGGAGTCTGGCGAGTAGTTTCCATTATTTTCCATTGCTGAAAATATTCAATTAAATTCAATTTTTATTGAAAATTTTTATATATTTTTGTTAACTTTTGAGGAGCTATAGGATCCCAAATTGACTAGGCTCAGATTGAAGCAAAAGTCTTGAAGATGTCATAAAGAAATGCTTCATGAGAGCTAACAAGCATTAAGATCTTAAAATTATTAGAGAAAGCCTGAAAACTCAAAGTTTTCTTTATATCAAGAATATAATTTTTAAAACTATATGATATTTGGGAAATATATTTATAAATTTCATCTTCAATCTAAAAGAATTTTCGCACTTAAATAACCTTGGTGAAGCCCCCTTTCCAGTTTGAGTAAAGTTGGCTTTGTCACATAGCCAAAATATCGGAATATTTTGGAAATCTTAAAGTTAAATACAACGAAGGAAGAATAGAAATATAATTCAAGAAGCTTACAAAAGGTTTAAGTATCTACAATTTTCATAATCTGAGCTCAACTTACCTTCTGGGATTAAATCTTGCCTCGATGCGATTGCAAGTCGTTCTGAGATTTCAAAACGTGGCTTCTTTCAATTTTGAAGGGCTCTTCTTACCAATAATTCTTGATTCAATTCTCAAAGAAGAAATTTTCGTGGAGTTCAGACAGCAAAGCAAATGAAGCAAATATCTGAAATGTTGTAATATAATTACCAAACTCCTGCGACTGTTGGTATTTATTTCAATCTAGAGAGGAAGAATCTCAACACTTCAATACAGAAGTGTTATAAAATTTATTTTCTAAATGGCAATAACTATTTTCACTTAAGTAATTTTTGGTTATTTAACCAACCAGCTGCGCCACCTTCCACCATTCAAGATCATTGATTATTCAAACATTTCAAGGTTTAGTTTCTTTATTAAGTGTATAATGTAACTGTTCGGAACAGTCGAACAGTAAAGTTCTCTTAAAAATTAGTACATCAAACAAATTGATATAAAAATTAATACATTAAAAAAGTGAAACCTGCGTATATAAGTTTAGAACGTTAAATTTGAAGTAATCTTTTTTCCTTATGAGAAAGCTTCCAGGGTTAGAGAAGATAGAAAATTATCCAAAAGTGCGCAGTTGCTATGAAATATAATTGTGATGCAGTCATCGACGGCTCAAAAATAAAGGAATCTTGAGACTCGACAAGAACTACATAGTCAATGAGAATTTTGTTTCAATAGTATCATTGGACGCTCTCTGAAAAACACTGTCTCCTACATGTGGTGGTCCACCTGCTGGTATCCACACTCGGAATCCAATTCCACTGCAAGCTAGAAATGGTATTGGGCGTCGGAGCAACTCATATCGCACGGTAACCGGAGCACATGAAATGAATGAATGCCTATCCGCCGCGCGAGGGCCATGCGGCATACTCTTCATCGTGACACGCCTGCATGGTGGCCACACCTCTTTTCAGCTTCTTCAATCTGAGGTCGAGTTGTTTAAGTTGTTCCTCATTTTCCGACTGGATCTTCTCAATTTTTGCTATTTTATTGGAGAACCAATTTTTTCTTGCTTCTAATATTTCATGAAAATCAAGATTCGGCTCTGCAATTATTGGCTTCTCGGATTTTTGCTGGTTTTCTACATCTACGACATTTTGGTTGGCTTCATGCTTACGTACTCCCAGACCAAATACACACAATCAACATTTATCTCCGCGACTGGCTCCTTCAGCTGTATATCCTGGTTGATAAGTGCTATTGTGTCTACTTTACTCGACACAATTAAAATTCAATTATTAACTGAAATTCAGACCTGGCGACGAAGCTTCAAACACCTTTAGAAGAAAACATCTTTGAAACTCCATTAATTAGCATTACTGCAGAAAATTTAGAAAAGTTGTCCCACTCGAAATTTAGCAATATGTAAAAGTTACTTAGAAAGCACACTTCGAACTGCAAATGAATTCAAAAAATTGTTAGATGAAAATATAAATAAAGGATTCGAACTTACAAACCAGAATCAAGAAACAGAAAACGACAGTCAAGCCGAAATTCAACAGTTTTCTTCGAAGTTATTTTTACAGAGTTTTTATTTTATTTATTCCATCCACCTATCCGTAAACTTTAAATTTATTTAAGACTAAAACTTTGTAAATTTTGTTTTTTTTAAGCCCAAAAATAAAGTAAAATTTTTATTATTTTTCACACAAATAATTTAGATGTTGCTACTATGAGCTGCCGAACGAGAATGATAAAATAAAATTCCAGACTTAACCAAAACACTTTACAAGGCCTACTTTGAAATTTCGGTTTTAAACAACCTACTTGAATCAAAATTTATTTGAAATTAGGGAAATCTATTATTACACGAAATCGAAAAACAAATAGAAATGAAGAAGGAACCGTTTTATAGCAACATTTTATTCCATGTTTCAAAGAAAATTTGCCAAGGCCATCAAAAAGATTGGGAGTATACATAAAGTCCCAAGAAATCTTTACTTTTGGATTTTTTCGTTGATATTATGAGATTTCCGCAAACACAATGAACCAAACTACTTCACAGATACTTTTGTAATAGAACTAATTCATACATCCCACCTAAGTAAAAGGGTTCCTCAAGCGATCAATTTATGTAGCTGCACTGCCTAAATTACGTGACTTTTTAGCAATCTGCTCTAAAAGTTCGTAAAGATTATGGGAATGTAAAAAGCAAATCGAGAGAGAGAGAGAGAGAGAGAAAAGAGAGTATCCGCGTTTGGAATACCCTGCACCAAAAGAAATGATTGATACCTTAAGGATTGCTTGCTGGCGTATGCAAATGTCAATTTGTTTATAAGACTCACGAGGATGCATTTGGTGGCTTTGGGCTTTTATGAATGAAATATAGAAGGTTTGCTTTACTTGTCAGAAAGGGCTATTTAAATATTTTTTTTTTCATCCATCTATTATTACGTAAAAGCTGAAAGTTGCTGACCGCCTAGTAAAAAATCACACATACGCACCATGGTCTAATATAAAAATTTAAGACATAAAACCCATACATGGTAACATAATTATTTTGCTTTTTTACAGTCCTGTTAAGGTCTTCGTGATAGTCAAATGAGTCCAGAACGTTCTGCTGGGCTAACATGAAGACGTAAACAACTCTATTGACTTTGAAGAATGCCTCTTGCAGTTTAATCTTCTGGATATTAATACAATGTCCATAAAAGATGAAGAATCTGTTTTCATAAGTTCAGCTACACTGGGACACCTCGTGAGTCTTTACATAGCAAAATGCAGAGATCTATCCAGAGAGTGCAGGTTTCTCATTTCGCTTGGCTGAGGAATTTGAACGAAAGAGAAAGCAGTGTCGAAATCCATAGACAACACCTTGTTCCGCCCTGACATCTTTAGTAGAAATCCACTGCATCGACCATTTCTTGGTCTCTAGCAGTTGTGCTGGTGAAACACCTCATTCAAATCTGTAATGGTTTTCAGATCTAGAAATTTTATCAAGAATAAAACATTTTCCATTGCTGCAGCAACCTGCAATTGAATTCCTCGAAGGAATCTTTGTTTAAGCCCAATACCAACAAAATAAAATATTTATGCAGTTGATGTTTAAAGGTACATTTAATATAATTTTGGATTTCCGGACGAGGTACAAGATGAAAGGTACAACCATAGATTACTACACAACAGGAAACAATTTTGCGACGATCCAAACATTGAATGCACAAAGAACATAACCTTCATAATTAACACGCCAACGAACTGGAATAAGTGAAAGATATTGGTATGATAAATAAAAATTTAAATATTTTTACTTACTTAAAATTTAACGAAAAGAGAACATAGTGGGACTGTTACTGAAGACAGATGGCCGGAAAGTTTGTGGGTTTGGGAACTCAATCGCTGTTTAGACACATATTCGTAAACTGTAAATTTATTCAACACTAAAATTTTGTACACTTTTTTTTTGTTTTTTTTTAATTTCTAAACAAATAATTTTGTTGTTGCTGGTACGAAAGGCCAAATGATACTGATGAAATAAAATTCGAGACTTACCCATTATGACTTTTGAAGTCAGCAAAGCCTACTTCGTGTAAGTTGAAAGGCTTTGCTCAAATTTAGTTGGGTAGGAAGTATTGGAAGTCTCAATTTTTTACAGTGTAGAACAGTAGTCAGTGATTGATACGGAAACCTAGATTTAACTAGTTCTTTACTAAGAGCATAAATGAAACTTGATTTAAAATGAAATCTCTGGCTTATATTCTGAGCTCTGTATGACGTCACGTGGTCTATGAAACTGTGTATTGGGTTGAAAGTGCTAGATGTATTTGGAAAGCCTGAAGGATATAACTTTGAAAATAGAAATAATAAAGATTAAGCTTAGGGAAATGTTCAAATGGCGCTGAAAATTATAACTTTATCAATAGAAATAACATATTAACTTTGAAGAATAGGCGCATTCAAATGAAATCTTCTGGATATAATACAATGTCCATAAAAAGATAAAGAAGGCAGAAATATTTTTCATCGATCCAAATAGTGCTGGTAATTACTCGAACATGTCCATCCCTTTGGGTCTTGTAGTTGTACTCTTTGGAGTCAATTTTAGTTCTTAAGTAGGTTAACAATCCATTGATATCGTTCACATCAGACAAAAAAATTGGTGGCAGCTTTGGTGTTTCGTCAAGATCCGCAGGTGCACCTAGGTCAGCGTTGTTTATAACTTTGGCACTTTTGTCAAGGACTTGAATATCCGTTTCATCATCGTCGTCACTTAGTAAGGCAAATTGATTAAAGCCTTTGGAAGTACTAGGTCCACAATCAGTGGCCGAGATTTTTTTGGGTATATTTGGTGAAGAATGGCAAGGCCGCTTGCAACTTCGTTGTTGAGTTTTAGTTGTTACTTTTTGCCACTCTGAAGTAACATTGTCTTCGTCGTCACACATGTTGTTGCTGCTTTGCTGCAGCTTAACCGCTGCAATTCTATTTTTAAAAAAAAGCAACTGCACTTTTGGGCTAATTGTTTTTGCGGTTCTTATTTGTTCTTATAAGTTCAGTGTATGCACACCACACAAAACAGTGTGTACACACAATAAAATGACAAAATTTGTGCCAGCGGAGTCTAAAGACACAAATTTTCACTTGCACTAAATAAATGTTAGTTTTTTATGTTTATTAGTTTTAAAATTGAATGCTGCTTGTAACGCAAATGCACGGGTATGAAAAGTTTTGCCACGACAGTGGACTTGTCCGTAAAACAATTTAATCTTATTTCCACTTTGCACACACAAATTGTTGACAGAACACGTGTTAGCGCTGCCAACCTTCATCGAAAACTTTTTTATAAATGAAACATAGAAGGTTTGCTTTACTTGTCAGAAAGGGCTAAACAAATTTTCGTATCCCTTTTTTATTACGTAAAAGCTGTTTTGGTTTTTCAAGCTGTGAAAGTTGAAGCCGGCCTTGTAAAAGTATTATCACTCATACGTACCAAGGGTAATATCATATTTTAAGCCATAAGACCCATTCATGGAAACATAATTATTTTGCTTTATTGCAGTGCTGGTAAGGTCTTCACAGAATTTGCAAACATAACAAGACAGTTTTAAACAATTTAAGATTGAAGTTTTTATAAAGAAAGAATGCAGAAAGTTAGCGATGATGAGAGAATGCACTACAATTCGAGTGCATCCAAAAACACCAAGGATGGGGACGATGGTGGTGGCGGTGGCGCCAACGGTATAGTTTTAAATATACTGCTTGGGGGGACGGAGACACGCATACGAATCAATAAATGGCGCGTACGTGAAGGACATCCCGTTTCCTATGCGCAAATACTTTTTTTATATCAGGAAGTCGGTGAAGATGGAAAACCTAACGTGGATAATGCTACAGTGCACAAATTTAAGGCAAATCGTGCTGGAGTAGTCAAAAAGCGACTGCAAAAGGAAGGCGATATAGTGCTGAAGGGGGAACCACTTTTAGAGTTGTCCGAATGCATACACACCACAGTAATCAAGGATATGTGCGCCGACTGCGGCGCAGACTTCAGGCAAAACGACAATGGTCAAACATATGAGGCGTCTGTTCCAATGGTGCACACCATGCCGGACCTAAAAGTAACACAGAAACTTGCACAAAAGTTAGGTCACGATGACACGCGTCGTCTACTGGCCGATCGTAAACTTGTTTTACTTGTGGATCTTGATCAGACAGTTATACACACAACCAATGACTCGGTGCCGGACAACATTAAGGGAATCTATCATTTCCAGCTGTACGGACCGCAATCACCGTGGTACCATACACGCCTGCGTCCCGGTACCGCAGAATTCCTAGATCGCATGTCACAATTGTATGAGCTACATATATGCACTTTTGGCGCCCGAAACTATGCGCATAGGATTGCACAGCTATTGGATCCAGATGGAAAATTTTTTTCACATCGCATATTATCACGCGATGAATGCTGCAATGCTACGAGCAAGACAGACAACTTGAAAGCACTTTTTCCCAATGGCGATTCAATGGTCTGCATTATTGACGACCGCGAAGATGTTTGGAATATGGCCTCAAACTTGATACAAGTAAAGCCATATCATTTTTTTCAACATACCGGCGACATAAACGCTCCACCTGGCTTGTTCAAACACGATCTAGATGGTGAAGGTGTGGATTTTAAAGACATTGAAGCTGAAAATGCAGAACAGAAGTCAGTCAGTGATGACTCCACACCCGATTGTCCTGCTGACAAAACCAATGCAGATTTGGTTGATGCAAAGAAATCAAGTGAAAGCACAGAGGAGCTCGATGATTTGCCCTCTACATCAAAAAATGTTTGCGCAAATATAAAGGTAAGCGTTGATGGTCATAAACTTATAGAAATAGAAGATCCGGATGATTATTTGCTATACCTAGAGGTCATACTGCGTAACATACACAAACGTTTCTACTCCATCTATGATGAGACCACAGAAATACCCGATCTTAAAATTATCGTGCCGAAAATACGTAGCGAAGTACTGCGCGGTAAGAATCTAGTCTTTTCCGGCTTGGTGCCGACGCAAATGAAGTTGGAGCAATCCAGAGCCTATTTCATAGCAAAAAGCTTGGGTGCTGAAGTGCAACCCAATATAAACAAAGAAACGACACATCTTGTTGCGGTTAATGCTGGCACTTATAAGGTTAATGCTGCAAAAAAGGAAAACAATATAAAGGTTGTCAATGCAAATTGGTTGTGGGCTTGTGCTGAACGCTGGGAATATGTGGAAGAAAAGCTGTTTCCTTTGGATTGTAAGGTACGCAACAATGGCCGGCAACCACCCGCGCATTGCCACAGTCCCGAGCATGTAGTTAACTACAGTGAAAAGTCAGAGATATCGCCGTCAAGCAGTATGCAGCAACAGGAGCAAGGCGGCAACTTTGGTAAAACTCTTAATCCCCTGCTGGGTTTTACCAATGCGGATATTGAGTTCATGAACAAAGATTTTGACACTTTCTTTGAATCAGATTCCTCTAGTGATGAAGGCCTCGGCTGCTATGATAATCCACCCATGGACAAAAAGTTGCTGAAGCGCAAGCGTGAGGATGACAATTCCAATCGTGTACATGATTATTTTACGCGTGCCGAAGATGTCATAAGTGCGCGAGCAACTGGCGCGAGTTTTGATCAAAGCTCAAACGAAGGGGATGATAACAATGATGATGAGGAGGATGATGATGAGGAGGATGATGATGAGGAGGATGATGAGGAGGATGATGATGAAATACCAAGCGCAAAGTTTAGACGCGGTTCCGACTCTAATAGCGACGCCAATCCAGACGACGAAGATGATGGCGAGTGGAATATGATGAGTGTCGCATTAGAGCGTGAGTTTCTCGGCTTAGAAGATTAGGCTATCTAAAGTAATAGGAATTTGGAAACTAAGCTGCATCAAATGAGGCTCGCTCAGCTGTTTAAATGAATTTCGTGCATACGGATATTTATTATTCATGATAAATTGTTTATAATTTGTATTGTTTTTGTAATACAAGATCACATTTAAAATTGATCAAAAATAAATTATAATTAAATAAATGTAAAAATCTTTGAGATGGTCAAATGAGTCCAGAACGTTCTGCTGAGCTAACATGCTGACGTATACACCAATATTGACTTTGAAAAATGTCTCAGGCAGTTTAATCTCTTGGATAATAATACTATGTCCATAAAAAGATGAAGAATCTGTTTTCATAAGTGCAGCTACACTGGGACACCTCGTGAGTCTTTGCATAGCAAAATGCAGAGATCTATCCAGAGAGTGCAGGCTCTCGCTGGCAAGGTATTTGAATGAACTCATGAGACACGCAGTGCTCGCAAATCCAGAGCACCGAGAGGCAGGCCTTCGCTTGGCTAAGGTATTTGAATGAACTATGAGAGCAGTGTCGAAATCCATAGACAACCCTTGTTCCGACCTGAAATTTCTTGGTCTCTAGAGTTGTGCTGGTGAAGCACTCATTCAAATCTGTAATGGTTTTCAGATCTAGAAATTTTATCAATATTAAAACATTTTCCATTGCTGCAGCAACCTGCAATTGAATTCCTCGAAGGAATCTTTGTTTAAGCCCAATACCAACAAAATAAAATATTTATGCAGTTGATGTTTAAAGGTACATTTAATATAATTTTGGATTTCCGGACGAGGTACAAGATGAAAGGTACAACCATAGATTACTACACAACAGGAAACAATTTTGCGACGATCCAAACATTGAATGCACAAAGAACATAACCTTCATAATTAACTCGCAACGAACTGGAATAAGGAAGATATTGGTATGATAAATAAAAATTAAAATTTTTCTTACTTAAAATTTAACGAAAAGAGAACATAGTGGGACTGTTACTGAAGACAGATGGCCGGAAAGTGTGTTGGTTTGGGAACTCAATCGCTGTTTAGACACATATTCGTAAACTATAAATTTATTCAACACTAAAATTTTGTACACTTTTTTTTGTTTTTAATTTCAACAAATAATTTTGATGTTGCTGTACGAAAGGCCAAACGATACTGATGAAATAAAATTCGAGACATACCCATTATGACTTTTGAAGTCAGCAAAGCCTACTTGGTGTAAGTTGAAAGGCTTTGTTAAAATTTAGTTGTGTAGGAAGTATTGGAAGTCTCAAGGTCATGTATTTTTTACAGTGTAGAACAGCAGTCAGTGATTAATACGGGAGCCTAGACTTCACTAGTTCTTTACTAAGAGCGTAAATGAAACTTGATTTGAAATGAAAATTCTGGACTTATATTCTGAGCTCTGCATGACGTCACGTGGGCTATGAAACTGTGTATTGGGTTGAAAGTGCTGGATGTATTTGGATAGCCTGAAGGATATAACTTTGAAAATAGAAATAATCAAGATTAAGCTTAGGGAAATGTTCAAATGGCGCTGAAAATTATAACTTATCAATAGAAATAACATATTAACTTTGAAGAATAGGCGCATTCAAATGAAATCTTCTGGATATGAATACAATGTCCATAAAAAGATAAAGAAGGCAGAAAGAACTATTTTTCATCGATCCAAATAGTGCTGGTAATTACTCGAACATGTCCATCCCTTTGGGTCTTGTAGTTGTACTCTTTGGAGTCAATTTTAGTTCTTAAGTAGGTTAACAATCGGGTTGAAAGTGCTGGTGTATTTGGAAAGCCTGAGGATATAACTTTGAAAATAGAAATATTCAATATTAGGCTTAGGGAAATGTTCAAATGGCGCTGAAAACTATAACTTTGTCAATGGAAATAACATATTAACTTTGAAGAATAGGGGCATTCTTATTAAATCTTCTGGATATTACTACAATGTCCATAAAAAGATAAAGAAGGCAGAAATCTTTTTTATCGATCCAAATAGTGCTGGTAATGTTTTATTTTATTATCATTTCACTTGAAGGTTTTTGAAATGAGCTATGACACGCAGTTACGAAATCCATAGATACCACCTTGTTCCACCTTGAAATCTTTAGAAGAAATCAAATGCATGGACTATTTCTTGGTCTCTAGCGCTGTGTTGTTTACTCGAGCTTTAAATCTGTTTTGGTTTCGGATCTATAGTAAAATATTTTGCATTGCTGCAGCCACCTGCAATTAAATTCCAAGAAAGATTCTTTGTTTAAGCCCAATACCAATAAAATAAATTATTTATACAATTCATTTTTAAAGGTTCATTTAATATAATTTTGGCTTTCCAAATAAGGTACTAGGTAGTACCACAGATAACAACACAACAGCAAGAACGAAATTTTGAGACGATCCACTCTTTGGAAGCACACTGTACATAACGTTGTTAAATAATACTCCAATAAGTCTTATATTTAAAATGCCTTACAGATTTGTGAATTTTTTACACAATATCCGCAGGGCAGTAGACGACGGATAGAATTACGTTATCCTGTCCGGCGACAACTAAAACCGTGGCAGCTTGCATTTGTGGACTGCAGATAGGTGGAATGGGATAATGTTTTATCTGCAATTTAATAAGCTATCTATTGGGTAATTGGCCGTGTATAGCTCATATCCAAACAATTTAGATGCAGATCTGCTTAAAAATTGGGGCTCTGAGAGAAGAGCGCTATCATCGTCTAGGGTTTTGTTGGCTATACCATTTGCCTTCTATACCATAATTTGAATGCTAAGAGCCATTTTGGACGACCATTATCAGCAATTGGGGGACCTGCTTTTGCATATCGATGAATTGCTCGAAGCGTCCCAAGAGAGGATCAATTTTACTCTCCATCTGTGGATTGCTCGCTTTGGAGGTGAAGCTGGCTGCGTCAGGCGTCAGGACATGGTAATATTGCGAAAACCTTTTTTTCCGGTTTCGTTTTTCTGTGTGTCCCTAGCAGGAGTAAAAGTGCTGGCAGGCTGTCTTTTCCTAATGGAGACCGGTTGATTGGAAACTTTGTTTGATGTCACCTGGGACCGTTTCGATAGGCGCTGGTAGATACGGCACCCTTTATAATTTGCAGAAAGTCAAGTGGTTCGATGCAATCGGTGGAGGCATGGTTATCCCCACATTTTACCCAGCGGAAGGATCTCCTTCAGTATCGTTGCGTGTGTCCATAGTTCTGACAACGGTGGCATTGATCGAAATCAAAAAAAAAAAACACCAAGAGGTTGAGACAGCGAAAATTTTTATGCTCTATGTTTGCTGTAGGAAAATTATAAAATGATTCTATCCAAACCAAAAATAGCTTAAGACAGTTGATATTATGTTTGCTTTGAGTTTTCTAAAGAACAGAACCTCCAACAGCACGCACTCTAGATATATCAATCCCCTCTAAGTGATGAATGGGGAACAGCGATTTATATGACCACCCAGATGTAACGACTTTGTCCAAATACCGAAGACCGGTCCAATCATTTATGGGTTTACAAGAGTTTCTTAGACTTCAGATTTGGCTAAAGTAAACCTAATGTAATATAACAAAGTTTTTTCTGGCTTGAACTCAAATTTTAATGGTATTTAATACGATGGGAGCAGAGTTATGAATTTCTTTGAACCAATTGACAATCGTTGAGACCGTTATAAAAACTCTTAAGTTTTGGACCTGAATAAAATGAAATCCAGAATCATGTGAAGATTTCTAAAATGCCAACTTTTCAGTTCGACCACAAAGATAATGTAAAATCATCTTTTAAAAATCACAACATCTAAAGCTTTGGCATATTGTCTCTAAAATGCTTAATGGATGTTTTTCGATGCTCTAACTTTTTTTGAAATTCTTTAAATAGTTGGCTTGGAAAATTAAACATAATTTAAATTCTATTTTGGATTTTTTAATATTTCACTTTCAAGTTTGAACTCATAGACGAAACAACAATATTTTAGTAAAAAAAAAATTTTTTTTTTTTAATATTTAGTTCGAAATTTTCTGTGTAAAAATTTTTAAACTTGTTAAATTTTCGCCTGACCATGAAACGATTTCAAAAAAGCTTGGTGGGCTCAGTTCTGGTCCCACAAATGCGACGCATTGTATCCGTGCGTTATGCAAGCGGTGGGGAAGGAGGTTGTGGTGGAGGTGGAGATGGCAGTGGTGGCGGTAAAGGTGTGGTTGTTGGATTATACAAAAAGGAAGGTGACAATGAGCCTAAACTGACGCCAAGCGGAGAGAAGCTAAACCAACAATCTGGCGGAAAATTGGCTGATCTGATATGTAGCACAAAATTGGATGGCCGCCTGGGAAGCGGTAAGGTGTTTACAAATGTTGTTACAGAGTTCGCAGCAGTGGCCATTGTCGGCTTGGGCATTGAAGGCATTGGCTTCAATGAGCTGGAAATGCTTGATGAGGGCATGGAAAACGTACGCATAGCTGCCGGAGTGGGCACACGCGCATTCGCGCATTGCAGGAAGTAGGTTGCAGCCAGATTAGTGTAGACGCTATGGAATATGCGGAACAGGCGGCGGAGGGCGCAACCTTGTCGATTTATCGGTATACGCAACTGATAACAAAAAAGCGCATAAATATGCCAAATCTAGGCCTTTATGAGTCACCTGATGCAGAGGGCTGGGCGCGCGGCGTCTTTAAGGCCGATGCGCAGAATCTGGCGCGTCGTCTGAGTGATGCGCCTGCCAATTGTATGACGCCCACATTGTTTGCGCAGGGTGCAGTAGATGCTTTGTGTAGTTGTGGAATAAGCGTAGACATTCGTGCCATGGAATGGATTGAGGCAAATCGCCTTACCTCATTTTTGACCGTAGCCAAAGGATCATGCGAGCCACCATTGGTGTTGGAGATTAGGTACTGCGGTATAGATCCCACTGAAAAGCCTGTACTGTTTCGTGGCCAAAGGCATTACCTTTAATTCTGGCGGCATCAATTTGCGTCCTTGCAAGGGTATGGATGAACTATCGTGCCTACAAGCCGCGTCTAGTTGTGGATTTGGGGACAATAGGTTGGGGCGTTAAAAAAGCGGTAGGTGGAGGCGCAACGGGCATCTGGTCAAACTCAAATTACGTGTGGAAACAGTTCCAGAAAGCTGGCTCATTAACGGGTGATCGACTCTGGCGCTTTCCATTGTGGCAGTACTACAAAAAGCAAGTCACCGATGAGCTGGGCTATGATCTCAGTAATGATGGACGCGGTTTAGCCAGCTCCTGCCTGGCTGCGGCTATATTGAACGAACTTGTGCCTTGCTCGGATTGGGCTCATTTGGATACGCGTGGTACAGGCCTGTTTTCGAAATATGGTCTTATTCCCTATTTGCAGGCAAGCCGCATGACCGGGCGGCCTACACGCACCTTGGTGCAATTTCTCTATCAATTAGCGTGCCCTTTAACCAAGTAAGGATGTGGATGCGGACAACTATTTTACTGTATTTTTTGGTGCACCTTTCTATGGGATTTGTTATTCCCTATTTGCGAGCACCTTGGTGGAATTTCTGTATCAGTTAGTGTGCCCTTTAACCAAGTAAGGATGTGGATGTGGACACTGTATGTTTTGTGTTCCTTAATATTGAATTTGTTATTCCCTATTTGTGAGCAAGCCGCATGAGCGGGCGGCCTACACGTACCTTCTGTATTAATTATCGTGCCCTTTAACCAAGTAAGGATGTGGATGTGGACAGCTATTTTTATTTTTTAAATTCTATGTATTTTAAAAAATGTATGTATAAATAAAATAAAATATAAAAATATAGCAGCTTGAAGTTTTCGACTCACTCTACTCATATACCGATACTGTCACCAAAAACTTATCTATTCGAAAAGTTCTGTTCATATTGAAACAACAACTTACTTCCTGATACGAGAGTTCTTTAACATAATCAAATAAAGAGTCCGTTGCCAATTCGACGTTAGCTGCTACATCTGATGTCTCAATATACGCTTCCTCTTCATCAATGGATTCTGCTCCAGTGTCATCGTCACTAGCAACACGATTATAATACAGGTGTGGCGAGAAGGAGCTGGAACTTGAACTGGAACTAGAGCCCTCCGGAATTCTGTATGGGGTATTGCGATCACCGGAGTCACTTGAGGAAGAAGACTCTGAGCCAGTCTCGGCGATGTTGTCAAAACCAAGAGTCGTGGAGTCTGGCGAGTAGTTTCCATTATCTTCCATTGCTGAAAATATTCAATTAAATTCAATTTTTATTGAAAATTTGTATATATTTAACTTTTGAGGAGCTATAGGATCCCAAATTGACTAGGCTCAGATTGAAGCAAAAGTCTTGAAGATGTCATAAAGAAATGCTTCATGAGAGCTAATAAGCATTAAGATCTTAAAATTATTAGAGAAAGCCTGAAAACTCAGAAAGTTTCTTTTTAAATCTGTTTAAATTATCAAGAATATAATTTTTAAAACTATATGATATTTGGGAAATATATTTATAAATTTCATCTTCAATCCAAAAGAATTTTCGCACTAAAATAACCTTGGTGAAGCCCCCTTTCCAGTTTGAGTAAAGTTGGCTTTGTCACATAGCCAAAATATCGGAATATTTTGGAAATCTTAAAGTTAAATACAACGAAGGAAGAATAGAAATATAATTCAAGAAGCTTACAAAAGGTTTAAGTATCTACAATTTTCATAATCTGAGCTCAACTTACCTTCTGGGATTAAATCTTGCCTCGATGCGATTGCAAGTCGTTCTGAGATTTCAAAACGTGGCTTCTTTCAATTCTGAAGGGCTCTTCTAACCAATAATTCTTGATTCAATTCTCAAAGAAGAAATTTTCATGGAGTTCAGACAGCAAAGCAAATGAAGCAAATATCTGAAATGTTGTAATATAATTACCAAACTCCTGCGACTGTTGGTATTTATTTCAATCTAGAGAGGAAGAATCTCAACACTTCAATACAGAAGTGTTATAAAATTTATTTTCTAAATGGCAATAACTATTTTCACTTAAGTAATTTTTGGTTATTTAACCAACCAGCAGCGCAACCTTCCACCATTCAAGATCATTGATTATTCAAACATTTCAAGGTTTAGTTTCTTTATTAAGTGTATAATGTAACTGAACAGTCGAACAGTAAAGTTCTCTTAAAAATTAGTACATCAAACAAATTGATATAAAAATTAATACATTAAAAAAGTTTAGAACGTTAAATTTGAAGTAATCTTTTTTCCTTATGGGAAAGCTTCCAGGGTTAGAGAAGATAGAAAATTATCCAAAAGTGCGCAGTTGCTATGGAATATAATTATGATGCAGTCATCGACGGCTCAAAAATAAAGGAATCTTGAGATTCGACAAGAACTACATAGTCAATGAGAATTTTGTTTCAATAGTATCATTGGACGCTCTCTGGAAAACACTGTCTCCTACATGTGGTGGTCCACCTGCTGGTATCCACACTCGGAATCCAATTCCACTGCAAGCTAGAAATGGTATTGGGCGTCGGAGCAACTCATATCGCACCGTAACCGGAGCACATGAAATGAGTGAAAAGATCGTATTTAAAAATTGCCTATCCGCCGCGCGAGGGCCATTCGGCATACTCTTCATCGTGAAACGCCTGCATGGTGGCCACACCTCTTTTCAGCTTCTTCAATCTGGGGCCGAGTTGATTAAGTTGTTCCTCATTTTCCGACTGGATCTTCTCAATTTTTGCTATTTTATTGGAGAACCAATTTTTTCTTGCTTCTAATATTTCATGAAAATCAAGATTCGGCTCTGCAATTATTGGCTTCTCGGATTTTTGCTGGTTTTCTACATCTACGACATTTTGGGTAGCTTCATGCTTACGTACTCCCAGACCAAATACACACAATCAACATATATCTCCGCGACTGGCTCCTTCAACTGTATATCCTGGTTGATAAGTGCTATTGTGTCTACTTTACTCGACACAATTAAAATTAAATTATTAACTGAAATTCAGACCTGGCGACGAAGCTTCAAACACCTTTAGAAGAGAACATCTTTGAAACTCCATTAATTAGCATTACTGCAGAAAATTTAGAAAAGTTGTCCCACTCGAAATTTAGCAATATGTAAAAGTTACTTAGAAAGCACAAACTGCATGAATTCCGATCCACCAAAAACAGGACTTCGAACTGCAAATGAATTCAAAAAATTGTTAGATGAAAATATAAATAAAGGATTCGAACTTACAAACCAGAAACAAGAAACAGAAAACGCAGTAAGCGAAATTCAACAGTTTTCTTCGAAGTTATTTTTACAGAGTTTTTATTTTATTTATTCCATCCACCTATCCGTAAACTTTAAATTTATTTACGACTAAAACTTTGTAAATTTTGTTTTTTTTCAAGCCCAAAAATAAAATAAAATTTTTATTATTTTTCACACAAATAATTTAGATGTTGCTACTATGAGCTGCCGAACGAGAATGATAAAATAAAATTCCAGACTTAACCAAAACACTTTACAAGGCCTACTTGAATCAAAATTTATTTGATATTAGGGAAATCTATTATTACACGAAATCAAAAAACAAATAGAAATGAAGAAGGAACCGTTTTATAGCAACATTTTATTCCATGTTTCAACAAAATGCCATCAAAAAGATTGGGAGTATGCATAAAGTCCCAAGAAATCTTTACTTTTGGATTTTTTCGTTGATAATATGAGATTTCCGCAAACACAATGAACCAAACTACTTCATAGATATTTGTAATATAATAGAACTAATTCATACATCCCACCTAAGTAAAAGGGTTCCTCAAGCGATCAATTTATGCAGCTGCACTGCCTAAATTACGTGACTTTTTAGCAATCTGCTCTAAAAGTTCGTAAAGATTATGGGAATGTAAAAAGCAAGTGGAGAGAGAGAGAGAGAGAGAGAGAAAGGAGAGTATCCGCGTTTGGAATACCCTGCACCAAAAGAAATGATTGATACCTTAAGGATTGATTGCTGGCGTATGAAAATGTCAATTTGTTTATAAGACTCACGAGGATGCATTTGGTGGCTTTGGGCTTTTATGAAGGAAATATAGAAGGTTTGCTTTACTTGTCAGAAAGGGCTATTTAAATATTTTTTTTTTCATCCATATATTATTACGTAAAAGCTGAAAGTTGCTGACCGCCTAGTAAAAAATCACACATACGCACCATAGTCTAATATAAAAATTTAAGACATAAAACCCATACATGGTAACAAAATTATTTTGCTTTTTTACAGTCCTGTTAAGGTCTGGTCAAATGAGTCCAGAACGTTCTGCTGGGCTAACATGAAGACGTAAACAACTCTATTGACTCTGAAGAATGCCTCTTGCTGTTTAATCTTCTGGATATTAATACAATGTCCATAAAAGATGAAGAATCTGTCTTCATAAGTTCAGCTACACTGGGACACCTCGTGAGTCTTTACATAGCAAAATGCAGAGATCTATCCAGAGAGTGCAGGTTTCTCATTTCGCTTGGCTAAGGTATTTGAACGAACTATGAGAAAGCAGTGTCGAAATCCATAGACAACACCTTGTTCCGCCTTGAAATCTTTGGAAGGAATCCACTGCATCGACCATTTCTTGGTCTCTAGAGTTGCGCTGGTGAAGCACTCATTCAAATCTGTAATGGTTTTCAGATCTAGAAATTTTATCAATATAAAACATTTTCCATTGCTGCAGCAACCTGCAATTGAATTCCTCGAAGGAATCTTTGTTTAAGCCCAATACCAACAAAATAAAATATTTATGCAGTTGATGTTTAAAGGTACATTTAATATAATTTTGGATTTCCGGACGAGGTACAAGATGAAAGGTACAACCATAGATTACTACACAACAGGAAACAATTTTGCGACGATCCAAACATTGAATGCACAAAGAACATAACCTTCATAATTAACACGCCAACGAACTGGAATAAGTGAAAGATATTGGTAATGATAAATAAAAATTTAAATATTTTTACTTACTTAAAATTTAACGAAAAGAGAACATAGTGGGACTGTTACTGAAGACAGATGGCCGGAAAGTTTGTGGGTTTGGGAACTCAATCGCTGTTTAGACACATATTCGTAAACTATAAATTTATTTAACTCTAGAATTTTGTACACTTTTTTTTTGTTTTTTTTAATTTCTAAACAAATAATTTTGATGTTGCTGGTACGAAAGGCCAAACGATACTGATGAAATAAAATTCGAGACTTACCCATTATGACTTTTGAAGTCAGCAAAGCCTACTTGGCGTAAGTTGAAAGGCTTTGTTCAAATTTAGTTGGGTAGGAAGTATTGGAAGTCTCAAGGTCATGAATTTTTTACAGTGTAGAACAGAGTCAGTGATTAATACGGGAGCCTAGATTTAACTAGCTCTTTACTAAGAGCATAAATGAAACTTGATTTGAAATGAAAATTCTGGCTTATATTCTGAGCTCTGTATGACGTCACGTGGGCTATGAAACTGTGTATTGGGTTGAAAGTGCTGGATGTATTTGGAAAGCCTGAAGGATATAACTTTGAAAATAGAAATATTCAATATTAGGCTTAGGGAAATGTTCAAATGGCGCTGAAAACTATAACTTTGTCAATGGAAATAACATATTAACTTTGAAGAATAGGGGCATTCTTATTAAATCTTCTGGAAATTACTACAATGTCCATAAAAAGATAAAGAAGGCAGAAATCTTTGTTATCGATCCAAATAGTGCTGGTAATGTTTTATTTTATTATCATTTCACTTGACGAAGGTTTTTGAAATGAGCTATGACACGGCAGTTACGAAATCCATAGATACCACCTCGTTCCACCTTGAAATCTTTAGAAGAAATCAAATGCATGGACTATTTCTTGGTCTCTAGCGCTGTGTTGTTTACTCGAGTTTTAAATCTCTTTTGGTTTTCGGATCTATAGTAAAAAATTTTGCATTGCTGCAGCCACCTGCAATTAAATTCCAAGAAAGATTCTTTGTTAAAGCCCAATACCAATAAAATAAATTATTTCTACAGTTAATTTTTAAAGGTTCATTTAATATAATTTTGGGTTTCCAGATGAGGTACAAGGTACTACCACAGATAACAACACAACAGCAAGAACGATATTTTGAGACAATCCATTCTTTGGAAGCACACTGTACATAACGATGTTAAATAATACTCCAATAAGTCTTATATTTAAAATGCTTTACAGGTTTGTGAATTTTTACACAATATCCGCAGGGCAGTAGACGGCGGATAGAATTACGTTATCCTGTCCGGCGACAACTAAAACCGTGGCAGCTTGCATTTGTGGACTGCAGATAGGTGGAATGGGATAATGTTTTATCTGCAATTTAATAAGCTATCTATTGGGTAATTGGCCGTGTATAGCTCATATCCAAACAATTTATATGCAGATCTGCTTAAAAATTGGGGCTCTGAGAGAAGAGTGCTATCATCGTCTAGGGTTTTGTTGGCTATACCATTTGCATTCTATACCATAATTTGAATGCTAAGAGCCATTTTGGACGACCATTATCAGCAATTGGGGGACCTGCTTTTGCATATCGATGAATTGCTCGAAGCGTCCCAAGAGAGGATCAATTTTACTCTCCATCTGTGGATTGCTCGCTTTGGAGGTGAAGCTGGCTGCGTCCGGCGTCAGGACATGGTAATATTGCCAAAACCTTTTTTTCCGGTTTCGTTTTTCTGTGTGTCCCTATCAGGAGTAAAAGTGCTGGCAGGCTGTCTTTTCCTAATGGAGACCGGTTGATTGGGAACTTTGTTTGATGTCACCTGGGACCGTTTCGATAGGCGCTGGTAGATACGGCACCCTTTATAATTTGCAGAAAGTCAAGTGGTTCGATGCAATCGGTGGAGGCATGGTTATCCCCACATTTTACCCAGCGGAAGGATCTCCTTCAGTATCGTTGCGTGTGTCCATAGTTCTGACAACGGTGGCATTGATCGAAATCTTAGTCCTTGTGGGGCGTTTCGACAGATATCTTTTGGTGACAGATAGCTGTTAGGCCGAAGATATCTTTATTTGATTTGGGATCCAAATTGACGAACAATAAGTTAAGAGAAGACCCATCTCTTTTGCAACATCCGTACTGAGTACCCCAGTATTGTTAGCTGCTGCTTTAGAAAATCATGGCTAGTCGAATAATGCAGTCCTTTAAAGACAACTCTATATTTAATAAGGTATATTAAAGCGACTAGATAAATACTGCAAGTACTTTCTTCTGCGCTACGGAATTTTAAATTTAAAATGTAACTAAACCATCTATTTTTTTCTATATTCGAATTGCTTGGCGGCTTGTTTTATTGAAATCCACGGCTTAGTCTGTTGAGTTTTAGCGCAGCTTTACAACACCTCGACTAAATATTCAGCGTGAATTCCCCAATTCAGAATTTTTTTCTGAAAGTAAAACATAGCAGTAGACTATAAATTTTGTATAAATCAATTCTATATTTGTGTGCACGTTTTCAGATATAAAATATATTTTATAAATTATGTTAAAGCGACTAAGTAATTCTGCAAGGAAGTACGCAATCCGTTGCAGACTTCCGTGTAATCTTGAATGTAAGTATATCATCATTTTCTATAACGTGTATACACTAATGCAAAATTTAGGAGCAGGCTTTGACTTTTGTAACAATCGTGACTTTTTCAGACTGAAAGAAAAGATTATTGCATAAATTGATTAAATATTTAAGTGACTTGCCGTGAATTAAATATTTGGCTATCATCCAAAGACTTCGGTAAAGGGAGCTGCACCTATTATAGATGAAATAAATTAAAGCTTAAAGATATTTAGTTAAATTGATTTGTTTGACTTACTTTATATTGTAATAGGAATAAACGACAAAAGAACGGCATCTTGTAACATAATACAAATCCGTTTTCAAATAATATGAAACTTTCTTATAATGCTATGGAGAGTGCTGGCTGCTGTCAATTTCCAGTACTGCATTAATAAGCTAATAAAAGAAAACGGAAAATGCATCAAACTTAATCCGTATTTAGGTTTGTCCTGGCCCAAACTAGTTTTGGAGAGACTGCCATTAGCTGCAAGTATTTGATTGATCAATCAAACCATGACTTCAATATTTTCAAGAATATAAGCAAGACTATTCCTTTGGAATCCTTTGATGAGACTGTCTTAGAAGATTAATCGTATATTGGTGTCATTGCCGTATTATGTTTTTATTAGTTTAACACATTAAACGTCAAGAGTCTGCAGTTATGTAAAATGATTTATGAAATTAATTTAAACTTTTTGTAAATTTTTTTTTTTCAAGCCCAAAAATAAAATAAAATTTTTTTTATTTTTCACACAAACAATTTAGATGTTGCTACTATGAGCTGCCGAACGAGAATGATAAAATAAAATTCCAGACTTAACCAAAACACTTTACAAGGCCTACTTTGAAATTTCGGTTTTAAAAAGCCTACTTGAATCAAAATTTTTTTGAAATTAGGGAAATCTATTATTACACGAAATCGAAAAACAAATAGAAATGAAAAAGGAACGGTTTTATAGAATCATTTTATTCCCTGTTTCAATGAAATATTGCCAAGGCCATCAAAAAGATTGGGAGTATACATAAAGTCCCAGGAAATCTTTACTTTTGGACTTTTTCGTTGATATTATGAGATTTCCGCAAACACAATGAACCAAACTACTTCTCAGATATTTGTAATAGAACTAATTCATACATCCCACCTGTAATGGCTGTGCCATTGATTTTATTTTTTTTATACAAATTTCTCGCAGCTAAAATTTCTACCAAGCTAGAAATTATCGCACCCGTTTTTTTTCTCGCAGCTATTATTGCTCTCTTGGGACAAAATCTCGCATGCAAGAAAAAAATGAAAAATCTTTTTACTCTGCCGATTAGCTTTAGTCTGAGACTAAAAGCTCAATATGTCAGCAGGTCGAGCCCGATCGCCACCACCTTTAGGGCGTGGATTTCGGTGAGTCGGCCGCTATAAAAGAGCTGCTGCAGCCTGCTTCAGTCTCTTTTGCTGACTCCGATTCGAAACCGCCGCCAGTCGACGTAAACATTTTTTTTCTTTCTCTCGTTGCCACGTGACAAGCATTTTTTTTGTTGTTACAAGACACAAAATTTAAATTTTTTTGTGCTACGGGTTAAAAAATATTTTTTCTAATAAATAGAAAAATTGTAACTTTCAATAAAAACCCGAAATTTATTAAACAATTTAAATCAACAAAAAAAACAATTTACAATTATCCTCTATACATAGTGGAGTCGCAAATAAAAACCAAAAAAAAAAAAAAAAAACTTTCTTAAACAAAATCATAAGTATATTACCTCTGTAATATCACAGCTGTCGAGACAGCTCTCTGAGTTGTACAAATTTTTTTTCTTTTATTTAAATTTTTTTTTTGTGAACAACAAAAATGTGCAAAATTATAATCACTTTCAGTAAGTTAAAATTTTTAATTTTCGTTAATTTTCATTTTTTACATTTTTTTAATTTCAAAAAATACTTCAAAAACTTTCATAGAATTACTTCAAAATATTTGCATGTAAGATACGACCGTCAACGACGTCTGCCCTCGCGTGTCCCCCAACGCGACGTATTTTTTTTAGAATTATTAATAGATTCTTAGGTACTTTAACATTAAGTTTCTTTTATTATTTTTTACTTTTTAAATGAAAATTACTAAAGTTCGGGGGTTTTTTAAATTTTTAATTTATATTTAAGTTATTTACAACGTCCCTTCAGAAAGCCCGATTCTCACAGTGTTCTTCCCGTGAGTTAGTAAGACTTAGCCTCTTACGGTTGTAGTTGGGGAGGAGGGTTTTTTGACTGTTTAGGCCCTAGTATCTGTGCCCAGTGAAGCAGTCGTTTGTTATTTTTCCTCTATTCTCAGTAGGTCCCGTACCACGTGGTTACCAATCCCAGTGTGGCTCAGGACCGATTAGCGATGTTGCTGCTCCAGTCCTTGCAATTTTGTCTGCCAGCTCATTTCCAGGAATATTGTTATGTCATGGAACCCATCTAAAATCAATGATAACGCCCCGAACCTTTTTAACCATGCGACGCTTTTAGAGTCACCAAATCCGATGGGGGACCATAAAAATAAAGCAAATTGTTAAAATAACTAAATTTATTAAATTATAAAAATAAACAAGCTAAAATTGTAAACAATATTTTATTGTAATTTTTATAAATATTTTTACTATATTTGAAATAAAAATAAATTGAAATAACTTAAAAAAGCGAGTGTTTTATTTTTTAAAAGGAAATTTTGTTTTAGTTGCTGGCTCCTAAAAAATATATCAAATATTATAGCTGAAGAAATCTGTGGAAAGAAACATTTTCTTGTTCCAAACCTACTGAACAGCTTAAAACCGTTACTGAAATTCAAATATTTAAATTTACTGCGGAGGATTTGTCAAAAAAAAATTAAAAATTTGAATTGATTTTCGTTAATTTTTGATTCTGAACGGATTTCAGCTACCAGGCGAACAGAAATTATAAGCAAGCTGCTGCAGAATAAAATTTTTTTCTAAAAGTGTCACTAAAAGTATGCCACACTTTTTTTAAAAAAGAAAATTTTTGTCAAAATTTTGTAGCATACTTTAAGTTGCTAATTTAAAGTTGCCTACTGAATTTTCTGCATTTCTGTTCGCCTGGTAGTTCAGCTGCTTCGAAGATCATTTTTGTATGGAAAAATTGCAAAATTATTTATATTTTTTTTTAATATTTTTTTTTGGTCGGCAAAATATATGGAACATAAATATATACATTTTTTTTCGTTTGTATTGAACATTCTGGTACGCTGTAACGATTTAGTTTTTAGCCTCTTACTTTGGTGGGTTAAAAATTTTTGTTTTAATTTTTCGTACTGCTGCTTCTGAGCCGCCCAATCTTAAGGTCATTCGATTTAGCAATCTATTTGAGCATGCAATTTCCACAACCCAACTGAAAACTTCAAAATTTAAAAAAAAAAATATGTTTTTTCGTTTTAATAATTTATTTACTTAAATAAAATTAAATAGTTATTATAATCCTTTTATTTTTGCTTCTTAGTTTCTATATATAACTAAGGTTTACATATTTAAACATTTTTTTTGTTTTATTTAAATATATTCAAATTGTTAAACTAACTAAATTTATCAAATAATATAAAGCTAAAATTGTAAAAAATAATTTATTATAATTTTTATAAATATTATTATTATATTTGAAATAAAAATAAACTGAAATAACTTAAAAAAGCGTGTGTTTTGTTTATAAAAAGGAAATTTTGTTTCAGTTGCTGGCTCCTAAAAAATATATCAAATATTGTAGTTGAAGAAATCTGTGGGAAGAAACATTTTCTTGTTCCAAACCTATTGAACAGCTTAAAACCGTTACTGAAATTCAAATATTTAAATTTACTGCGGAGGATTTGGCAAAAAAAAAATAAAAAATTTGAATTGATTTTCGCTAATTTTTGACTCTGAACGGATTTCAGCTACCAGGCGAACAGAAATCATAAGCAAGCGGCTACAGAATAAAATTTTTTCTAAAAGTGTCACTAAAAGTATGCCACACTTTTTTTTTAAAAATAATTTTTTTGCAAAAATAATTTTGCTTTCAAAATTTTGTAGCATACTTTTAGTTGCTAATTTAAAGTTGCCTACTGAATTTTCTGCAATTCTGTTCGCCTGGTAGTTCAGCTGCTTTGAAGACCATTTTTGTATGGAAAAATTGCAAAATTATTTTTATTTTTTTTTATTTTTAGCTGTTTTCAGATCAAGGCAGTTGTCGGCACATACACATATGCATTTTTTTGCGTTTGTATTGAACATTCTGTGGCGCTGTAATGCTTTAGTTAAGCCTGTTACTTTGGTGGCTTAAAAATTTTTATTTTTTGTTTTAATTTTCCAAATTTAAATTTTAATAGCAAATTTTTGTAATCATAGCAATCTTTTAGATCCTGTAGTTTTCAAAACCCATCTGAAAAAGTTCAAATATAAAAAAAGATAATTTTTTCGTTTCAATTATTTATTTATTCATATTAAATTTAATAGCTATTACAATCATTTTAATTTAACTTCTTAGTATCTATATATAACTAACGCTTACATATTTGAACAATTTTTGTTTTATAAATTATATTCAAAGCATTTATTAATTATATATATATATGTATTTTTTAATTTGTGTAAATAATCTGATTAATATTTATTTTAATGATACACTTGTTGAATAAAATTGCCAAACCAGCTAGAGGGAAATTTATTTGGGTCCTCGGTAGTATTATATATCACAACTGAAGTTTGTTAATCTTTTAAATCGGAATTTTTATGTTGTTTAGTTCTAAATCATTGCGCAAAGTGAGTTTGATTTTTGTAGCTGCTTCTTAAATAATCTTAATTGGATTTTCATCAAAAGCTTTTTCGCCAGTCTATTGTGCTGCCTTAATAGATAAAGTATACATTTTTTATTTATATTAAATTATAAAGTAAAAATTTATTCTAAATTATATGAGGTTTCAAGTTTGTACATCTATTCAAAGCGCTTTTGTTGAATTGAAAAATAAAAGATTTTTTATTTTTTATCTGTTCCTTTTATTTTCTTAATTTTTCAGTTAGATCTGATGGATGTTCATACCAATTTTAACTCCAAAACTTGAGAAGCCGTTTATAAGTAGCGATTGCATTACGTTTTCCTAATTTTATTTAAATATATACAAAATGTTGTTAAAAAAAAATTATTATTATTATTATATTTATTAAAATAATTTTTAAATCTATTTATAATTATTTTCAGTTACGCTGTTGCTGGTACTTTAGTTCTTACTATATTATTGTAAAATATATTTAAATCAATAAATAAATAAATAATCATTTCTATATAAATAATTTCTTAGAATACATAAGTTCTGTACATGCAATAAACTAATTTTGTTATTAATTAAAAAAATCGTATAGAGTTTGTCATGTGTCCACATGGATTGAATATTTCATATGGGTCCCTCAAAAATTTCAGCAACAACGCACATTGTCTCTCTGTAAAGAAAAAGTGTAAAATGAATTAAAAAATATAAATTATTATTAATTTTTTAAGTTAAAAATATATTAAACCTATGGGATCGCTGCTGGAAATCCAGCAAACAGAAATGGTACTCATAGAATGCTAACTATTATATATTTTTTTTTTTTAGCTATTAATTAATATAATTATAAGCTTGTTAAAAATGCAATTAAAAAAAATTTGTGCATAGTTTCAGTTATATATAATAATTCTAAAAAAAATACGTCGCGTTGGGGGACACGCGAGGGCAGACGTCGTTGACGGTCGAATCTTACATGCAAATATTTTGAAGTAATTCTATGAAAGTTTTGAAGTATTTTCTTATTTAGACTATGTTGCTTAATTAGACTATTTGTATTTAAATTATTAGTTTAGGAGCGGTCCCCCAACGCGACGTATTTTTTTAGAATTATTAATAGATTCTTAGGTACTTTAACATTAAGTTTCTTTTATTATTTTTTACTTTTTTAAATGAAAATTACTTAAGTTCTTGTGTCGGGGTTTTTTAAATTTTTAATTTAATTTTTTATTTCATACTTTTTATAGGTAGGTTAGGTTAAGTTAGACTTTAGTATATTATAATATACTTACTATAATTTAGATTCTTGTTAAGGTATAGATTACATTTAAGGTCAAGCTCGTTTGCTTTTTTTTTTACGCATTCTCCCCACTTTCACTCCCTACAACTTTTAAACGGCTCAACCGATTTTCATCACACATGTCTAGGAACACTCGCACATAAGTCACCTTTAATACAAAGAAAAAACTAAATTGAAATCACTGCATGCGTTCGGGAGTTATGATGCCACAGACAGACAGACAGACAGACAAATTTTAAGCCATTCGGACAAAGTTGATGTTTTTAACTTCAAATGGCCATAACTTCTAAGCGAGAAGAGATAGAGCAAAAATAACCACATTTTCGAATCAGTGACGTCGTCAGCTTCAATAGGACCAAATTTTAAGCCAATCGGACAAAGTTAATGTTTTTAACTTCAAATGGCCATAACTTCTAAGCGAGAAGAGATAGAGCAAAAATAACCACATTTTCGAATCAGTGACGTCGTCAGCTTCAATAGGACCAAATTTTAAGCCAATCGGACAAAGTTGATGTTTTTCTCCCCACTTTTACTCCCCACAACTTTTAAACGGCTCAACCGATTTTCATCAAACATGTCTAACAACGCTCGTACATAATTCACCTTTAATACAAAAAAAACTTAATTGAAATCACTGCATGCGTTCGGGAGCTACGATGCCATAGACAGACAGACAAACAGACAAACAAACAGACACGTCAAACTTATAACACCCCTCTATTCGTCGGGGGTTAAAAAAAAATTATATATAATAATAATATATAAGCATACCATTACCACCGAATATTAGCTTACAATTTTTTTATAACCGAATAGTAAATGAAGATCGTAGACAAGTAAAGTAAGACCAAAATTATGTATTTTAAAAATAGGAATTTAAATAAATTGTTATAAAATTGAATTTGAAATTATCATGATGTGTTAAAAATTTTGAGATTTTCCTGACTGGCATAGGCATATAAGGTGTAGGCAAGGTTTGTTTAGGGGGTTTTGACTATTTTTGTAGCCAAAACCATGGTAGGGATAGGGTATAGACTACGAGGGGAAACTACCACCTCAGCACTCGTCACAACTGGACCAATTAATTAATTCCCCCTGCTTTGTTTTTTTTATTATAAAGCAAGACCCGTGTAAGCAATTCAAGAGTGAAACTCTTTTTTTTTAGGGACTCTATAAAAATCAATATATGCTATCTGGAGGCAAAGGTGTAGCAAAACCCACCCCACGCACCCAAGAGCTAGGGAATTAAAGGGTCCCGCCTCGCTACTTCCTTGTCGTCCTGTTGTTTTGTTAAAACAAAAATATAACTAGTAGTTAAGATGGATACACACCTAAGTAAAAGAGTTCCTCAAGCGATCAATTTATGCAGCTTCACTGCCTAAATTACGTTACTTTTTAGAACTCCGCTCTATAAGTGCATAAAGATTATGGGAATGTAAAAAGGAAGTGGAGAGAGAGAGAGAGAGAGAAAAGAGAGTATCCGCGTTTGGAATACCCTGCACCAAAAAAAAAGATTGATACCTTAAGGATTGATTGCTGGCGGATGAAAATGTCAATTTGTTTATAAGATTCACGAGGATGCATTTGGTGGCTTTGGGCTTTTATGAATGAAACATAGGTTTGCTTTACTTGTCAGAAAGGGCTGAACAAATTTTTTTATCTCTCTATTATTACATAAAAGCTGTCTTGGTCTTTCAAGCTGTGAAAGTTGCAGCCGGCCTAGTAAAAATATTATCACTCATAAGCACCATGGGTTAATATAATTTTAAGCCATAAGACCCATTCATGGAAACATAATTATTTCGCTTTTTGCAATGTTGGTAAGGTCTTTGAGATAGTCAAATGCGTCCAGAACGTTCTGCTGGGCTAACATGCAGACGTTCACACCAATATTGATTTTAAAAAATGTCTCATGCAGTTTAATCTCTTGGATAAGAATACTATACCCATAAAAAGATGAAGAATCTATTTTAATAAGTGCAGCTACACTTATTCACCACATGAGTCTTTACATAGCAAAAGGCGGAGATCTATCCAGAGAGTGCTGGTTTATCAAATCACTTGGTTAAGGTTTTTGAAATAAGCTATAAGAAAGCAGTGTCGAAATCCATACACATCGCCTTATTCCGCCTTGAAATCTTTAGAAGAAATCCACTCTATCGACTATTTCTTGGTCTCCAGCGTTGTGTTGGTTACCCGCTCATTAAAATACCCAATAGTTTTCAGATCTAGAAGTTTTACCAAGAGTTAAAAATTTACCATTGCTGCAGCAACCTGCAATTGAATTCCACGTAGGAAGTTTAAGCCTAATGCCAACAAAATAAAATATTTATGCAGTTGGATGTTTAAGGGTACATTTTTTATAATTTTGTGTTCGAGGACGAGGTACAAGACAAGGTACGACCATAGATTACTACACAACAGCAACACAATATTGAGACTATCCACACATTGGAGGCACACCGCACATAACGTCTATAAATTTCACGCCAACGAACTGGAAAAAAGTATCTTCATATAATTGGTATGTAATAAAAAAAAAAATAATATTTTTACTTACTACAAATTTAACGTATAAAAAAAAGGGTGTATGTTATATAAATTTTTTGGACGATCCACACATTGAATGCACAGAGAACGTAATGTCCACAATTTATACGCCAACAAACTGAAAAAGTAAAAGAATGATATTATTGGTATATATGTAAATAAAGAATAATTTTAAATACTTACTTAAAATTTAACGAACAAAGAACATAGGGAGACTGTTACTGACGACAGATGGCCGGAAAGTTTGTGGGTTTGGGAACTCAATCGCTGTTTAGACACATATTCGTAAACTATAAATTTGTTTAACACTAAAATTTTGTACACTTTTTTATTTATTTTTTTTTTAAATTTTTAAACAAATAATTTTGATGTTACTGGTGCGAACGGCCAAACGATACTGACTTAATCATTTTCGAGACTTCAACATAATGACTTTTATGCCTACTTAGGTAAAAATTTAATACAAGCTGAAGTGAAGATGGCATGCGTTGAAAGCGGTATTCCACTAGTGGTCGCATCTTTATGAACTTTTCATAAAATAATATCTCTCTCTATTTCAGAAGAATTGCAAAGCAACCAGCACAAGTATATTTCGCAGTTATTTAAGAGGTATATCGAAGTTCAAGACTTCTTTAGAAGAAATCCAATAAGTTCCCTGTTTCTTGGTCTTTAGTGTCTCATGTTGATTACCCGCTCATGTCTATTGTAGTTCTCCCAAATCTTTTTGTCCGTCTTTTTAGTACTCCTCCTGGGACCCTCCCCGGGTGGCCACCTGGACATAGTGGGACGGCCTAGTTAGTGTAAGGAACCTAAGATCGATGCCGGCGTTGGCATAGCTACCTGTTGGGTCACCCATGCCGGAAAAGTCGAGGGGGAGCATCGAAGCTAAGGGCAGTCCAACCTGCCGAACAGGTATGAAACGGACCTGCCGCTTTTTTGATTCAACAAAGGACTTTCCTTTTCTTTTTTGAATGGAGGTCGAGAAAAATAACACGTTCGGATAGGGGTGAGAATGCAGGCCCAAGGACGTCGACATCCAGCGACTGCAGTAATTCCAGTGGACCGACTCGACTACCACTGAACGACGAGTCTGTGGGCAAAAACGAGCCTACATCGGTCCCGGGTTCCTCAGTTAGGGTGAATAAGGAGGAGGACCCCCCCTCCGGCGTAAACAGAGGGAGCAACGGCGGCCTCGGTCGAGAAGGAGTTCGCTTCCACAAGAAGAAGAAGTGTAAGGGACTTCCCTTGACGTCGACCACACTCTCCCGCAAAGAGAGATCTGATGGCAAAAAGGGTGGCATCTCCAAGCGACAAAGATCTGATGAATCGACGCCATGTGCTGTGCTTCTGCGGTTACTCCCTCAATGGCAGCGTGGTTCGAAACGGAGCGTATGGTTATGTCAGGAGGAGGGCATAGATTATCCAGTGGTATCACCTCCCTGTAAACCACAGCAAGACGCGTCGCCGCGATGCTCACAAAAGCAGAAGATAAGATTCGATTTTTCTTGCGTTCTGAGTACTTATTGAGTTGTCACACGAGGCTCTGGCTCTTGGTCTTCATCGCGGTTGCAGAATTTTAAAAGGTAGCGCGATGAGGAATTTTTCTCGACTAGAAAAAATGTTGCTCTTCCAAAGGCAGCCTTCCCTACCTTCCTCCTGCGCAAAAGAAACTCATTCCCTTTTCCAATCCTACTTGAGGAATTGCCACTCAAAGCCATCGCTTTTGGTCTTCATCGCGATTTGCAAAACCGCGAAAGACTTGCAACTAGCAGCCCTCGTTCTTGGTCTTCATCGCGGTTTTCCAAAACTTGCAGCGGAATTTTTCTTCACTCTGGATGCTCAGGCTATCCTTGTTCTCAGGTGACTACAAAAATAATGCCCTCTTCCTCAGAATTTCATGTACCACGTCCAAGTCCTCTCGCGCTAAAGAAAATCAGCCCCGCTACTTTCTTAATCTACGCTGTAAGCCCAAACACCAACCACATAAAATAATTATAAAGTACGCTTTTTAAGATATATCATTTATTACAATATTTTTCTTTTTAATGTCATTTTAAGACTGAAACGAAATATATAGAAAATTGTCTTAACTTAACGTCCACGGTCCAGCTGGGACACTTTAAAACTAGAAAGAGAATAAAAAAATTATAATTTTTATAGAGAAGTTCTACCAATTTATACTTACGAAACGCTCATTGAACTTCTAAAAACTATTAAAGAGTTGCAGATCAGTGTTGGAAAGTCGCTAAAAGGAAATTTTTTTTTGTGTTTTACTTCCGTTGGGTTCCATTTTAAATGTGTCTGCTGAGGAAATATTTTAGTAAACAATGAATTGAATCTCTGGTCAGGGAATCTTATTAATATTACCTTCGCTCCAAGACTTTGATGTTTGTGTTTTACTTCCGTTGCGTTCCATTTTAAATGTATCTGCTGAGAAAATATTTTAGTAAGCAATGAACCAGAGATTCAGGTCAGGGAATTTTATTAATATTACCTTCGCTCCAAGACTTTGATGTTTGTGTTTTACTTCCGTTGGGTTCCATTTTAAATGTATCTGCTGACAAAATATTTTAGTAAGCAATGAATGGAAATCTTAAGTACAAGAACTACCGTATAGTGTAATATAAGTCCCTAGTCAGCAAATTTTATTAAAATATAACCTTCGCTCCAAGACATTGTGTTTGTGTTTCACTTCCGTTGGGTTCCATTTTAAATGTATCTGACAAAATATTTTAGTAAGCAATGAATTGAAATCTTAAGTACAAGAACTACCGTATAGTGTAATATATGTCCCTGGTCAGGGAATTTTATTAATATCGCCTTCGCTCCAAGACTTTGGTGTTTGTGTTTCAATTCCATTGGGTTCCATTTCAACAGTTTCTATTGATAAGATACGTTAAAGGTGGCATAAGAAATATTAGTTGCAGAAACATTACCGGTTAGTTTACGTCACAAAATCCAAGTAAATGTTTTGGTATGACGAACAATTTGTTGTATACTTTTATTTTTAGTTAAACAGAAATTTTAATTTTTCCTAAAAAAAATATTAGTCTCTGGTCAGAAAGTTTTAATAAAATATTACCTTCGCTTCTGACTTGTTTGGTGTTTGTGTTTCAATTCCGTTGGGTTCCATTTCAATAGTTTCTGTGGATAAGATATGTTAATGATGGCATAAGAAAAATTTGTTGCAAAAATATTACCGGTTAGTTTACGTCACAAATTCCAAGTAAATGTTTCGAAAATTTATGACGAAAAATTTGTTGTATACTTATATTTTTTGTCAAACAGAAATGTTAATATTGCCTAAAAAGAAAATATTGGTCTTTCAACAGCTGTTGGTCGGAGAATTTTAATAAAATACCTTCGCTCCAAGACTTTGATGTTTGTGTTTCAATTCCGTTGGGTTCCATTTCCACAGTTTCTGTTGATAAGATATCTTAATGATGGCGTAACAAAAACTCTTAACACAAATATTACCGGTTAGTTTACGCCACAACAAAATCCAAATAAATGTTTCAAAAATTTAGGACCAAAATATTGTTGTACACTTTTATTTAAAAAAAAAAAAATTTTTTTTCACATTTTTCACAAAAAAAATAATTTTGTAAAGAAATAATTTCGATGTTGCTGCTAAAGCTGGCTGAACGAGACTGATGAAAATAAATACTATACCTAACCAGAACAGCTTTAAAAGTCAGATTTGAAGTTTCTTCAAAGCAAAGCCCACTTAGAAACAATTTAAAATAGCTTAGATTAGGCTTAGTTGTGTTTGGATCTTTGAAACGCTTTAGTGCAGTTTGGCCAAAACTACACTGCGATTTAATGGATACGATGTGCCACCTTCAAGTCCTAAAGTCTTGCCAATAGATCAAACTAAAATATTTGGGTTGCTTTGGGACATTATGCATCAAGGAAGAAGGCGTAACCTTTTTTCACGTCTCGCTACGTTCTGGAAAATTATCTCTTTAATTTCAGGAAAATATCCATGCCAATATTACTTAGGTAAGTCAATATCCTAAGGAAATTTTAGCCCATCCATTTAAGTTATCGGAATCCAAGACTGCTTGGACTACACTAAGGTAGTAGTTCCAGCTTGTGCTTCTTTTCGATCTCTTGACTCCTCGGGTCGCTTGACATCGAATTACTATGGCTACAAAAGTAGATTATTTTTAATCTCGTTAGAGCGATACGCTCTGCAAGCTTGTTTTGGGAATTTTCCCACTTATTTAGTATCGTTAATATCGCAAGGAAATTCTAGTCTGTTTTCTTGGATCTGGCCAAGTTATGGAAACCGAGCAGCTGTTTAGACTGTTTTAGGCCCACCTTTTATCACTTCTTGTAATGACTCGGAAGATCTTATCAGCTACTTCGTTTCAGCAGATATTCCTCCTCTTCTATTTAAGCTTGATTTTATAATATTGTCCCAGAGAGTTTTTATTTGGCGTTGGTTCCCCGAAGTATTTTGGATTTAATTTTCGATTTAACCAACGCGTTTATCGCGGCTTGACTGTTTGAGAATATTGCCTGATGGTATCATGACCTGAGTTCCTGACATTTGCGTTATGAGTCCGGTACTATCTTATTTGAAGATCGGACTGTATGGCATAAAATAGTTTGCTTTATATTCATCACATCAACTATATTGGTAATTTTCTAAAAACGTTGTAAGATCTTTAATAACGTATTCATGACTATGGGCGTGAGTTGGTTTCTATGTAAGCTTTAGGCAGAAAGCTTTGGAGGACTTATGTCCTTTATCAGGCCGATATCCGCTAAAAAGTAGTCTAATTAAAAAGATGAAGCAGCTTTTTTTGACTCTAGCCCTATGTAACCACAAGGTGATTTGCAGTAATAATCTTTTCATATATTTAGCAAAGTAAATACCTTAATCTGCGAGTTGTATTGACCGGGAAATATCAAATTGTACGAATGTTACGCGTTATCTGTATGTGGTCCTATGGGCACTAATGCAGAAGTACCCAATAATAACATTCACTCAATAAATTCTGCATATGGATGCACTTTGCTGGGCAGAAATGCAAAAGTACCCAATAATGATATTTACCAAATTATTTTTGCATATGTATGCACTTTGTGGCACTTTGTGGAACCTAATAAAATGTACTTAATAAATTCTGCACATGTGTACAATTTCAATAATAATTTTCACCAAAAACATTTTATCCCCACCGGACACTGGGGGAACATAGATTACGAAAAGTGGAGCAGTCCTGCCCAAAACAGTGTTGTAAAAAGCGTCAATAACAATGCTCAATGTTTATTTTCTTTGCTTTACAAGATCTAAACAAAATTTATTGTACTTACCAACAGCTGAGACTGTAGCTTAGATGCTTTCAATGCGCGTTTTATGACACTTGGGAACAGCTGATTGTTAGTCAGGCACTTCTGCATTTCTGCCTGATAAAATGAAGAAAAAACTGACTGATTACAGAAAAGATACCGTGAATTATAGTCTTAATAAAGTAAGCAGTTCTATTATGTTTTTATGAATACTATTAGCATAAAATCACTTTTTGTTTATATAGTGTACTATGTACCTATAAATAATAATTGTTAAAAATATATAGCCACCAATTTTTTTGAAATACCCATGAGATGAGCAAAAATGTGGATAAAAATTGAAGAGTGATGCCAACAAAGAAACAGAGGCGTCATAGTAAATGTAACTTTAAAGTTTAGTAAATTCAATGACAGCAGGCAGAAGATCCATCGTTCCGCGACGTCAATGGTACGGCATTAAACGATCTTCTCTTTACTGGACCTAACATTCAGCGCAATCTATTTGCTGTGTGCCTCCGCTTTAGAATGTACAGATTTGTATTCTTAGCGGACATAGTGAAGATGTTTCGTCAAATATGGGTGTAGAGAGAATCCCACTGAACAAATCAAGCACTTCCAACCATTTGTTGGATTTGATTTTAAGATAAAGCTTGGTCTCTAAACGTCGCAGTTTTTAGTTATAAAGCCTTTATATTCTATGACGATTATTAACGATATCATGGTAGGATATATTTGTTGGGGTAAAGCGACATTTTTGTTTTTCTCCGAAGTAAATCCCTAGGTTAGGTTATGTTGTCAGATAGTGACTGAGATCACCCAGAGACCATGAGGTAATGAACCTGTTGTTGTTTTTTTAAAAGGAGTAAGGAGGAGGAAGAGGAAAGGAATTGAAGAAAGGGAGGGATTGTGAAGGAGAATCAAAAACTGTGCATGCCTAGTCGCCAAAGCCTCTCATGTTGCAGAACCATTTTGAGGATTCGACGAAAGCAGCTACGTCCCAGATCCACAAAGAATGGCTTACCTAGAAACTGAGCTCGTCTTTTAAGAAGTGCCGGGCAGTCGCATAGAAGGTGTCTCCCAGATTTGCGATACGTCGTCCTGTATTGGTCTTTCTACGTCCGTAACCGCAAGGTTAGCTGCCAGCGTTGAGCCTTGCTGGCGCACTCGTCCGCCGCCTCGTTACCAGGGACACATGCGTGATCCGAAACCCAGCCAGTGGTGATGGATACAGTTGAGCGCTAGCGTCGCGTTACGGATTAGTTTACTTTTTATAATGTGCGATAATAGAGCTTTAAAAGCAGCCTGAATATCGATAAGAATTACAATTTTCTTTGAACTTCCGTCCAAGGCGCCATATATCTCCGCTTGAAAAACGCTGCACCAGTCGGGGAGGCGGAATGAAAGCTTCGTCGAAAGCTCTTCAGAGAAGATGCCTCCTCCTGTGCCCTCATCCATCTTCTAACCTTCAGTACAGATCGTCAGATCGTTCCCTTTTAAAGGGGTTTCTTTGCATCAAATATGTTATTGATATAAATCAATGGCGCAGATGATTTTAATGAGTTTTTTTTAAGATATCAATATGCGATATCTTTTTAATTTCAGCATTTTACTACACTAAAGCAAGCACGTTGAGTGCTGTCAGTTTAAACTCAAATCTGAGAACATAATAGTAACCTAAGCACAAATAAAGAAACAAAAATGTTTTTCAATTTAATTGAAAACATCTCTTGGCCACCTACCGCCTGGGAATATGTTTTGCTGCTCTTGATTGGCATATCGACTATTGGCATAATCACGTGGAAAATATACGACTATGGCCAGCGCGCGTTCCGTGGGAAGCGGTATACGTCTCAAGCAGTCTCCTACACGCCGCTCACATTCAACGAGAGACTCCAGCTAAGGGACTATCTTTATACAGATCAGGTCCCCCGTCAGTACCTTGGTCCCACACTGGAGCAGCAGATGTGGAGCGGAGCCGACGCCCATACAAGCCCTATCAATATAATGACAAAAAGCGTCTGCTATAACTATTTTGGTATTCCCCTAACTTGGTCCCATTATGACACACTACCCACTGGCATACGTCTGGAGAACGATGGTTATACACTGCTCTTGACTGCCACCTACAATGACGGCGTACCTTTAGTTACCGGTGCCAATCTGCAGGACAGCTTCAACTTTGTAGACATCACTTTTCGTTGGAGCTATCTAGGTGACGATGGTTCGGAGCACACGCTGGACAATCGGCACTTTCCATTGGAGATGCAGTGTAAGCACAAGAGCGCCTCCAACTCCTCTATACTTATTATTTGCTATATGTTTGAACTTTACGGCGAAAATCCCTACATTAAGGAGCTTACACAGCACCTGGTTTCCGTGCAACAAGCTGGCCAAATTGCAGAGATACCACCATTTCCGTTGAGCTATTTGATGCCAGCATTCAATACCGGATTCTACAGCTACAATGGATCTCTGACTGAACAGTCTGGACAACGTGGAACTGAATGGTTTGTGTTTCGTGATTCCCTGCCGCTAAGTGAACGCCAGCTGAACGAATTTCGACAGCTCTGTACTTTTGAGGGTGGACGAATTGCAATAAACGGACGGCGCGTAAAATTACTGGAGGGACGTCGCGTGCTGCTCAATCAATATCGTGCTTAGGAAAATTGATCTATTATTTACTCAAACTTTTATTTAAAAATTTGTTTAGTTGTTTTTATTTATTACAAAAATTTTGGCAAAATTATTTGCTCTTGAGTATTGTTTTTTAATTTTACTTTGACTCATCGCCAGTTAATGCAATTTTATGGCGTCCCTGACGTAGTAGCATTTAGTTTTGTAATGTCATTCATGACTGAGCATAAAACTCAGGAATTACAGAAAATTTACAGGAACTAAAAAAAAACATAATTTCCTTATATTTAAAAACACGTCAAAATCGTGAGCACCCCAATAAACAAGAGTAGCCTGTAAAGTATTACGTCCAAGGTGCTAATAAGCCCAACCCCAGACTGCGCATATCTCCGCTTGAAAAGTGGTACACGAGTCGGGAGTGCGGAATGAAAGCTTCGTCGAAAGCTCTTCAGAGAAGATGCCTGCTCATGTGCCCTCATACATCTTCAAACCATCAGTATAAATTGTCAGCTCGTCGAATTTTAAAGGGGTTATTTGCATTCAATCTTCTTCTCCGGGAAAACTGTGACAAAGTTAAATTTGTCTGATAAAGATGACAAGATTTCATTAAAAAGCTTTGAAAACTGCTTCGCCACTCTTTTGGGTACTATATATTATATAACAAAGTTATATATCAGAATCCTGATCGGTTGCTGCTTCCTGCTGATTCTCGCCTTTAGCAACGCGTTTCTTGCCTAGTAGCACATCCTAAAGCAAATATGTTACATAGCTATCAAATTTGTTCTTTAACCATTTTACAACGTACCTGCTCAAAGCGTTGCTTTTTGGCTTTTGGCGTCGAGTTGTCAGAACCGTGCTCAAAGCGTCGCTTTTGGTTTTTAGGAGTTGAGTCGTCTGAGTCCTCAGAGTCCTCAGAACCCTGATTGGTTTTTGCTTCCTGCTGATTCTCGCCTTTAGCAACGCGTTTCTTGCCTAGTAGCACATTCTAAAGCAAATATGTTATATAGCTCTCAAATTTGTTTTTAAACCATTTTACAACTTACCTGCTCAAACTCCGAACGCTCTTCTAGAGGCATCCAATACCAATTCTCCACGGCATTTCGTAATACGTCAGCTCCCGACATAAGTTCGCGGAAATTCCTGCGATACATACACAAGTAATTCCGATACACCTCCATAAACACGGTATCTTCAAAAAGATCTCGACCCGATACCACCCACTCATAGTCGTATGATGAAGCTAGGCTTCCGGGAATGCCACTACTGAACTCATTGGTGTCATCTATGGGTTGGAGCTCATCGCTGTTGTTGGCTGCCTGGTTTAATGAAGATAATATTAGAAACTCGTTCATATTGGTAGACCCCTACTTACAATCTGGTACTGCAGGCGTTCGCTAAAATGCAATAATTTCCAACTCTTTTTTGCATTAATTGCCAAGATTGGTCCTTGCAGACGGTCGCCATAACGTTCGGTAAATTCTTTAAAAAAATTTGCGTAGCCAATCGATTCATCCACCTCCATGTCTTCAGTCGGAAGCTGTTTTTAAAAAATTGCAATTCTTTAGCAACACTGGTACTCTTCAAACTTAACGAAACTGTTGACAAAATAATTTTCTAATTCCCTTGAGTTAATAAAACAAAGTTTTTACTGGCTTAAACTCAAATTTTCATGGTATTTGATACGATGGGAGCAGAGTTATAAATTTCTTTGAACCAATTGAGACCGTTAAAAAAAACTCTTAAGTTTTGGACCTGAATAAAATGAAAGCCAGAATCATGTGAAGATTTCTAAAATGACTCCTTTTCAGTTCGACCACAAAGATAATGTAAAATCATCTTTTAAAAATCACAACATCTAAAGCTTTGGCATATTGTCTCTAAAATGCTTAATGTATGTTTTTGGATGCTCTAACTTTTTTTGAAATTCTTTAAATAGTTGGCTTGGAGATGTTTAAGTTTAATTTAAATTCTATTTTGAATTTTTTAATATTTCACTTTCAAGTTTGAACTCATAGACGAAACAACAAAATGTTAGTGAAAAAAAATTTTAAATAAAACATAAGTAAAATTAAAAAAAAAATTTTTTTTTAATATTTTCTTCGAAATTTTCTGTGTAAAAATTTTTAAAGTTAATAAAATTTTCGCCTGACCATGAAACGATTTCAAAAAAGCTTGGTGGGCTCAGCTCTGGTCCCACAAATGCGACGCATTGTATCCGTGCGTTATGCAAGCGGTGGGGAAGGAGGTTGTGGTGGAGGTGGAGATGGCAGTGGTGGCGGTAAAGGTGTGGTTGTTGGATTATACAAAAAGGAAGGTGACAATGAGCCTAAACTGACGCCAAGCGGAGAGAAGCTAAACCAACAATCTGGCGGAAAATTGGCTGATCTGATATGTAGCACAAAATTGGATGGCCGCCTGGGAAGCGGTAAGGTGTTTACAAATGTTGTTACAGAGTTCGCAGCAGTGGCCATTGTCGGCTTGGGCATTGAAGGCATTGGCTTCAATGAGCTGGAAATGCTTGATGAGGGCATGGAAAACGTACGCATAGCTGCCGGAGTGGGCACACGCGCATTGCAGGAAGTAGGTTGCAGCCAGATTAGTGTAGACGCTATGGAATATGCGGAACAGGCGGCGGAGGGCGCAACCTTGTCGATTTATCGGTATACGCAACTGATAACAAAAAAGCGCATAAATATGCCAAATCTAGGCCTTTATGAGTCACCTGATGCAGAGGGCTGGGCGCGCGGCGTCTTTAAGGCCGATGCGCAGAATCTGGCGCGTCGTCTGAGTGATGCGCCTGCCAATTGTATGACGCCCACATTGTTTGCGCAGGGTGCAGTAGATGCTTTGTGTAGTTGTGGAATAAGCGTAGACATTCGTGCCATGGAATGGATTGAGGCAAATCGCCTTACCTCATTTTTGACCGTAGCCAAAGGATCATGCGAGCCACCATTGGTGTTGGAGATTAGGTACTGCGGTATAGATCCCACTGAAAAGCCTGTACTGTTTGTGGCCAAAGGCATTACCTTTAATTCTGGCGGCATCAATTTGCGTCCTTGCAAGGGTATGGATGAGTATCGTGGCTGCATGTCTGCAGCCGCGGCCGTTGTGGCCATGATGCGCTGCGTTGCTGCACTTTCTCTGCCCATCAATGTGGCCTGCGTTATTCCACTATGCGAAAATTTGCCCTCGGGCATGTCCGCCAAGCCCGGTGATGTCATCAAGCTGCTTAACAATAAAACAATGTCTATACGAGATTTGGACAAAGCCGGCGTCGTTGTGTTGGCTGATCCGCTGATATACGGCCAGGCAACCTACAAGCCGCGTCTAGTTGTGGATTTGGGGACAATAGGTTGGGGCGTTAAAAAAGCGGTAGGTGGAGGCGCAACGGGCATCTGGTCAAACTCAAATTACGTGTGGAAACAGTTCCAGAAAGCTGGCTCATTAACGGGTGATCGACTCTGGCGCTTTCCATTGTGGCAGTACTACAGAAAGCAAGTCACCGATGAGCTGGGCTATGATCTCAGCAATGATGGACGCGGCTTAGCCAGCTCCTGCCTGGCTGCGGCTATATTGAACGAACTTGTGCCTTGCTCGGATTGGGCTCATTTGGATACGCGTGGTACAGGCCTGTTTTCGAAATATGGTCTTATTCCCTATTTGCAGGCAAGCCGCATGACCGGGCGGCCTACACGCACCTTGGTGCAATTTCTCTATCAATTAGCGTGCCCTTTAAACAAGTAAGGATGAGGATGTGGATAACTATTTTACTGTATATTTTGGTGCACCTTTCTATGGGATTTGTTATTCCCTATTTGCGAGCACCTTGGTGGAATTTCTGTATCAGTTAGTGTGCCCTTTAACCAAGTAGGGATGTGGATGTGGACAGCTATTTTTATTTTTTAAATTCTATGTATTTTAAAAAATGTATGTATAAATAAAATAAAATACATAAAATATTAAATATAGCAGCTTGAAGTTTTCGACTCACTCTACTCATATACCGATACTGTCACCAAAAACTTATCTATTCGAAAAGTTCTGTTCATATTAAAACAACAACTTACTTCCTGATACGAGAGTTCTTTAACATAATCAAATAAAGAGTCCGTTGCCAATTCGACGTTAGCTGCTACACCTGATGTCTCATTATACGCTTCCTCTTCATCAATGGATTCTGCTCCAGTGTCATCGTCACTAGCAACACGATTATAATACAGGTGTGGCGAGAAGGAGCTGGAACTGGAACAAACTTACATTTACACAATATTTTAATACTTAATTGATAATATTTCAGATGGCATAACAGCAAGTAGTGATGCAGGGAAGGCTGAGGATCAGTTACGCAAATAAATACAATTTCAGAAAAACGTGTTTTTAAAAGAAAAGTTTAATCAATAAACTTGAATGAACTTAGTCGAATTTTTCAAAAAGTCAAATTTACGAATAGAAAACATTAAGACCAAACTGATCCTTTCGAACTAACTACCAAACTGTGTACTGTTCATTCGAAGGAGGACAATTGAATACGCCCTAGGACATGTCCATGTTAAAAAAATAGAAGTAAAAAGTGGATCTTCATGGCTCAGAGCTCTCCCAAAAATCCTATGGCCTACAGATATTCAAGTATTTTATTTGGACTAATGGTAACGAACGAGTGCCATAGATTCACATAATACATGCAATGAAGTTTCTTCCTCCATGCAACAGAAGCGACATAGTCCACAATCCCCTATGCCAATTTTGTTTAAGTGGCAGTGGAGCCTACAATGCCCCGTCAAAAGGCCCGTCAGGATTCTTACGGTGTTGTACAACCTTCTTATGGTTGTTGTTGAAGAGGAGGGTTTTTGACTGTTTAAGACTTGGTTTCTGTGCCCGGTGAAGCAGTCGGGATGCAGCATAGTAAAAAGCATTACTGCAGGGTAAATAAAAAAATCTGCCAATCATTACAATCAATCATACAAAGTTTGCATAATTTTGACCATAAAGTATTATCCTAAAACTACTACATATTGTAATACAAAGTTTTTAAATGTATTTTATCTTTCCTGAAATTTGCTTAGTTTTTGCCACTAAAATAAAACCAAATCGTTCTTGGCAAAGAAATTTATGAGTTCGCTGAAAGAAGATTTAGTGGCAAACAAGTTCTCAAATAGACAGTGAACTTCCTTTAAGGAAATCTGTTAACTCCACTTGAGACTCCGAGATAATAAAAATAATCCAAATTGGCATTGCATGGCCTGCACTTTTATACTCAATCCCTTCCTGTGTGCTCGCTCCTCCAGCCACACCCATGTGAACCATGCAAATGTCTTGCTGACTCAACAGCCAACCATATAAGCACATGTGTGTGTACGTGTATTTGTGTGTATGTGGGGGAAAGTGTATCTGTGAGTAAGTGTATCTGTGTGCGTGCGAGTGTCTTGTTGACTTGTCAGCAGCATAAATTTTGAGCGCTGCCAAAAGGAAAGCCAAACGCCCAAGCAACCAAACATATATCTTAACTTATTTTGCAGCCATTTTGCCTGCTTCTATAAAGATTCAGTTAAGATGTTGCCACACACACTCACACACGCGCACACACAGATATACAATTGCAAAATGGCGACTGCTTTTACTCTGAAAAGCCGACAAACAAACAATAAAAATGAAATCGACAATTTCGACATATACTTATACATAAAAAATGAATTCAGGCTGGAACATTTGCTGCATTTGAGCCACATTTGGGCCACATTAGAATGCACACACACACACATAGAGCTAATGCCTACAGTCAGTTCAAAAATTATTGAAACAAGTCTTAAACCAACAAAAACCAATGACTTTGAATTTAATGTGTTGGTTAGCGCCATCTAGTGCCAAAAATAAAAAGATGACGATGACAACTCGAACACTTTTTATTTATATAATATTGAGAATTCGCTTTAAGACAACTGTGCGCATAATTTTTAGCCCAACTGTAGTTACGGTAATGCATGCATATATACATATATGTATGTATATATGTACTATATATTTGATATGGCCATGTATATAGTATACAATGTCGTTGGTAGCATTGAATTGAATGAAATGTGTTTTTGCCATGTTAACCAAATAAAAAAAAGGGAGAAAAAAACCGCCACAAAATTATCGAGAGCCAAAGTAAATAAAGTCAGCAATAAAAAATCACCAAATATAATTTTTATTCTTAATATGTATATGGCAATAAACATAAAAATTAATCTTATTTCAGTCACATTTGCATTACAATATCTGTTACAAATTTAATTATAGCCTTAAGCAAGGATATGTTAAAAAAATATTAAATAAATAAATATACTTTTGTTGCACATAAACATAGACATTGTATAAAAGAGTCAGTATATATATTTTACATTTTCTTTGGTATAAAATAAATAAATAAATCGTTACAAAAGGACATTTGGCAATGGCAGCTTTACACAATTTGTTCATGCATAACTTTTTGGTTTTACATATTACATATTTTCGGAGAACAGCTCCGAGTCCTGACATGCTGGAGTTTTTTGTCATCGGATTCGGATTCAATAATCCCAAAAATAAAATGGTGTCGCATTAAAGATTTTGTGGGATTCTTTAAAATTATAAAACAGCTACACAAAATCAACTCGATTTTTGCTTGCTGAGGCTGGAGTATTTACATTATTAAGACTATCGTATATGAGAATGAGAGACCGTTTCAAGATTGCAATGATCAACCTGATGAACTTGATCAACAATTACATTTGATATTGTTGGGAATTGCTAAAAATCTTTCTTGATTGACTTTTTGATGTAATACTTTTATGTTAAAGTTTATAATTAAGTCACTTAAAAATAGTCGCCTGTTCTTGACTGGATTATTTGGCGCTACTATTTAAAAAATGCATTAGGTTAGTTTCTATTCCACTTGAATGATAAAATTGTAAAAATCATTTTCACCATTCCAGGACAAACCTCCTGCTCTATTTTGTCAGCAGACACGACGGCTTAATTCGCAAGCTGGTGACCTGTAATATCGCAACCTACCTAAGTCAAATCATACAAAGGCCCTTTAATATTCTTTGGATGGCGCAAAAGGTTAATCTATAATCTTTGCTGGAGCCCCGCATTGGACCTTTTGCATAAATCGATTTTACACTGCTCTCTGATATTCACTATGATTGGCAACTCTCGCTAAACTTCAAGCTCAATGCCATCAAATCACTTTTTCCACCGAAATAAAAGCCCAAAATCTCGAGCTTCGCATTCCATAAAAGGATTCTATACGGTACTATGGTATTCACTTGGATAGTGTGTTGCTATTTAGTAACACTTTCTTATGTCCTGTTACTCCTTGTGGAGCATAGGGCCATAATATGGTTTCCGTTATATTGTTATTTCTAAAACATTTGGTTTGCACCTCCAAATCCGTCGTGCATGCTGCCGAAGCAGATGGATTAGCCGCAGGGACACGGGTTCCACTTGAAGAATGAATATTCCTTGGGCTTACTCTCAGGTTTATAAAGAAATATGTGAGGGAGCAGGATTTTGACATTAAGTTATAAGCTCGAAGTCGGTCCTGATAACTCTTCTCGCGATGATAAGTCACTTTTAAAGATGCCGGCACTAATTTGGAGAACAGACGCCTTTTGCAGCCGCTCTTTCTGAGTACAGATGCTACGTTGTGGATTGCTCTTTTCTTCACTGCTCCTTGAAGACCTTACCGGCAAGAGTGGCCCTACCAGTAGCTATGCTACCATCGGCGTTGCTCTTAGAGTCATTGCAGCTATAAAGCCCCTCACTACGTCAAGGTGACGATCCCCGAGAGGGTTAGCAACACTTTAGATAAAATTAATGAGGCTATTCGAATTTTATGTTTATTTTTTAACGATGCCTCGAAGTTACTAGCAGAAACAAAGTAACTATGTTTAAATGACAATCGGCACTACTGAGATGTGATATAAATACCTCAGCTAAATCCAACTTAAGTGAAATTCAAATTTCTGAAAATAAAACTCCAAAAATTATACTTAACGTAGCACTGAACCACTGTTCATACGGAGCTGGCTTTCTGTACAACACATTACGAACGTCAACCGTAATTTGGCAAGGATTAGATCCTACACTCGAACTATCTTAAGAAAAGCTCTTTCACCAACTAACTCGAACAAGATAGTCCAAAAAGATAGTTGAGAATGAATAATAACTCAGTCAGAGTGGAAAAACAGTTTTCCTAAATTGGTTTAGACGCATGGATATCAAAATTTGTGTTTTGGTATAATCCTGTTGTAACCGGTTTGATGCGTTTGATTAAACTCACATTGACTTCATATTCAAGTCAATTATTTAGACCAATGCATACAAATACCTAGAAGCATTTTGCTATTGTATTTGGTAACTCTCACAATTCATAGTGCAACAGTCCTGGAGCAAACCCACCTGGCTTTGGTCGGTGGTTGCCGCCATGCTGTTTCCTAATTTAGCTCTTGGGTTGCAGAAATTTAATTATGTATGCGGCTGCAGGAGGACTGACAAAAGGGGTAGCAAAAACAAGACCCGATATGCGCGATATGCCCGGTTGGAGTCCGCTCTCAGGTCCACATTTATGGTACAGTGCGCAATTTTGTTTTTGCTTCTAAATTTTTTTGTAGGGCAATATATAGAAAACTTGGGCATATAACAATTTTGCATGTTTTTGTTATACTTCAAGAGCTGCAAATATTGTGAAAATATTCACCAGAAAAAAAGAAAACCAGGAAAAAAAAACAAAAAAATCTTGTGAATGAAAGTTCTTTGCAGTTTGCACATTGGAATAAATTGAAAATCGTTTTCATAGTTGAATGATTTAGCGTAACTGCGGCACTTCGGAAACTAAAAGAAGAGACTGTATAAATCGACTTGAAACTTTCAATAAAGCTTTCCCATTTATCTTAACTGATAATATTGCCTAGTAGTCTCCTAGTCAACAGAATTCGTATTTATAACAAAGAACTTGTCGCTTATCTTGGCTCATCACATTTCTATAGTGTATCTGCTAGTCATCTGACGCCCACTAATGTAATTTGATTTTTGCAAACTCGCTTCACCTTCTCTATTTTTGTATGCCATTTTTTTATGTGTACTCATATTTTCTTTGGTTCTGTTTTTTTTTTTTATATTTATTTGCTTGATTTGAATATCTTACATGGGCTGTGAGTTCATTTTCATGTTAAATAAATTACATATACTCTTACATACAGCGACCAGGTAAACTAAGGTGAGGCCGTGCCCTCAAGGACCAGCTGTTATTTATTTTTTCGTATTCATTGCAAATTATTATAATTTTTCATTTTTTTCATATTTTTTTATAAATTTTTTTATTTTTTTTGGCACTTGCCAATGAATTTCATTTGAAAGGAGCAACGCTGCGCTGCGCTGCTCTGACGTCATGTGCAGCAGACGCACTGCCTCGGGCAGAGACCCGGCGACAAAGAGAGAGAGAGAGTGCGAGATTGAGAGAGAGTGGGGCCAACAAGGCAGTGCAGTCTTTGTCAGCCGCAGTTAACGAGGGTAGGCTGTATAGTAATTGGCGTGTTGGGTAAGAGGTGAGAATAGTTAGAGTTGGTTACATGGAGGAGTATATCTTGGATGAGGAGTCGATCTGTGGCGTAATTTTGTCATCGCGAGCTTCTGAGCAAGGGATTATCGTACGACTTTAATCAAAGAAAGAAGGAGTTGGCATCCAAAACTAAAAATTAATTAATCATCTGGTTTTAATGAACAATCACGTAAAGAAGTGCATTATAGTTGTATCGACCTTTTCTATAGCTTTATTGCAAAGATCGGAGATAAATAAATTCCTTAAGCTATTCATTTAAGTGCCTCTCTCCTTTCAGATAAGCCGCTCTAAAAGGTCATGGTTTTATTTTTATCTTTTTTTATTTAACGAGCGCTTTGCTCCTAAAACAATATTTGGAGATATTATAATTTTTCAATTATTGAGAGAAAAGCGCAACTGAAAAAATAATTTAATAATTTGAGAATATTTCGAATGGTTTTAAGGAGAAGCACTCTCAGTGCTCATTTTAGGGTAGGTTCTTGACGAGGAAATCGTTTTTTTTTTTGCAAATATATCTTATATTCATAAAGTCTGTACCAATTCGAAATTTATCAATTAAATTTGCCGCAAAACTGAAGTTGTCTAAATTTTCAAAATACCTCGATTCGCAAAAATTGGTAAACGTAAGAAAAAACTGTGCCCAAAAAATACATATTCATGACTTATCGTACAAATATTGCTATTTCTCTCAGAAAAAGTCTTGAAAATTTGAAAATTTTGCAATTGGTCATAATATGTAAATGTGATTTCTTTATAGTGTCGTCTTTTTATTATAAAAAATTTTTGGCTTATTGAATTTTTAGTCTTGTTGGAGTTAGTTGGTGAAAGAAATTTCATTAATATAGATCAACAGATTATTTGTATTAAAAATTTAGAGTCTAATCCTTGCCAAATTAGGACAGACGTCCGTAATGTGTTGTTCAGAAAGGGAGCCCCATATGAAAAGGGCTTCAGTGCTACTTTATGTATAATTTTTAGGGTTTTATTTTGGGTAATTTGATTTTCACTTGAGTGAGATTTAGCTGAGGTATATATATCACATCTCAGTAGGATAGATTGTCATTTAAAAATAATTACTTTGTTTCTGTTAATAACTTCGAGTCATGGTTAATAAATAAAAATAAAATTCAAATAGCCTCACTAATTTTATCTAACGTGTTACTAACCCTCTCGGGGATCGTCACCTTGACGTCGTGAGGGAGCTTAGTAGCTGTAATGACTCTAAAAGCAACGCCGACGGTAGCATAGCTACTGGTAGGGCCACCCTTGCGGTGAGGTCTTTGAGGAGCAGTGCAGCAAAGGGCAATCCACAACGTAGCATCTGTACCCAGAATAATTGGCATCAAAAGGCGTCTGTTCGCCAGGTTAGGGGCGGCCTATTTAAAAGTGACCTGACTGACTTTGAGCTTATAACCTAATGTCAGAGCCCTGCTCCCTCACATATTCCTTTATAAACATAATAGTAAGCCCGAGGAATAATCATTCTCCAAGTCGAACCCATGCATAACGGACTTGGAGATGCCAACCAAACGTTTTAGAAATAACAATATAACAGTAAGTGAAAGAAAGTGTTACTAAATAGCAATATGCTATCCAAATGACTACCTTAGTACAGTACAGAATCCTCCTATGGATTGTGAAACTCGAAATTTCTGTTTTTATTTCAGTGGAAAAAGTAGTTTGATCGCATTGAGCATGGAGTTCCAACGAAAACGGTAAGCAAAATGTAAAAATAAAAAAATCGTTTTTTTTTTCGAAAGAAATTTGAAAAGTGGTTCACTTTGCTATATTTGATAAGTATACGAAAAATCATGATTTCACCAAAAATATACGAATCGCTTACTTAGTTATGAGTTCCCCAAAAACCCCAGAAATATTTGTAGGTCATAAAATTCGTAAAGCAATTAAAAGTAACTAAATTGGTAGAACATTACTACCTGATCAACTGCATGCGTGAAATTCCTTTAAAGAAATTGTAGAAACACGAAAAGCCCGAATCTGCGATTCTTTTTTGATCTTAACCTCAATCTTTAAGAACCTCAAGCGTTGTTTCATTACTTTTGAAACTACCCTCGCACAGTCCGTTTCTTTTCCCCCCTGCTCTCGCTCTAGTCTTACTCCGATTTTAAGCCACTCTCGGTTGTTCATGAATGCAAAGTGTTGACCTTGATATGGCTGCCGGCTGCTGGGAGCTGGCTCTGGGAGCCGTTCTGTCCTGACACCTTTATAATGCCTGCTTAAATTCATTTACATATAATGCATATATCAATGTAGAGCTCTTGTATATAATATGTATGTATTTGTATAGTAACTTGAATGTGTGTTTAATTACAGGCTCAAATATATGCATATGCCTTATATATACCTTAAAGTTTGTTTGCTTAAAGTCCGCACGCACAAAAGTAGGCAACAGTTTTATTATTATCGAATTTTCGAGCAAATTTTGTCAAGTTTTGTTTGCAGCAAACACTTGCCAGAATTTCCAAAAGAATAAGCCAATTTTTATGCATATTTAATAGACCAAAATGTAGGCCACAGTTTTGTTGGCTTTATATTTGGTAGTAAGCATTTAAGCCATGTACTACAGCCTTAATGCTTTTAAAATAAGATATTGCTGCAAGCTAAATATAAAGATATTTAAGCAGACTAAAAATAGGCAGCCATATTTTAAATAATTTTTGTGCACCTTGTGAAGGTAAGGTTTACATATATAATATTTTCTTTACCTCAGGTTGAAGCGTAGCGCCAGAAGGCCTATTTATTTTTAGCGAAAATTTAAGCTAATGCAATTTGGTTTCTTTTGCTACAGACGCTTTTGATTATGTTTTTAAATTTAGGGATATATTTTTTTTTTTAATTAAAAGTTAAAGTTCATTATTATAATTTTTGTACTCACCAAACACAGCTCTTCTCTCAAACGTGTAATAAATGACGTCACGAAGGAAATGTTTGCAGGAATAAGTTAATTTTAAGCTGCCATTAAATAAAATTTCAGATTCTGATTATTTTTTTTCCTTTCGAGCAGTTAGTAAATAGTTATGTGCTAATATTATCTGAAAAGAAAAGAAAATATTTAATTTTTACAAATATGTTGAAAATTATAATTTTAATTGTTTGAGTTTGCTGCAATTTATATAAAAGGTAACTCTAGCGTCTACTTTGTAAGCAGTTGAACTATAATTGTCTGTCTGTGTGAACACCTAGAACTCAAAGACCTTAAGAGCATCTACTAAAGAGATTAAATTTTATATAACGTTGTGATTTAAAGTAACGCAGTTTGTAGAACAATTTTGCGGCTGAAAAAAAGCCAGAGGAAACTTAACACACTTATAAAACTTTAAATTATTTGGGGTAAAATATGATACAGTCGAGAAGATATGCGACAGTGGAATGCTCTGTACCAGTTTTCTCAAACACTTATGTAGCACATTCTTGAATACTTTAACAGTTCCATTTTAGTATTTGGGCCAAAACTAGCTAGGATACAGACAAGGTTTGTCCGTCTGTCTATAGAAAACCAATTGTTCTAGGAACGTAAAGCCCGTCAAGCAACTCCTGACCTATTAAAATCGCTGGCTAACTTCTTGTAATCATTCAAGTTTCTTGAACTATCTTGAAATCTTGCCCCGGTCTTCCGAAGGATGATTATATCGAAAATTCTGCAAAATATTTAGTCATAGGTATATATAAAAGATGGCGTCCGTTAAAGTCAGGTGACTTTGGGATACCCTGTACCCTGTATTGCTTAAGAACTTAAAATTAGGTTCCGATACTTTCATAAGCAACCAAAAACAAACGAATTTTGAAGCAAAAACGTTTTTTGACAGATTGGTCCTATGGCAGCTTTATGATATAATCAACCCAATTTAATCAAATTGGGGACAGTGCTTGGTTACTCTTCTCTTTACAAACAACGAAAACACAACCAATATTGTTCAAAAAATATTTTTTGGACCGAGCTAAATACTAGTCAACTGATTTGATTAAAAGTTAGTACAGTACTTGGGTAGTCCAAAAAACTTCTGAATGCCAATTTGTATTCTAATATTTTTAAAAACAAACGAAAAACAGTGAAATTCGTAAAAAAAATTTTTTTTTGGCCGATCGGTTCCATGGGAGCTATATAGGTACATTGTGACAAAAAATTTCTAAGTAAAACGCAAAATACTTAATCCTCTACAATATTTATTTTGTCTCCTTCAAAAAATTCCCCCTCTGAATCAATATACATTTGCCATCGCTTCTTCCAATTTTCGAAACATTTTTTATAGGCGTTGGCCAGGATGGCGTTCAGCTCTCTCATCGCATTCTGTTTTATGGTCGGTATGCAGTCAAAATGGGTTTCCCGGAGAGGTAATTTTAGATTTGGAAAGAGCAAAAAGTCACACAGGGCCAGATCTGGACTGTACGGTGCCTGGTCGATTATATTTTTCGAGTGCTTTGCCTTAAATGCGTTCACAATTGTGGCTCGATAAGATGGCGCGTTATCGTCGTCCAAAATCTACGAATTGTCTGCCCACGATTCCGGCCGAATATGACGGACCTGTTCACGCAAACGTCCAAAATAGTCACATAATACTCCTTATTGACCGTTTGTCCCTCTGGTACGTATTCATGATGCACCACACCACGAATATCGAAGAAAACAATGAGTACCACTTGTCTTCTATGGAATAACGATGGATCTTATCTCAAAGTTTGGTTGTTCTAGCTCTTACCATATTTGAGATGTAGGCGCTCATATAAACAGACAGACGGACATGGTTATATCGACTTCTCTAGTCACTGTGATCACACTTTAGGTAACTTTGGAGGGTCTCAAATGTCTCTTTCGGCCTGCACAAACTTAATATACCCTATGTACCATATGGTACAGTATATAATATGTATAAAAAATGGATTCATCTATGCCGAAAACCACCATAAACATCATTTCATTGAGCTAGGGAGAAAGGAACTTAAAAACTAATTATGCCCTATAGTTGCTTCGGTTAAGTTTCTTTTAATAACCCATGAAACCAAAAAAGTTTTGACTCTTTGCACATTTTTCAGACCACCCATTGTTTGAACTTTCCTAATATATATTTAAAAAAAAACCAAAGTTGCCAAACTAACCCATTTAAAAACAAATCCAAATCGAGTTTCTACCGATGTAAAGTACTGACAGCCCGCAAACTCCAACTCTTCTCCTTAGTTTAAGTAAATTTTGCGAAATATTTTAATCTCAAACTATATTATAATTTACCAACCAAAAACGAAATAAGTTCTTCCTTAATGGAAACTGCTTCTTAAGCGCATACAGGCAGTTTAGAGCTATAAAGTCTTTCTAAATAAACTATGTATAGAGCATATCACTGTCATTGTATTTATACTCTGTACTTAAAAGTAAAAAGGGTATACTAGAATTGTGCAATGTATGTAACGGACAGAAGGAGGCGCGGCAGACCCCAAGTCCTTTATACCAAAATGCTGATCATAACCTCGGGTAGCGATTGAGCCATGTCCGTCCGTCCATCCGAATCAATCCCTAGAGCTAGAAACAGCAAACTTTACCAGCTGGTGCGCATATTTCCTTAGAAGATGAAGTTTCTTGAATCATGTCAATATCTTTTTTCGATCCCAACATATCAACTTGAAACTTACCCCAAATAACTTCTTTGAAGTAACTTTCGAGTTTCATCACAATTGGTAAAAATTTTCGGAGCTTATAGGTATAAATATCGAATTTTACCAAAAAAAATTAGTTCCAATTAGAAAGTTCTTACTAGGAATATGCAGAAAATGTTTTTTCAAGAGAAAAAGTACAGGGTATTCCATCGTCGGGCACCGCCTCTACTGTACTACATTTTTTAAATTTATTTTTGTTTCTATATATTATGTGCGCTTTTTTACTTTTTCTCTTTTGAGTGTTCCACACAAATATTTTTTGTACTAATTTAATATACCCTTATAGCCACTTGGCTACAGTGTAAGCCAAAACAAAAAAAAAAACACCCTTTTACAATTTGCTCTTAATTCTCAGCAACAAAATAAGTAAGTAAATATGAAAAAGCTTTTATTTGCATTTTGTTGATTAAGCAAATTTAAAAGTTTTTCGCACACAGACAGAGAGACAGGACAGACAGACACATGGATATGATCTTCCAGGTAGTACCTACATAAGTTGCACATTTGGTTTTGACGGCTGCTGGCAGATGGCGCTTGCGTCTGTTGGTACATCTGTTGGTTGGAGCAGCTGCTGGTGTCCTGATGCACGCTGCATGGAGCACGGTTACAATTTATATTATATAGTTGCTGTTGCTTTTGTAGTTGTTGTTTTTGTTGTGTGTGTGTGAGTGTGTGTGTCTTTATGGCATTTTTTGGTTGGCACTGACAAAATTTGACTTTACTTTTTCGAGGTTTTGTTTGGGGTTTCTGGTTTGGGTTTTTGAGTTTTTTGGTTTCTGAAGTGCAAAACCAAAGCTCGCTGTGGATTTACATTCCTCTTGCATTCCCTTGCACCGAGACCCTAAATGTGCATGCTGTTTTTTTTTTTTTTACCCTCTGCTGCTTCTTAATCATCAAAGCAGCTGTCCAAGCTGTTGCAGCATCAGTTTGTTCAGGGAAAAAGTTACTACATTCAGGCACAATTGAAAAAACCACACACACACAGACACACTCGTACATATGCACATATACACACACAGATAAAAACACACTCTTATTATAAAAGAGAGTCTACCACAAGTGAATTCAGTAGAAAAAGCTTATTTTGACCAAGTTTGAGTTATTAAGCGAGTTAGAGTTTCGGATTTGGCTAACAAAATTTATTTTTGAAAATCCTAAAAGTGCCAGCCATATCCGCACAGCTGCCTTAATTGCTAATCTATAGTTTGTTTAGGCTTTGCAGCCCCAAACCTACTGAGTCTTCATCGAGGCTGCTCTAAAAATAGTTTTCATTACTAGGAACTATGCCTACGCCTAATAATCCAAAAAATCAAGTTCCTTTTCCAGGAACGCTCTTAGCCTTAATTTAAGCGGACTGAAACGAGTGCTGTGGATAGCACCTCGTCTAAACTGCTCAAGTCTTTCTGTCCTGACCTCCATTTGACCAAAATGCTTACCTTTTTAGAAACTAGTGATGGAGCAGGCTTCTCAGGCACAAACATCAAGTTGTCTCTTGACCCTTTCAGACCCTTTCCTTCTTGGCCTTGCGCAGTTTCAGACCATGGTCATGGATGGCCTGAATGATGACACCCTCCAAATTGTGCCAATTACCGGCCAAAATTTTTCCTCCCGATCATTTTGGTCGATAATGGCTCTTTGAAGTTCCGGCTTGGAGCATTGGCTCGCCTAACCATTATCTAGTCTAGCTCGATTTGGCGATTGGAGATACCACCCTTTTTGCCATCCGCTTTATCTTTGCAGGAGAGTGGGGTCGACGTCAACGGGGGTCCCTTACGCTTCTTCCTCACAGGGACCTTACTAGAAGTTTTGGCATGCTTCGATAGAAAGGGAGCTCCTTATCCACCGAGGCCTTCGCTGCTCCTTCTTGGTCTTCCTCTTCCTTCTTTGCAGTTGTATTTAGTGCTTGCGCCAGAACAGCGCTATCCTTGGTGAGCCGATCGAAGCGCCGCACATTATTCTCGTGCTTTTTCTTCAAAGCCTTCTCCTTCGCAGTCAACGATTTCGCATTGCAGCTGCTAAGTGTCCTAAGATGCTTAAACGAGGCTTGTATCCAGAGAATCCTTCTTTACCCAAACTGGGAAACCCAGGACCGATATAAGCTCGTTTTTGCGCACCGACTCGTCGTTTAGTGGCATTCGAGCAAGCAGGCCGATATAATAAAACTCGCCATTTACGATCCCTGGCTCCATGTCCACTCCACCCTGTCGTTTGAGTAAATCTTCGCTTGGCCCTGTACGCAAAGTGGGGACCAAGCGGTCTACCCCCACATTGCTATTTCTGCAGTCGCAGGATGTCGACTTCGTGGGGCCTGCATTCTCACCCTATCCCTCCGGTACTGGGTCTCCGACATTCCCACCATAGCAAGGTGGCAATCCCGGGAAGAGATTTGCCATAGTTACTTACAATTCTTGAATTTCTTGCATGCCAGCTGATCCCAAACTTTAATTTTTAAGCAACAAATCGAAAAACGAACTTTTGCATATGAAAACCCTATAAGGGGTTTGGCTTACTAACTAACAAAGTTTAAGATTAAAATTCCATTATTATTTTTGATAACCGAAAACAATGAATATTGACATAAATATGTTAATGGGAATAGATAAGAGCATGTATCTATGGTTGCCTGATAACTAACATCGTCAACATCTACTTAGTACCAAGGATTCGACGATGAGTGTAAACTCTTAAAGAATTATTGTGAGGAAAAGAACAACAAAATATTGTTAAATTACCTACGGTTTGGGTAAAGATGTATTGTGTTTTAGATATATAAATTTATATACACGTTGATATGTGACCTCTTTTAAACAGTGTTCGTTTTTTTGCAATCTTCAACTGAATATCTCGTTTTACCCATCACATACGTCTAGTATCCAATTATTTTCTATTCTTTAATTTTTAAGTGACTTAATTATAAACTTTAACACAAAAGTACTTCCACCTTTATTCAATATTACATTAAAAATTCGATCAAGCAAAAATTTTTAGCAAATCCCAAGAATATCAAACGCAATTGATGTTAAGGTTGATCATTGCAATCTTGAAATTGTCACTCATTCTCATATACGATAGTCTTAATAATGTAAGTGCTCCAGCCTCTGCAAGCGAAAATCGATTTGATTTTCTGTAACTGTGTCATAACTTCAAGAAATACAACAACATCTTTTATACAACACCGTCCTGTTTTTGGGATTATTGAACCCGAATCCGATGTCAAAAAAACTCCAGCACGTCAGGTTTCTGAGCTGATCTCCAAAACAAAAATAATAAAACAGGAAGTTATGCTTGAAAAAATTGTATAAAGCTGCCACTGCCACTGCCAAATGCCGTTTCGCCTGCGCCCATCCTTACATACTTTTGTTAATGTAAGATCTGATGTACCAAAAAATCATATCCTAGTACAAAACTTCGCAGTTGGTACTGCCAAATAAAATAGTGGACAGACAGGTATATCCGCCATAGAGCCGTGCAGTGTTAAATGCTCGAATTACAAACAGCAACAAAACGACAATGAGGATCAGGAATCCAAAGAGGGCCATTTTTGCATAGAAACGTCTTTTAGCGCTCCGCGCCTCTATTTTGAGTCGTTGTTCACATTTAGGACAGTGCATTTGGGAAATCACCTCTGTCATAATTTTAAGACGCTCCTCATTGTGTTTGGCGAAAATTTCAGCGATTTCATCTGTAAGTTGCTGGACTGGATCCATTGTGGCTTTATTATGGGTTTCGAAAAAAATATATAATTTAGATGCCTTTATTCTTATATTTTAAAAATATATATAAATTTCCCAAAAACAACTGATACTCGAAATATATTAAAATAAATAAATTAAGTTGACATTTAATGCACATCAACTTCGATTAAAATTTATGAAAGTAAAGGCTTAAATGATAAAGTTGCCAGTTTTATTTTTTTATTCCATGTTTACGTGGGAACTTAAATTAAAGCAAAAAAAAGGTCACATGGTTACTTTTTATATTCGCTGTAGTAAATGATTTGCATAAAACTTAAAATCTAAATCTTTGCTTTGACCGAGCAATTGTCTAACTTGCATACTAAGACTTTTCATTTAAAAGCCAGCAGAGGGCGCCATATTCAATTTAGTGTGACGTAATATATCCTATAGCCAGTGGACGTTTAAGAAGTTTGCAAGAAAACCCCATTTATAAACAAAGTATAAACAGTTTAGAAGTAACAAGAAAACAGATAAACTTTTATACGTACGTCGATTTAATTTTGCATATATCGATCGCGATAGAATTGGTACTAGTCGTGATAATTAGTTGATTCATGGCTTCAAATTGGCATATTCATGTAGATTAAGGTGCAACTGATACGAATCGACGATTTTCGATCCAGGATGCTTAGTTTACGAGTTATAGCCATAGAAGTTGGAGAATTAAACTTGAGCTGAGTGACTTCAAATAAAGCTCCATTTCACTCTTAGACACTTATTTTACAAGATATAGTCTTTTGAGGTTGGTAACATAAGCTTTGGCTGTTTATTTTTCTGTCGCCATTTTTATTTACCATTTTAACTATGGATATGCCGAGATCGATGGGCAGTTCTGAGCTTATAACATCAACATATGCTAACGACATTGCCATCCTGCCGTCTTTCTCCAGCGTTCCACCAGGCTGCTGATTCCTTGCCGAACCAGTTGGACATTATCGCAACTTGGGCAATACGCAGGAACATCCGGCTTTACGGCGACAAATCTTCCAGCGTTTTGTTTTCGTTAAGGAAAGACCCAAGTCCTGCGCTTACCTTAAATTAACAAATAATTCCCATTAAAACATCGCATCCGTATCACGGCATTCACTTCGACATAGAACTGTGCAAGAGATGGGATATTAAAATAATAACAGCATGGTGTAGAGCCGAAATTGGCAAAATGGAGTGGCTACTTGGCAGAAATAGCAAGCGATGCCTAGATAATTAAAGTATGCTCTATAAAAAAAAAGTATTCTCTATAAGAGTATTATAATGCCAACTTGGCGTTATGGCATCCAAGTCTGGGGAGCAGCAGACAAGTCCAATATAAAAAAAAATCAAACTGCAAAACAAAACCTTTCGCAAAATTGCTGATGCCCCATGGTGTTTCCGGAATCGCAACCTTCACAAGGATCTAGGCTTGTGTTTATTGATACTCTTAGCCATCAACGTCTCGCAAACTTTGGTAAGAGTGGGGAGGAGTCTGATTGGACGGTATGATTCGGGGTGTGACTCATCTTTTACAGGTTTCCTGATCATAGCAATGAGAGCTATTTTCCATTGGGCAAGGAAGTGCGGTGTTTTTATTATTACATTGAAAATCAACGTAATGAAAATGAGAGCTTTTCTTGGCAAGGATCGCAAGGTAACAAGAACATATTCTATCATGACTTGGCTCCTTTGATCTAGGAAGCTTTGTTATATTTTCTGCAATTTCATCTAATCGGATGGGTCGCACAGGCAACGTCATTTGGAGTGGGCTGTCAATGATGCTGAGAGTTTGTCTTACTTCTTCATCCGTGGCCTGTTTAATAGGCGTAGATCACACTTCGAGGTGCTGAGCAAATGTATCCGCTTGTTCCTCTGTATTTGGACAGTAAGCACCATCACCTAAGAGGAACAGTTCGATATGTTTCTATGTTCCATGTGTATATCCAGAGCCTCTATATCCAGTATCAAAATTATGATCCAGAGCCTCTATTCTTCTGTCAAACAAGTTCTGTCTGAGTGCCTGAAGTGCCACTTTAGGTTCCCTTTCAGCCTTTTTCCGGACAGCCTTGTTTGCGTGGTGAAGAGTGGTCTGAAATTTCCTACGGAGTCGTCGTTCTTAGAGAGAAGTCAAACTAGCTCAGGAGTTAGCTGGTTACCTACTTTATCCTGTCTGACAATTACTGGTTTTGGATTGGCTGCAGCTGCCTTGCGGCATGGATGGAACAGAGCATATCTCCATCTCTAAGTGCACCGAGTATTCCAATGTACTCCTAAAGTAGTGCTATGTCCAATGAGACTTCTTCACATCACCAAAGGTATTGAAAAGGTAGTGTCATATATGTCATATAATGTCAATACCATGTGTCAAAACACAATCATTTAAATCCGTCATAAAACATCTTTTCTCCCCCGTCTATGAATTTCCAGCCAGACCACAAAAACGTAATCAATGAAAATTTTTTTCTGTTCCTGTCTGGAAACTTAAATCCACTTGGCCTTCTTCTGTTTACACCATCACATTGATCACGGAGTCCTTCCTCGAATACCACCAAGCTCTCTTACAGTACCAGAAAAGTCCTAGCTTTGGCACAGCATGCGAATCATGCAAAACCATGTATAATGGATTTTTGGCAACTTTCAGTGTATATTTTGTATACCATCCAAATAAGTAACTGTCAGATACGACCATCACTCATTTGGTGCCGCCACTTTGCCTGCTCCAATTACTTAACACGCTACCGAAAAAAAAGAAAACAATAAAAAACAAAGCAAAAACACTTTACTAACTTTTGGACCTGCCCAACAGACAGCCCAACAAGAGCTCTATATATACATATATATATATATACCATTGTACATATGTATAAGGCATATATGTATGTAGCATGGAAGCTATCCAGCCAAACATTGTCGCAACGCATTCAATTTAACTTTCACAATTGCAATTGCATTGGCGGCATTGCAACATTCACTTTTCATTTTTGCTGCTGGGTCTGGGATTGGGACTGAGGCGACGACTTCCTGACTGCTGCTGCTTCTGCTTCTGGCTGGACTGCCTCAATGATGGCGGTCGGTCGGTGGGCGCCACTTGCACCACATGCGCCACATGTGCCACATATGACCACAGGCTATAACTCATGCCGCTGTTGCCGTGCCAAAGCCATGGCGTCATTTTTCGGCGTCATCTTTGCTACGCCCGTTCATTCATTCAATTGTCATTGCTACCACACTCACACACTCACAAAAATACACACACAGTCGCACATATACCGATACACTCAGACAGTGGCGGTTTAAAGCCGTTTTGGGGCTGCTATCGATACTGTTTGGCATGGTGGACTATTTTATTAAAACCATAAAAAGTTTCCTTTCTCAGCGATTCTTTTATGTTCCGTCTACGGAACGTCTTATTTGCACCGGAGTTCCTCAAGGATCGGTACTTGCGCCCATCCTATATAATGATTATACATTTTATATACCTAAACCAATACGTTGCGCCCTCTCATTGTTTGCTGACGACACCGTCATCTACACTTCTGATTTAGGAGTATAGAAATAAATGGTTTTGAAAAATACCATCAATACAAATGCTACTTCTGGTGGCCAACCTTAGATAAGGGAACCAACCTTAAAAAGCTAAGTAAGGTTCAGCGAACCACCAAACTTACCATTAGTGGTGCTCTGCGCTACACCCCAAACGGAGCACTAGATGCTATACAAAACCTCCTACAGCTGAACAAAGTGGGAAAAAAACAAGCAATTCTATCAGCTTTTCGCAGAAGAGCGACAAAAAAATGGCATGACTAAGATTTCGGCCATGCAAATATATTTAAGGGGAACCAACTCATTCCCGAAAGTACAGACTACTGCATACCGCCGGAACATTTCACACCCAATTCAGAGCCCATATTCCAACCAGGGAGGAGTGGAATACAGGTGTACCAGGCCTAGCTGGCTCGATAAAGACATACACGACCGTGTGGGCGGAAGCGTCTACGTTGAGGACTGCTTTTCGACTCTCGGACCAGTAAAGTGTCTTTCAGGCTGAGATCACTGCAATCCAGGATGCCTTGATAACAATACGAAACCTAAAAGTTTGGAATAAGAGCATCTGTATCTACTCGGACAGCCAGGCGGCTATTAAGCCCCTAGTTTCGATAACTTCGTGCATAAAGTTAACTGCCGCTTATCTCTAGAAGAGATGGCTGAGCAGTTTTCAATTCACCTCAAATGGGTCCCATGACATCGGGACATTGAATGCAACTGTATTGAGGCAGCATCCTCCTTCAAGACATCGTATGCCTGGGTATACCCATGGTCAGTTGTAAACTGAGAATACGTAAATTTTTCGATGTCTGCGCAAACAAAACGTGGAATCGGACATCGAACACGTGTAGGATATCGCGGCAAACCTGGCGGACATACGGCAGTAAAAGAACAAAAGAACTTTGCTGTGCCCAGTGCTCTACTGTTATCCGCGCTATCACATGACACTGACTGGTGGGAAATCACGCATCCAGGTCGAATGCTCCCCACCATGACTTCTGTAGGAGCTGTGTTGATGAGTAGGATTTGGAAAAAGTGAAACTATTTTTCTGTCATTGCCTAGGGCTGGGCAGTAAAAGGTTCCGGTTCCTAACACATTTTCTTGATGAATAATCTCAGCTCTCCGAACAGAGTCCAAATGCCTCTTAAGGTTTATTCAGGCTGCCGTATGGTTTTCTCACCTCATATGGTTGTGAAATGACTCACCGTAGCGTTATCGCAACGGACCTATTCTTGGCCTAAGTGAGTTGGGACGTCAGTATCGTATCGTGGAAAGCAACATGATAAAATAAATTTCTCAGATGAAAAGCGACAGCTCAACGCTGTAAATAATATTTTTCATATCCTAGCAATAAATAAAATAAAAAAATATAATATAAAAAAACCGTTTAAGGCAGCAGGGTCTGGGATTATCTAATACTAAGCTCTGCAAATAAATTTGCTATTTGATTCAAATTTCAAGGCAGAACGCAATCTTAAAAGCATTTTCGAGAGTGCATCATCTTTTTATGAGCTGCGGGTAACCCTAAAATTTGTGAAACTGTACGGTTAAGTAAACAAGGTTTTTTGCAACACCGAAAAAAAATGTCTCCCTACATATCCCACAAATAAGGTTTCTTGAACACTCTTTTTATGGCCCAAAACGCCCCTTAATCCGGTCCTGCACTCAAGCATGCAAACTTTCCTTTTCTGTCGCGGCCCCTTTCGCTCTTTCTCACTTTCTGTGCTCAGCTTACTCTTTCTAACACTGTGTATTGTAAAATTTTCAATGCCAGTTTGTCAACTTATTGTTTCGAGTGCCAAAAAAAAAAAGGATTTGGACAAAAAAAATGACCCCCTCCCAAACCCATGTAGTACAAAGTTTTAGCTCCATGTTGATTTTGTCCCTTTATACACTGCACTCCTTGTGTACATCGATATCAATAAGTTTTGTACTATGACGACTTTTTGTCCTTTGGAAAATCTTCAGCGTTTAGAACGCATCATTTAAAATCTATTAGGATAAGAAGAAAGTTTCAGGCGAACGTAGGGAAGCCAAGCAACTTCTCTTAATTAGATTTTAAATAGTTTTAAGAAAATCTGCCGAAGTGTTGCTCAATTTTAAGGCATAGTTCGTGAAGTAGTTTTTTTTTAGATTTTTATCTGGAATTAGAAAAGCCTGCCTATGTTAATTTGCCTACAAAACTTTTATCATTAAGAATTCAGCTCCACTTTGTTATTGTAGGTATAATAAATTTGCATATAACTCAAATAATTTAGTCGTCATGGACTTTGCCGACGGCCGACATTGCCGAATTTTAAGATAAATTCTATCTCTATTAATAAAATATTCAAAATAGACCAGGGAAAACTGTTGGTTTCTTGGAAAAAATTATTAACTGCTTTAGACGTTATTGTCATGCAGTGCCAAAATAAAACGAACCAAAAAAAGTAGATTTTCATCAAATTGCAGTTCCGACATAACCTCAAAAAAGAAATCCAATATGTTTGTCACCCGCTCATATCTGTTGGGGTTTTCGGGTCTGGAATAAAATATTTTCCAATGCTGCAGCCAACTGCAATTGAATTCCACAAAGGAATCTTTGTTTAACCCCAATACCAACAAAATGAAATATTTATGCAGTTGATGTTTGAAGGTACATTTAATGTAATTTTGGATTTCCAGATGAGATACAACCTTAGATTAATATGCACCACAACTACGTTATTTTCAGACGATCCACACGTTGAATGAATTCAGAGCATAACATTCTCAATGAACACGCCAACAAACTGAAAAAAGAATAATATTTGTATATAATAAAGAAAAATTTTAGTATTTGTACTTACTTAAAATTTAACGAACGTAAGACAAAGTGGGACTGTTACTGATGACAGATGGCGAAAAAGTTTATGTTAACAGAACAATTTTTTTTTTTTTAATTTTTAAGCAAATAATTTTGATGTTGCTTGTACAAAACGCCGAACGATACTGATAAAATGAAATTCCAGACTTAACCATAATGACTTTTATGCCTACTTGGGTTAAAATTTAATTAAAACTTGCACAATTTTTTACTTTTTTTTTGATTTTTTTTAATTTTACAACAAATAATTTTGATGTTGCTTGTACAAAAGGCCAAACGATACTGATAAAATAAAATTCGAGACTTAACCATAACGACTTTTATGCCTACTTGGGTTAAAATTTAATTCAAGTTTAAAACTAGAGAACTTTATTTGCAAAAAAAAGTAATCTACAGAAGATGACATGCGTAGAAAGTGACACTCTGCTAGTACTCGCATAATTTTTTAATTTTGATCTCACTCCCTACTTTAGAAGAATTTCAACGCAACCAACACAAGTACAGTACAGGCCAAAAGTATGGATACCCAAAATCCAGATAAATTGTTACCAAAACCAAAATACGAATTTTCAACTCTAACGTCAAGTCTATTTTGTTTTATGGTTGCGAAACTTGGGAGCACTCGAGAGGAACTGTCGCACGCTTACAAGCCTTTTGCTACATGATCTTGCGCCAGATTCTACATACACGAGGTGTGTTCAAAAAGTAAGGCGACTTTTAAAATTTCGCGATTTTTTTTTTTTTGCTGTGTTGGTACACTCTTCCCAAACATCTGTACCAAATTTCAAGTGAATGTCATCTTTTGTTTGGTTGTGAGAGGCGTAAAGGTTATAAGTGTTTTGCGTGCTTTAAACCCATTTGAGCCCAATCATCGTAAAAGTTTTTGCATCGTGTTATGTATGCCGAAATCGCCCAGCAACGGGTAACGCAATCGATCTCAGAGCATTTAAGGTTTCGTTGAGTTCATTGTCATCATTCATTGTGTGGCCGTGACAGCCCGTTCTCGGGTTCGGCAGCTCTCGCCAGGCGCCTCTGCTTTGCGCGCGCCTTCTCCAATTGGAAATACCAAGGGAGGATAGTTTCTCCTCTACTTGATCTTTCCATCGGAGTCGTGGTCATCCCCTTCGTCTTCCTTCATTGGCTTTCGCTTCGAATACTTTTTCGCTGGAGCATCGTTATCCATACGAACGACTTGCCCGAGCCAGGGCAGACGTTGTATTGTGATGCGCTGGACAACATCCATGTCATCGTAGAGCTCGTACAGTTCGTGGTTCATCCGTATGCGAAAGTCGTCCTCAAAACGGACCGAAGTTTTTACGAAGAATTTTTCTCACAAAAACACCCCAAGAACAGATGCATCTCTCCGTGACACAACCCATGCTTTTGCGCCGTAGAGCAAGTGCAAGATGAGCGTCTTGTAGAGTGTTACTTTTGTTGGTCGAGAGAGGTCTCTCGTTGAGTTACTTTAGAAAATGGAATGTTCTTTTAAATACCACCAAAACACGGGCTAATTATTTTAGCAGAAGAAGAAAAGTACACCATCTACCTCAGTCTTTTTTAACTTTTAAAAAAGTGAAAATTGGGAACAAAAAGTTGAATACTTAGGTAGTGTTCTTGTTATTAAGCTTTTAAGGAACATGTATCTAATGTAACCAATAAGACCAACATTCTTTCCAAAAAACTTTACCCATATTTAAACCGAAATTTCTTACTAAGTTTAAATAATAAACACTTATCATGAAACTAATTTTCTTCGTGTGGGGACAAACTGCCAATAGTCACGTTAAAAAACTGCAAGTTTGTCAGAACAAGATTTTGAAACTAGTGTACAATTTGCCTAGGGATTATGCAACACGAAGATTAGACAGTCTAGCTAATGTTGGTCTGGTTAGGGACACAAGAGAAAAAGCTACTCGTAAATGTCATGATAGGTGTTTAACATCAGAGTTTGATCATATCCGGGAACTTGCTCCCCGCTTCTAGGTAGTTAGTTTTTAAGTTTTAGTTTAAGTTATTAGTTTTATTTTTCCTTCACAATGATTTTTAGTATTTTATTTAGATTTAATTTTAAAATTATTGTTATGCTTTAGATGAACAGGGATAAACCTCCTAAGACTCCTACCTTAACCATAAACAAGATTTGTATATTTTAGTGCCAAATGTAATCATTAATTTTAATGCTGTCTAAAAAAAAATCTTTTATTTCAAGATATACCCCTTTAAATAAAGAAATGGTCTACACGCGCTTGAAGGTGACGCTCTGTTAAGTTTTACTGCTTAGATCTTAATGACAGTTTGATAAAATAAACTCAAGATTGTTAACCTTACCAAATAGCAACAACAAGTATTTGATCTTCACCAATTTATTATTATAATAACGACATAATTAAGCAATATTTCTACAGGGTATTCCAGTGTTGAACAACGATTCGGCTGTACCAAAATATTGTTTTTTTCTGTACTTTGTTGATGTTGTCTGCTTGTACTGCGCACATGCATATGCTTTTGTTATTCTACACTATTTTTATGCCTCAGTTGAGTTTCTCTTCTTTTTTGCGGGCAGGGCAGTGGTGGAGGGTGGGTCACTTTGACTATAAAAAAGCGACAAAGAAGCATAGTGTAAAGTGCAAGTTGGCAGCTTGGCCGCTTCCGTTTCCGTTTTAGTTTTGTGTCGCTGCTAGCGGCAAAAAAAAAGCGAAAAAACAAAATAAATAAAAAAAACCGAGACAAGAGAAAATGTCGTGCACTTGCACTTGTAGTTGACTTTTCCAACACTAACAGCAGCAGTAGCTTTTTATTTGCGTGTGTGTGTGTTTGTATCTGTGTGATATGTTGCCTACTTTTTGGCATTGCCTAAAAATCATGTCATGACAAAAGTTGCCATTGCTCTTCACTTCTTCCGCCTCGTCTTCATGCTTTTTGTTATGCTTTCAAACAAAAACAAAATGGCGCAAACAAGACAATGCTGAAATGCTGTAAAAAAAACACACACAATACCAAATAAAAACAGGTAGAAAAATACCAACAAAATGCACTCAATGCCAAAAAAAAACAAAACAACAACAACCAAATGGCAGCTGCTTGCATTTCGACACATACATGCATACATACATCTGCATGCATACGTATACATGTGTGTCTGGGTGTGAGCACAATAACAATAACAAAATGACAAACAACAACAACAGCAACAAGACAAGCAACAAAAACAGCCATATCAATAGACCAAACTTTTGTTCAAGTTTTTCCTCAGCTGCTTTTTTATGCCCTCTCCAAAGTTGTTTAAAGAGTCCATCAACTTGCAAATCAAAAAACCTTTAAGTTCTTTACGGCGTATTTGCAATCGAAGACAGGTGAAATCTCCGTCTTTTCATTGCTGGAACCATCACCATTTAACTAACAAGCCTTTCCCCTAGGTTAGGTTAGGGCGGAAGTTGGGACTGACGTCCCTACTCACTTAGGCCAAAAATAGACCTGTTGTGAGTCAATTCACAACTCTTCCCCACTTAAGAGTTACCCTATATGAGGTGAGAAAGCTATTCGGAAGCCTAAATAAACCTTAAGAGCCATTTTGGACTCTATTCGGAGAGCAGAGATAACTCATCAAGAAAGTGTGGCTTTAGGAACCGGAAATTTGTTCCACTGAAAAAATTTCATATTCTCAGCTTGCAGCTGGCCATGGGTATATCCAGGCCCTCCTTGTCTTGAAGGAGGATGCTGGTATTTCCTTGTCTAGCCAGTTTATCCGCAATACAATTGCCCTCGATGTCCATCTGTCCCGGGACCCATTTGAGGTGAATTGAAAACTGCTAAGCCATCTCCTCCAAAAACAAGCGGCTCTTATTCCCTGACTTCATGAAACTAGGGACTTGATAGCGGCTTGTCCTCCGTCTACACTATCGTCTAGCTTGGAACCATCCGTGTATATCTTTATCGTGCCACCTGGGCCTGATACAACTATATTCCACCTTTCCCTATATATAAAAATTTAGCTAATTCCGAAAAAAAATGATTGCAAGGGCAGTGTTCAAGAGTAATTAATATTATTCACTTTTAAAAAATGTATTGTATATGGCATTAAATAATTCGTTGATAAGTCATAAAATATTGTAAGAAATTTTTGCGTGGTGAAATCAAATCACTATTTTTCACCGAAATTCGATGACTCCATGCATATAATCCCGGCTTATTCAATATAAAAAGCTAAATCAAATGAAATCTTAAACAAAAAAGAAAGTAGAAAGAAACATCTGGGAAAGACGTATTGACAGTTTTTATTGTAGAAGGACCTAGAGAGTGCGCCATTTTGAACAGTGCGCTTTGTATATATGATTTCCCTAATCTCTTATTGGAGCATAGGGCGTCTTCAATTGTCATCTTCCATCGAAATCGATTTTGGGCTTTATTTCTTAATTCGTTCTAGCTCAACCCCAGAGATCTCATTTCAGCTTCCGTGGATCTTCTCCAGATTTTACGTGGTCTTCCAACTCTATTCAAAACTCCTCCAGCAGTGAGCTTTGACATTTATAAACAAATTGAGTGGACATGTTTTAAAAACTTAAAAAAAAAGAAAATCAAAACCAGATCAATGATAGCTCATTATTATTACGGGTTGCCAGAGTACATTTTCTGCCTTGGCGATGTGACGTCATAAAAGTACCTTGATCAAAAAGTTATATCACCGTGTGGCGCTTTCAGTCTCCAATTTGATGTCGTCTCTTTCTTTTTGTTGAATCTGTGATTGAAATTTTCTGGTGCCAAAAACTCTAAATTACATGAAAAAAAGGCACCGAGCAAAAGATATGATTTCCTAGAAAGACCATTTGTGTAAATAGGGCATGAATACCATTCACCAATCACGGTATTCACCTGATTTTTGATCCCTGCGAGTTTTTCGTACTTGATCGACTCAAAAAACCGCTCCGTGGAACGCGTCACAGCACCCGAGATGAGGTTATGGAAAACATCGAAGATGACTTTGATGGTCATTATTATTATAGATTATAAAAAATATTTCGAGAATTGGATCAAGTGCGTTGCAATCGTTGGGTAATTCTTTAGAGGAGACAATATCGAATTTAATAAATGGTCTGGTAATTTCGGTAACTTTTGATCAAAGTGGTACATAAACCCTCCGAATTTCTTTTTGTGATGTTGAACAATTATATTAAACAAATTTTATTTAGAACCATCTTGTAGTTAATTTATATAATAAATAGCAATATAATAAATGTTTTACTTTTTGCTGCTTTTCATCCTTTTTCGAAGTAAGCATTGATAAGAGATCTCAAGAATCTGTTCTTCTAATGCTAATTAATGTATAGTCAATGGTTTTTCGCCGCAGAAAACCTTTCTATGCGATTGATTTTCTTGATCTCAGCACAGCCCCAACCAAAATTTGTTTAGCTCTACTGCGAACCATTTTAAAATTTTTTTGTCAACGCTTTTCATTCATAGAAAGCAGCCTGTGAGGCTTGAACATCCAAGCTATTTTTGTATCACGCCTACAGGTCTACAAAATCCCGAGGTCGTTTGCTGTGTAGAATACGAATCGGGGATTAGAATTGGCTTAAGCATAAGGCATAGAATTAAATGTCAAATAAAATACCCAAAAAAACGAATATTTTTGTAATAATTGAGATTAGGCTTCAAGTGTCAATTTTTTGTAGCATGCAGTGTATGCAATAGTCGGTGTGTTCCCGCATAATTGTTTTATTTCTCGTCTTACTGCTTCTTTGGCTACCAGCCTTCAGTTTGTTAGCACTTTGTGCGTATTTGTGCAGCACATTTGCAATTGTCTTGCACTTGGCCGACCATGAAAGCTAATGAAAGTTAGTTAAAGACGTCGATAGAGGTCTCCCGAACCCGAGCTCCAGCCTTGCACAGCTCCCATTCTAAGCTGCTTACCCCACTGACACTTTGCTACCATCGAGTGCATACTATTCTGAGAATCTGCTAATTGGCAGCCCAAACTTATTTTCAAACAACAACTAGAACGACAAGTGGAGCAACTTTTCAGGCTAGGAGAAGAGATAAACTGAGTTCTGCATTGTATTAACTCATCGTGACGTCATAAAAATAAAAGAATGCAGCAACGTTTAGCTCCCCCAAAGCGAGAAATCGTACAATTAGTCAAGGCAACTGGATGGCCATACTGCTCTTGAGGGTTAAGACTATCTAAGATCCACTCAATTGTGGACTCCAAATGCAACTCTTTACTGATCGAAATTTTAATCTTTAAAAGCTTAGACGTACAACCCCAACAAAGTGAATTCGCCAAATTTGTAAAGCCATTCTTGACCTACTCGGCGAATTGCTTAAAGTTAGGAAGAAATTGGCCAATGAGTCAATTTTTGAATATGAAGCATTAGAGCCTTAGAAGCTGAAAAAACGTTGATTATTTATAACCTTCAGGCTTTCCAAATACACCCAGCACACTCAACCCAAAAACAGTTTAATAGCCCACGTGACGTCATAAAGACCTCAGCATGTGCTCTAGGACTTTCATTTCAAATCAAGTTTCATTTATGCTCTTAGTAAAGAACTAGTTAAATCTAGATACCCGTATTACTCACTGACTACTGTTCCACAATGTAAAGAATGCATGACCTTGAGACTTCGAATGCTTCCTACCCAACTAAATTTGAACGCAGCCTTTCAACTTACGCCAAGTAGGCTTTGCTGACTTCAAAAGTCATTATGGTTAAGTCTTGAATTTTATTTCATCAGTATCATTTGGCCTTTCGTACAAGCAACATCAAAATTATTTGTTTAGAAATTTAAAAAAAAAACAAAAAAAAAGTGTACAAAATTTAAGTGTTGAATAAATTTATAGTTTACGAATATGTGTCTAAACAGCGATTGAGTTCCCAAACCCACAAACTTTCCGGCCATCTGTCTTCAGTAACAGTCCCACTATGTTCTCTTTTCGTTAAATTTTAAGTAAGTAAAAATATTTAATTTTATCTATATTATATAGAAATAATAAAATTCTTTTTCCAGTGTGTTGGCGAGTTAATTATGGAGATTGTTCTTTGTGCATTCAATGTTTGGATCGTCTCAATATTGTGTTGCTGTTTTGTAGTAATCTATGGTTGTACCTTTCATCTTGTACCTCGTCCTGAAACCCAAAATTATATTAAATGTACCTTTAAACATCAACTGCATAAATATTTTATTTTGTTGGCATTGGGCTTAGACTTGCTTCGAGGAAATCAATTGCAGGTCGCTGCAGCAATGGAAAATGCTTTATTCTTGGTAAAATTTCTAGATCTGAAAGTTGAATGAGCGTTTCACCAGCACAACGCTGGTGCCCCAGTGTAGCTGCACTTATGAAAATAGATTCTTCATATTTTTATGGACATTTTAATATTATCCAGAAGATTCTTCTTCTTTCTTTCCATAAAGTATGCATCATATCATTTGTCTTAAGCATTTTTTCGTATGGATAGAATCATTTTAAGCCTTTGGTAGTGCTAACATAGAGGCATTCTCTAAAGTCAATTGAGGTGTTAACGTCTGCATGTTAGCCCAGCAGAACTTTCTGGACTCATTTGACCATCTCAAAGACGTAACCAACATTGCAAAAAAGCAAAATAATTATGTAACCATGAATGGGTCTTGCGCACGAATTATGCTGTTAGCCCATGGTGCGTATGAGTAATAATATTTTAATGAGGCCTTGCCTTGAAAGACAAAAACAGCTGTTACGTAATAATAGAGATGAAAAAAAAAATTTAGCAGCCCTTTCGAACAAGTACTGCAAAACTTCTATGTTTCATTCATGAAAACCCAAAGCCATTGTTGCAGTGTATCCCAGATTCCGATATCGTTCTGAATTATTGTCGCCGATATCTTTCTCTTTTTTTGACTAACCCTATGTGACTCAGGTATGCTTATATAATTCTTCTTCACCTGCAATCCCTGACTTCCAGGGCCTCATGCTTATAAATATAATTATCATGATCTTTTAGAACAGATTGCTGAAAAGTCATGTAATTTAGGGGAGGAGCTGCATAAATTGATCGCTTTAGAAACTCTTTTATTCATAAATTAGTTCTATAAAAAATATCTGCTAAATAGTTTTGTTCATTGTGGCTGGGAAAAACTCATTATATATACACTCCCAGTTTAGCCTTGGCAACATTTCGTTGATACATGGATTAAAGGGTTGCTATAAAACGGTTCCATTTCTGTTTGCTTTTCGATTTCGTGTAATAAGTAAACTTACTCTGGAACTTTATGTTTACTCCCAATCTTTTCGATTGCCTTGGCAACATTTTGTTGAAATATAGAATAAAATGTTGCTATAAACGGTTCCTTCTTCATTTCTATTTGTTTTAAGATTTCGTGTAATAAAAGAGTTTCCCTAACTTCAAATAAATTTAGATTCAAGTAGGCTGTTTAAAACCGAAATTTCAAAGTAGGCCTTGTAAAGTGTTTTGGTTAAGTCTGGAATTTTATTTTATCATTCTCGTTCGGCAGCTCATAGCAGCAACATCTAAATTATTTGTGTGAAAAATAATAAAAATTGTATTTTATCTTTGGGCTTGAAAAAAACAAAATTTACAAAGATTTAGTGATAAATAAATTTAAAGTTTACGAATATGTGGATATCTCAAAATAACGATGGAGTTCCGAAACCAACAAACTTCCCGGCAATCTGACATTACTAACAGTCTTTGTTCTTCGTTCGTTAAATTTTAAGTAAGTAATATTTAAATTTATCTTTATTATATACCAATAATACAATTCTTTTTCCAGTTTGTTGGCGTTCATAAATCATTTCCAACAACTGCAGGCTCTTGGCGTTTAATGCGCTTAACTTATATAATACGTACAGCAATGACCAATAATTATATACATTAAATCTTTTAAGACTGTCTCAACAAAGGATTTTAATTCAAAATTCCACTGAAGTTTGCAACGGATTGCGTACTTCCTTGCAGTATTACTTAGTCGCTTTAACATAATTTATAAAATATATTTTATATCTGGAGACGTGCACACAAATATAGAATTGATTTATACAAAATTTATAGTCTACTGCTATGTTTTACTTTCAGAAAAAAAATTCTGAATTGGGGAATTCACGCTGAATATTTAGTCGAGGTGTTGTAAAGCTGCGCTAAAACTCAACAGACTAAACCGTGGATTTCAATAAAACAAGCCGCCAAGCAATTCGAATATAGAAAAAAAGATGGTTAAGTTACATTTTAAATTTAAAATTCCGTAGCGCAGAAGAAAGTACTTGCAGTATTTATCTAGTCGCTTTTATATACGTTATTAAATATAGAAATCTTATTAAAGGACTGCATTATTCGACTAGCCATGATTTTTTAAAGCAGCTGCTAACAATACTGGGGTACTCAGTACGGATGTTGCAAAAGAGATGGGTCTTCTCTTAACTTATTGTTCGTCAATTTGGATCCCAAATCAAATAAAGATATCTTTGGCCTAACAGCAATCTGTCACCAAAAGATATCCGTCGAAACGCCCCACTAGGGCTAAGATTTCGACCAATGCCACCATTGTCAGAACTATGGACACACGCAACGATACTGAAGGAGATCCTTCCGCTGGGTAAAATGTGGGGATAACCATGCCTCCACCGATTGCATCGAACCACTTGACTTTCAGCAAATTATAAAGGGTGCCGTATCTACCATTCGATCTACTTATCGAAACGGTCCCTGATGACATCAAACAAAGTTCCCAATCAACCGGTCTCCATTAGGAAAAGACAGCCTGCCAGCACTTTTACTCCTGCTAGGGACACACAAAAAAACGAAACCGGAAAAAAAAGGTTTTCGCAATATTACCATGTCCTACGCCGACGCAGCCAGCTTCACCTCCAAAGCGAGCAATCCACAGATGGAGAGTAAAATTGATCCTCTCTTGAGACGCTTCGAGCAATTCATCGATATGCAAAAGCAGGTCCCCCAATTGCTGATAATGGTCGTCCAAAATGGCACTAAACATTCAAATTATGGTATAGAATGCAAATGGTAGAGCCAACAAAACCCTAGACGATGATAGCGCTCTTCTCTCAGAACCCCAATTTTTAAGCAGATCTGCATATAAATTGTTGGGATATGAGCTGTACATGGCCAATTACCCAATAGATAGCTTATTAAATTGCAGATAAAACATTATCCCATTCCACCTATCTGCAGTCCACAAATGCAAGCTGCCACGGTTTTAGTTGTCGCCGGACAGGATAACGTAATTCTATCCGTCGTCTACTGCCCTGCGGATATTGTGTAAAAAATTCACAAGCCTGTAAAGCATTTTAAATATAAAACTTATTGGAGTATTATTTAACATCGTTATGTACAGTGTGCTTCCAAAGAATGGATTGTCTCAAAATATCGTTCTTGCTGTTGTGTTGTTATCTGTGGTAGTACCTTGTACCTCATCTGGAAACCCAAAATTATATTAAATGAACCTTTAAAAATCAACTGTATAAATAATTTATTTTATTGGTATTGATTGGGCTTAAACAAAGAATCTTTCTTGGAATTTAATTGCAGGTGGCTGCAGCAATGCAAAATATTTTACTATAGATCCGAAACCAAAACAGATTTAAAGCTCGAGTAAACAACACAGCGCTAGAGACCAAGAAATAGTTCATGCATTTGATTTCTTCTAAAGATTTCAAGGTGGAACGAGGTGGTATCTATGGATTTCGTAACTGCCGTGTCATAGCTCATTTCAAAAACCTTCGTCAAGTGAAATGATAATAAAATAAAACATTACCAGCACTATTTGGATCGATAACAAAGATTTCTGCCTTCTTTATCTTTTTATGCACATTGTAGTAATTTCCAGAAGATTTAATAAGAATGCTCCTATTCTTCAAAGTTAATATGTTATTTCCATTGACAAAGTTATAGTTTTCAGCGCCATTTGAACATTTCCCTAAGCCTAATATTGAATATTTCTATTTTCAAAGTTATATCCTTCAGGCTTTCCAAATACATCTAGCACTTTCAACCCAATACACAGTTTCATAGCCCACGTGACGTCATACAGAGCCCAGAATATAAGCCATTTTCATTTCAAATCAAGTTTCATTTACGCTCTTAGTAAAGAACTAGTTGAATCTAGGTTCCCGTATTAATCACTGACTACTGTTCTACTTACGCCAAGTAGGCTTTGCTGACTTCAAAAGTCATAATGGGTAAGTCTCGAATTTTACTTAGTCAGTATCGTTCGGCCTTTCGTACCAGCAACATCAAAATTATTTGTTTAAAAATTAAAAAACAAAAAAAGTGTACAAAATTCTAGAGTTAAATAAATTTATAGTTTACGAATATGTGTCTAAACAGCGATTGAGTTCCCAAACCCACAAACTTTCCGGCCATCTGTCTTCAGTAACAGTCCCACTATGCTTTACGTTCGTTAAATTTTAAGTAAGTAAAAATATTTCAATTTGTATTTATCATACCAATATCTTTCACTTATTCCAGTTCGTTGGCGTGTTAATTATGAAGGTTATGTTCTTTGTGCATTCAATGTTTGGATCGTCGCAAAATTGTTTCCTGTTGTGTAGTAATCTATGGTTGTACCTTTCATCTTGTACCTCGTCCGGAAATCCAAAATTATATTAAATGTACCTTTAAACATCAACTGCATAAATATTTTATTTTTTTGGGCTTAAACAAAGATTCCTTCGTGGAATTCGATTGCAGGTTGCTGCAGCAATAGAAAATGTTTTCTTCTGGGTAAAATGTCTAGATCTGAAATCCATTACAGATTTGAATGAGCGTTTAACCAACACAACGCTGGAGACCAAGAAATGGTCGATGCAGTGTATTTCTTCCAAAGATTTCAAGGCGGAACAAGGTGTTGTCTATGGATTTCGACACTGCTTTCTCATAGTTCATTCAAATACCTTAGCCAAGCGAAATGAGAAACCTGCACTCTCTGGATAGATCTCTGCATTTTGCTATGCAAAGACTCACGAGGTGTCCCAGTGTAGCTGCACTTATGAAAACAGATTCTTCATCTTTTTATGGACATAGTATTATTATCCAAGAGATTAAACTGCCTGAGACATTTTTCAAAGTCAATATTGGTGTATACGTCAGCATGTTAGCTCAGCAGAACGTTCTGGACTCATTTGACCATCTCAAAGATTTTTACATTTATTTAATTATAATTTATTTTTGATCAATTTTAAATGTGATCTTGTATTACAAAAACAATACAAATTATAAACAATTTATCATGAATAATAAATATCCGTATGCACGAAATTCATTTAAACAGCTGAGCGAGCCTCATTTGCTGCAGCTTAGTTTCCAAATTCCTATTACTTTAGATAGCCTAATCTTCTAAGCCGAGAAACTCACGCTCTAATGCGGCACTCATCATATTCCACTCGCCATCATCTTCGTCGTCTGGATTGGCGTCGCTATTAGAGTCGGAACCGCGTCTAAACTTTGCGCTTGGTATTTCATCATCATCCTCCTCATCATCCTCATCATCATCCTCCTCATCATCATCCTCCTCATCATCATCCTCCTCATCATCATCCTCCTCATCATCATTGTTATCATCCCCTTCGTTTGAGCTTTGATCAAAACTCGCGCCAGTTGCTCGCGCACTTATGACATCTTCGGCACGCGTAAAATAATCATGTACACGATTGGAATTGTCATCCTCACGCTTGCGCTTCAGCAACTTTTTGTCCATGGGTGGATTATCATAGCAGCCGAGGCCTTCATCACTAGAGGAATCTGATTCAAAGAAAGTGTCAAAATCTTTGTTCATGAACTCAATATCCGCATTGGTAAAACCCAGCAGGGGATTAAGAGTTTTACCAAAGTTGCCGCCTTGCTCCTGTTGCTGCATACTGCTTGACGGCGATATCTCTGACTTTTCACTGTAGTTAACTACATGCTCGGGACTGTGGCAATGCGCGGGTGGTTGCCGGCCATTGTTGCGTACCTTACAATCCAAAGGAAACAGCTTTTCTTCCACATATTCCCAGCGTTCAGCACAAGCCCACAACCAATTTGCATTGACAACCTTTATATTGTTTTCCTTTTTTGCAGCATTAACCTTATAAGTGCCATCATTAACCGCAACAAGATGTGTCGTTTCTTTGTTTATACTGGGTTGCACTTCAGCACCCAAGCTTTTTGCTATGAAATAGGCTCTGGATTGCTCCAACTTCATTTGCGTCGGCACCAAGCCGGAAAAGACTAGATTCTTACCGCGCAGTACTTCGCTACGTATTTTCGGCACGATAATTTTAAGATCGGGTATTTCTGTGGTCTCATCATAGATGGAGTAGAAACGTTTGTGTATGTTACGCAGTATGACCTCTAGGTATAGCAAATAATCATCCGGATCTTCTATTTCTATAAGTTTATGACCATCAACGCTTACCTTTATATTTGCGCAAACATTTTTTGATGTAGAGGGCAAATCATCGAGCTCCTCTGTGCTTTCACTTGATTTCTTTGCATCAACCAAATCTGCATTGGTTTTGTCAGCAGGACAATCGGGTGTGGAGTCATCACTGACTGACTTCTGTTCTGCATTTTCAGCTTCAATGTCTTTAAAATCCACACCTTCACCATCTAGATCGTGTTTGAACAAGCCAGGTGGAGCGTTTATGTCGCCGGTATGTTGAAAAAAATGATATGGCTTTACTTGTATCAAGTTTGAGGCCATATTCCAAACATCTTCGCGGTCGTCAATAATGCAGACCATTGAATCGCCATTGGGAAAAAGTGCTTTCAAGTTGTCTGTCTTGCTCGTAGCATTGCAGCATTCATCGCGTGATAATATGCGATGTGAAAAAAATTTTCCATCTGGATCCAATAGCTGTGCAATCCTATGCGCATAGTTTCGGGCGCCAAAAGTGCATATATGTAGCTCATACAATTGTGACATGCGATCTAGGAATTCTGCGGTACCGGGACGCAGGCGTGTATGGTACCACGGTGATTGCGGTCCGTACAGCTGGAAATGATAGATTCCCTTAATGTTGTCCGGCACCGAGTCATTGGTTGTGTGTATAACTGTCTGATCAAGATCCACAAGTAAAACAAGTTTACGATCGGCCAGTAGACGACGCGTGTCATCGTGACCTAACTTTTGTGCAAGTTTCTGTGTTACTTTTAGGTCCGGCATGGTGTGCACCATTGGAACAGACGCCTCATATGTTTGACCATTGTCGTTTTGCCTGAAGTCTGCGCCGCAGTCGGCGCACATATCCTTGATTACTGTGGTGTGTATGCATTCGGACAACTCTAAAAGTGGTTCCCCCTTCAGCACTATATCGCCTTCCTTTTGCAGTCGCTTTTTGACTACTCCAGCACGATTTGCCTTAAATTTGTGCACTGTAGCATTATCCACGTTAGGTTTTCCATCTTCACCGACTTCCTGATATAAAAAAAGTATTTGCGCATAGGAAACGGGATGTCCTTCACGTACGCGCCATTTATTGATTCGTATGCGTGTCTCCGTCCCCCCAAGCAGTAAATTTAAAACTATACCGTTGGCGCCACCGCCACCACCATCGTCCCCATCCTTGGCGTTTTTGGATGCACTCGAATTGTAGTGCATTCTCTCAGCATCGCTAACTTTCTGCATTCTTTCTTTATAAAAACTTCAATCTTAAATTGTTTAAAACTGTCTTGTTATGTTTGCAAATTCTGTGAAGACCTTACCAGCACTGCAATAAAGCAAAATAATTATGTTTCCATGAATGGGTCTTATGGCTTAAAATATGATATTACCCTTGGAACGTATGAGTGATAATACTTTTACAAGGCCGGCTTCAACTTTCACAGCTTGAAAAACCCAATCCGCTTTTACGTAATAAAAAAGGGATACGAAAATTTGTTTAGCCCTTTCTGACAAGTAAAGCAAACCTTCTATGTTTCATTTATAAAAAAGTTTTCGATGAAGGTTGGCAGCGCTAACACGTGTTCTGTCAACAATTTGTGTGTGCAAAGTGAAAATAAGATAAAATTGTTTTATGGACAAGTCCACTGTCGTGGCAAAACTTTTGATACCCGTGCATTTGCGTTACAAGCAGCATTCAATTTTAAAACTAATAAACATAAAAAACTAACATTTATTTAGTGCAAATGAAAATTTGTGTCTTTAGACTCCGCTGGCACAAATTTTGTCATTTTATTGTGTGTACACACTGTTTTGTGTGCTGTGCATACACTGAACTTATAAGAACAAATAAGAACCGCAAAAACAATTAGCCCAAAAGTGCAGTTGCTTTTTTTTAAAAATAGAATTGCAGCGGTTAAGCTGCAGCAAAGCAGCAACAACATGTGTGACGACGAAGACAATGTTACTTCAGAGTGGCAAAAAGTAACAACTAAAACTCAACAACGAAGTTGCAAGCGGCCTTGCCATTCTTCACCAAATATACCCAAAAAAATCTCGGCCACTGATTGTGGACCTAGTACTTCCAAAGGCTTTAATCAATTTGCCTTACTAAGTGACGACGATGATGAAACGGATATTCAAGTCCTTGACAAAAGTGCCAAAGTTATAAACAACGCTGACCTAGGTGCACCTGCGGATCTTGACGAAACACCAAAGCTGCCACCAATTTTTTTGTCTGATGTGAACGATATCAATGGATTGTTAACCTACTTAAGAACTAAAATTGACTCCAAAGAGTACAACTACAAGACCCAAAGGGATGGACATGTTCGAGTAATTACCAGCACTATTTGGATCGATGAAAAATATTTCTTTCTGCCTTCTTTATCTTTTTATGGACATTGTATTCATATCCAGAAGATTTCATTTGAATGCGCCTATTCTTCAAAGTTAATATGTTATTTCTATTGATAAAGTTATAATTTTCAGCGCCATTTGAACATTTCCCTAAGCTTAATCTTTATTATTTCTATTTTCAAAGTTATATCCTTCAGGCTTTCCAAATAAATCTAGCACTTTCAACCCAATACACAGTTTCATAGACCACGTGACGTCATACAGAGCTCAGAATATAAGCCAGAGATTTCATTTTAAATCAAGTTTCATTTATGCTCTTAGTAAAGAACTAGTTAAATCTAGGTTTCCGTATCAATCACTGACTACTGTTCTACACTGTAAAAAATTAAGACTTCCAATACTTCCTACCCAACTAAATTTGAGCAAAGCCTTTCAACTTACACGAAGTAGGCTTTGCTGACTTCAAAAGTCATAATGGGTAAGTCTCGAATTTTATTTCATCAGTATCATTTGGCCTTTCGTACCAGCAACAACAAAATTATTTGTTTAGAAATTAAAAAAAAAACAAAAAAAGTGTACAAAATTTTAGTGTTGAATAAATTTACAGTTTACGAATATGTGTCTAAACAGCGATTGAGTTCCCAAACCCGCAAACTTTCCGGCCATCTGTCTTCAGTAACAGTCCCACTATGTTCTCTTTTCGTTAAATTTTAAGTAAGTAAGAATATTTCCATTTTTATTTATCATACCAATATCTTTCACTTATTCCAGTTCGTTGACGAGTTAATTATGAAGGTTATGTTCTTTGTGCATTCAATGTTTGGATCGTCGCAAAATTGTTTCCTGTTGTGTAGTAATCTATGGTTGTACCTTTCATCTTGTACATCGTCCGGAAATCCAAAATTATATTAAATGTACCTTTAAACATCAACTGCATAAATATTTTATTTTGTTGGTATTGGGCTTAAACAAAGATTCCTTCGAGGAATTCAATTGCAGCAATGGAAAATGTTTTATTCTTAATAAAATTTCTAGATCTGAAAACCATTACATATTTGAATGAATGAGTGTTTCACCAGCACAAATGGTCGATGCAGTGGATTTCTACTAAAGATGTCGGGGCGGAACAAGGTGTTGTCTATGGATTTCGACACTGCTTTCTCTTTCGTTCAAATTCCTCAGCCAAGCGAAATGAGAAACCTGCACTCTCTGGATAGATCTCTGCATTTTGCTATATAAAGACTCGCGAGGTGTCCCAGTGTAGCTGAACTTATGAAAACAGATTCTTCATCTTTTATGGACATTGTATTAATATCCAGAAGATTAAACTGCAAGAGGCATTCTTCAAAGTCAATAGAGTTGTTTACGTCTTCATGTTCGCCCAGCAGAAAGTTCTGGACTCATTTGACTATCACGAAGACCTTAACAGGACTGTAAAAAAACAAAATAATTATGTTACCATGTAGGGGTTTTATTTCTTAAATTTTTATATAAGACCATGGTGCGTATGAGTGATTTTTTACTAGGCGGGCAGCAACTTTCAGCTTTTACGTAATAATAGATGGATGAAAAAAAAAATATTTAAATAGCCCTTTCTGACAAGTAAAGCAAACCTTCTATATTTCATTCATAAAAGCCCAAAGCCAACAAATGCATCCTCGTGAGTCTTATAAACAAATTGACATTTGCATACGCCAGCAAGCAATCCTTAAGGTATCAATCATTTCTTTTGGTGCAGGGTATTCCAAACGCGGATACTCTCTTTTCTCTCTCTCTCTCTCTCTCGATTTGCTTTTTACATTCCCATAATCTTTTAGAGCAGATTGCTAAAAAGTCGCGTAATTTAGGCAGTGCAGCTACATAAATTGATCGCTTGAGGAACCCTTTTACTTAGGTGGGATGTATGAATTAGTTCTATTACAAATATGTATCTGTGAAGTAGTTTGGTTCATTGTGTTTGCGGAAATCTCATAATATCAACGAAAAAATCCAAAAGTAAAGATTTCCTGGGACTTTATGTGTACTCCCAATCTTTTTGATGGCCTTGGCAAATTTTCTTTGAAACATGGAATAAAATGTTGCTAAAAAACGGTTCCTTCTTCGTTTCTATTTGCATTTCAATTTCGTGTAATAATAGATTTCCCTAATTTCAAATAAATTTTGATTCAAGTAGGTTGTTTAAAAACCGAAATTTCAAAGTAGGCCTTGTAAAGTGTTTTGGTTAAGTCTGGAATTTTATTTTATCATTCTCGTTCGGCAGCTCATAGTAGCAACATCTAAATTATTTGTGTGAAAAATAATAAAAATTTTACTTTATTTTTGGGCTTAAAAAAAACAAAATTTACAAAGTTTTAGTCTTAAATAAATTTAAAGTTTACGGATAGGTGGATGGAATAAATAAAATAAAAACTCTGTAAAAATAACTTCGAAGAAAACTGTTGAATTTCGGCTTGACTGTCGTTTTCTGTTTCTTGATTCTGGTTTGTAAGTTCGAATCCTTTATTTATATTTTCATCTAACAATTTTTTGAATTCATTTGCAGTTCGAAGTGTGCTTTCTAAGTAACTTTTACATATTGCTAAATTTCGAGTGGGACAACTTTTCTAAATTTTCTGCAGTAATGCTAATTAATGGAGTTTCAAAGATGTTTTCTTCTAAAGGTGTTTGAAGCTTCGTCGCCAGGTCTGAATTTCAGTTAATAATTGAATTTTAATTGTGTCGAGTAAAGTAGACACAATAGCACTTATCAACCAGGATATACAGCTGAAGGAGCCAGTCGCGGAGATAAATGTTGATTGTGTGTATTTGGTCTGGGAGTACGTAAGCATGAAGCCAACCAAAATGTCGTAGATGTAGAAAACCAGCAAAAATCCGAGAAGCCAATAATTGCAGAGCCGAATCTTGATTTTCATGAAATATTAGAAGCAAGAAAAAATTGGTTCTCCAATAAAATAGCAAAAATTGAGAAGATCCAGTCGGAAAATGAGGAACAACTTAAACAACTCGACCTCAGATTGAAGAAGCTGAAAAGAGGTGTGGCCACCATGCAGGCGTGTCACGATGAAGAGTATGCCGCATGGCCCTCGCGCGGCGGATAGAGGCAATTTTTCATTCATTTCATGTGCTCCGGTTACGGTGCGATATGAGTTGCTCCGACGCCCAATACCATTTCTAGCTTGCAGTGGAATTGGATTCCGAGTGTGGATACCAGCAGGTGGACCACCACATGTAGGAGACAGTGTTTTCCAGAGAGCGTCCAATGATACTATTGAAACAAAATTCTCATTGACTATGTAGTTCTTGTCGAGTCTCAAGATTCCTTTATTTTTGAGCCGTCGATGACTGCATCACAATTATATTTCATAGCAACTGCGCACTTTTGGATAATTTTCTATCTTCTCTAATCCTGGAAGCTTTCTCATAAGGAAAAAAGATTACTTCAAATTTAACGTTCTAAACTTATATACGCAGGTTTCACTTTTTTAATGTATTAATTTTTATATCAATTTGTTTGATGTACTAATTTTTAAGAGAACTTTACTGTTCGACTGTTCCGAACAGTTACATTATACACTTAATAAAGAAACTAAACCTTGAAATGTTTGAATAATCAATGATCTTGAATGGTGGAAGGTTGCGCTGCTGGTTGGTTAAATAACCAAAAATTACTTAAGTGAAAATAGTTATTGCCATTTAGAAAATAAATTTTATAACACTTCTGTATTGAAGTGTTGAGATTCTTCCTCTCTAGATTGAAATAAATACCAACAGTCGCAGGAGTTTGGTAATTATATTACAACATTTCAGATATTTGCTTCATTTGCTTTGCTGTCTGAACTCCACGAAAATTTCTTCTTTGAGAATTGAATCAAGAATTATTGGTAAGAAGAGCCCTTCAAAATTGAAAGAAGCCACGTTTTGAAATCTCAGAACGACTTGCAATCGCATCGAGGCAAGATTTAATCCCAGAAGGTAAGTTGAGCTCAGATTATGAAAATTGTAGATACTTAAACCTTTTGTAAGCTTCTTGAATTATATTTCTATTCTTCCTTCGTTGTATTTAACTTTAAGATTTCCAAAATATTCCGATATTTTGGCTATGTGACAAAGCCAACTTTACTCAAACTGGAAAAGCCCCCTTTTTTCACCAAGGTTATTTAAGTGCGAAAATTCTTTTAGATTGAAGATGAAATTTATAAATATATTTCCCAAATATCATATAGTTTTAAAAATTATATTCTTGATATAAAGAAAACTTTCTGAGTTTTCAGGCTTTCTCTAATAATTTTAAGATCTTAATGCTTGTTAGCTCTCATGAAGCATTTCTTTATGACATCTTCAAGACTTTTGCTTCAATCTGAGCCTAGTCAATTTGGGATCCTATAGCTCCTCAAAAGTTAACAAAAATATATAAAAATTTTCAATAAAAATTGAATTTAATTGAATATTTTCAGCAATGGAAAATAATGGAAACTACTCGCCAGACTCCACGACTCTTGGTTTTGACAACAACGCCGAGACTGGCTCAGAGTCTTCTTCCTCAAGTGACTCCGGTGATCGCAATACCCCATACAGAATTCCGGAGGGCTCTAGTTCGAGTTCCAGTTCCAGCTCCTTCTCGCCACACCTGTATTATAATCGTGTTGCTAGTGACGATGACACTGGAGCAGAATCCATTGATGAAGAGGAAGCGTATAATGAGACATCAGGTGTAGCAGCTAACTTCGAATTGGGAACGGACTCTTTATTTGATTATGTTAAAGAACTCTCGTATCAGGAAGTAAGTTGTTGTTTCAATATGAACAGAACTTATAGAATAGATAAGTTTTTGGTGACAGTATCGGTATATGAGTAGAGTGAGTCGAAAACTTCAAGCTGCTATATTTAATATTTAATATATTTTATTTTATTTATACATACATTTTTTAAAATACATAGAATTTAAAAAAATAAAATAGCTGTCCACATCCACATCCTTACTTGGTTAAAGGGCACGATAATTGATACAGAAGGTACGTGTAGGCCGCCCGCTCATGCGGCTTGCTCGCAAATACTAGGGAATAACAAATTCAATATTAAGGAACACAAAACATACAGTGTCCACATCCACATCCTTACTTAGTTAAAGGGCACACTAACTGATACAGAAATTCCACCAAGGTGCTCGCAAATAGGGAATAACAAATCCCATAGAAAGGTGCACCAAAAAATACAGTAAAATAGTTATCCACATCCTCATCCTTACTTGTTTAAAGGGCACGCTAATTGATAGAGAAATTGCACCAAGGTGCGTGTAGGCCGCCCGGTCATGCGGCTTGCCTGCAAATAGGGAATAAGACCATATTTCGAAAACAGGCCTGTACCACGCGTATCCAAATGAGCCCAATCCGAGCAAGGCACAAGTTCGTTTAAAATAGCCGCAGCCAGGCAGGAGCTGGCTAAACCGCGTCCATCATTACTGAGATCATAGCCCAGCTCATCGGTGACTTGCTTTCTGTAGTACTGCCACAATGGAAAGCGCCAGAGTCGATCACCCGTTAATGAGCCAGCTTTCTGGAACTGTTTCCACACGTAATTTGAGTTTGTCCAGATGCCCGTTGCGCCTCCACCTACCGCTTTTTTAACGCCCCAACCTATTGTCCCCAAATCCACAACTAGACGCGGCTTGTAGGTTGCCTGGCCGTATATCAGCGGATCAGCCAACACAACGACGCCGGCTTTGTCCAAATCTCGTATAGACATTGTTTTATTGTTAAGCAGCTTGATGACATCACCGGGCTTGGCGGACATGCCCGAGGGCAAATTTTCGCATAGTGGAATAACGCAGGCCACATTGATGGGCAGAGAAAGTGCAGCAACGCAGCGCATCATGGCCACAACGGCCGCGGCTGCAGACATGCAGCCACGGTACTCATCCATACCCTTGCAAGGACGCAAATTGATGCCGCCAGAATTAAAGGTAATGCCTTTGGCCACAAACAGTACAGGCTTTTCAGTGGGATCTATACCGCAGTACCTAATCTCCAACACCAATGGTGGCTCGCATGATCCTTTGGCTACGGTCAAAAATGAGGTAAGGCGATTTGCCTCAATCCATTCCATGGCACGAATGTCTACGCTTATTCCACAACTACACAAAGCATCTACTGCACCCTGCGCAAACAATGTGGGCGTCATACAATTGGCAGGCGCATCACTCAGACGACGCGCCAGATTCTGCGCATCGGCCTTAAAGACGCCGCGCGCCCAGCCCTCTGCATCAGGTGACTCATAAAGGCCTAGATTTGGCATATTTATGCGCTTTTTTGTTATCAGTTGCGTATACCGATAAATCGACAAGGTTGCGCCCTCCGCCGCCTGTTCCGCATATTCCATAGCGTCTACACTGATCTGGCTGCAACCTACTTCCTGCAATGCGCGTGTGCCCACTCCGGCAGCTATGCGTACGTTTTCCATGCCCTCATCAAGCATTTCCAGCTCATTGAAGCCAATGCCTTCAATGCCCAAGCCGACAATGGCCACTGCTGCGAACTCTGTGACAACATTTGTAAACACCTTACCGTGTCCCAGGCGGCCATCCAATTTTGTGCTACATATCAGATCAGCCAATTTTCCGCCAGATTGTTGGTTTAGCTTCTCTCCGCTTGGCGTCAGTTTAGGCTCATTGTCACCTTCCTTTTTGTATAATCCAACAACCACACCTTTACCGCCACCACTGCCATCTCCACCTCCACCACAACCTCCTTCCCCACCGCTTGCATAACGCACGGATACAATGCGTCGCATTTGTGGGACCAGAACTGAGCCCACCAAGCTTTTTTGAAATCGTTTCATGGTCAGGCGAAAATTTAATAAGTTTAAAAATTTTTACACAGAAAATTTCGAACTAAATATTAAAAAAAAAAAATTTTTTTTTCACTAAAATTTTGTTGTTTCGTCTATGAGTTCAAACTTGAAAGTGAAATATTAAAAAATCCAAAATAGAATTTAAATGAAACATCTCCAAGCCAACTATTTAAAGAATTTCAAAAAAAGTTAGAGCATCCAAAAACATCCATTAAGCACTTTAGAGACAATATGCCAAAGCTTTAGATGTTGTGATTTTTAAAAGATGATTTTACATTATCTTTGTGGTCGAACTGAAGAGGAGGCATTTTAGAAATCTTCACATGATTCTGGCTTTCATTTTATTCAGGTCCAAAACTTAAGAGTTTTTTAAACGGTCTCAAGGATTGTCAATTGGTTCAAAGAAATTTATAACTCTGCTCCCATCGTATCAAATACCATTAAAATTTGAGTTCAAGCCAGTAAAAACTTTGTTATATTATATTGTTTTCCTTTTTTGCAGCATAAACCTTATAAGTGCCAGCATTAAGCGCAACAAGATGTGTCGTTTCTTTGTTTATATTGGGTTGCACTTCAGCACCCAAGCTTTTTGCTATGAAATAGGCTCTGGATTGCTCCAACTTCATTTGGGTCGGCACCAAGCCGGAAAAGACTAGATTCTTACCGCGCAGTACTTCGCTACGTATTTTCGGCACGATAATTTTAAGATCGGGTATTTCTGTGGTCTCATCATAGATGGAGTAGAAACGTTTGTGTATGTTACGCAGTATGACCTCTAGGTATAGCAAATAATCATCCGGATCTTCTATTTCTATTAGTTTATGACCATCAACGCTGACCTTTATATTTGCGCAATCATTTTTTGATGTAGAGGGCAAATTATCGAGCTCGTCTGTGCTTTCACTTGATTTCTTTGCATCAACCAAATCTGCATTGGTTTTGTCAGCAGGACAATCGGGTGTGGAGTCATCACTGACTGACTTCTGTTCTGCATTTTCAGCTTCAATGTCTTTAAAATCCACACCTTCACCATCTAGATCGTGTTTGGACAAGCCAGGTGGAGCGTTTATGTCGCCGGTATGTTGAAAAAAATGATATGGCTTTACTTGTATCAAGTTTGAGGCCATATTCCAAACATCTTCGCGGTCGTCAATAATGCAGACCATTGAATCGCCATTGGGAAAAAGTGCTTTCAAGTTGTCTGTCTTGCTCGTAGCATTGCAGCATTCATCGCGTGATAATATGCGATGTGAAAAAAATTTTCCATCTGGATCCAATAGCTGTGCAATCATATGCGCATAGTTTCGGGCGCCAAAAGTGCATATATGTAGCTCATACAATTGTGACATGCGATCTAGGAATTCTGCGGTACCGGGACGCAGGCGTGTATGGTACCATGGTGATTGCGGTCCGTACAGCTGGAAATGATAGATTCCCTTAATGTTGCCCGGCACCGAGTCATTGGTTGTGTGTATAACTGTCTGATCGAGATCCACTAGTAAAACAAGTTTACGATCGGCCAGTAGACGACGCGTGTCATCGTGACCTAACTTTTGTGCAAGTTTCTGTGTTACTTTTAGGTCCGGCATGGTGTGCACCATTGGAACAGACGCCTCATATGTTTGACCATTGTCGTTTTGCCTGAAGTCTGCGCCGCAGTCGGCGCACATATCCTTGATTACTGTGGTGTGTATGCATTCGGACAACTCTAAAAGTGGTTCCCCCTTCAGCACTATATCGCCTTCCTTTTGCAGTCGCTTTTTGACTACTCCAGCACGATTTGCCTTAAATTTGTGCACTGTAGCATTATCCACGTTAGGTTTTCCATCTTCACCGACTTCCTGATATAAAAAAAGTATTTGCGCATAGGAAACGGGATGTCCTTCACGTACGCGCCATTTATTGATTCGTATGCGTGTCTCCG
>JBAMAX010002066.1:0-323437 GCA_037043745.1 Chymomyza amoena
ACATTTTTATTATTTGGTTGCTTTTGTTACAGCTGGCGCCATCTAGTGTACTTTTTGGCTATTAAGCTGCGTACAAGAGAGTAAAAATTTTGGGGCTAAAAATTTTGCCAGCGTTTCTTTATATGAAATTTGGCTTTACCTCGATGATTTTTTATTGCTGCGTACTGGCTTTATGAAGCGAAATATTTTCCTAGAAAAAATATATTGAGAATCATTTATGCCAAAAAGCTTTTTAGGAATTAAATTTAGCTTTAAAAGTCCAAAAATATGTTAAAATTATTTTTCATTATAGTCATCCATCAATATGTTTAAAAAAATTAAAACAAACAGTCATACTAAATAGATAACAGAAATTTAATAAAGTATTTTCTAGTCTAAAGAAAGAGTTTGATGTTCCGCTGTACAAAATTAAACAACTTTAAAGTTCTCAAAAAAAATCTGTATTAACTTTAGGCTTAACAAATTATACAATCCTAGCTAAGGTTCCGGTGGTAGCTCCAAAGATATCCCCAGATACACTGTTTAGTTAAGTCTGACTGTACTTTTAAGTTTGCAAGAAGTGTATTAAAACTTTCCATATGCTTCATGGTTGAATCTGCCTGGTATGCTACAAAACAACTACAAAGTAGTCCTTAAAATAAAAATATAATAAATTTTTTAAAACATTTTTAATATCAATACACTTCTATTGAACTGTGAAAACCCACAAAAAATTTGTCGACTTGTATTGTTTAATTAAATTTTGCAATTTATTTTCAATTGAAACAATGGCAGCAAATTGTTCAAATTTTATGAATTAGTATGGCTCTCACATTTGCATAGTACAAGCAAAAATAAATCAAAAGTGTTGCAAGTTTGTGCGTGCAGCAGTTGTCAGTGTTGTGCAGTGCTATGACAACCATAATTACCTTGCCAAGTGAACACAACTTTGCTCATTTCCGGAGGCCAAAATGGGCCAAAAACAGCAAATGGCTTGCTGGCAAAGAGTAAATGGCGCAAATTAAAAAGGATGAAGTGAAAAAGACTTTTTAAGGAATGGAAGTGCTGCTGCAGCCGACTCAAAGGCATACCCAAAACAAAACCTCAAGAACCGCAAACGATGGAACTGACCAGAGGGCAGCGGTGGGAGGAGTTGCAGAGCAGAACAGACCACTAACGGCATAACATAAGAATGTTGTTGAGGTTGGCCAACATTTTCCTAGACAACGGAGTGCAAGAGAGAGAGAGCTTGAGGTAATAAAAGTGGCTAAAGAAGATACACAGACTTGAAAGCTGAACTTTACTTTTATATATAGTACAGTAGGTACCATTTATTGCTACAGGTGGTTTTATTTTAAAGAAATGGAATTTTCTCATAATTTTAGGTTATTTTGAAGTTTTTGAGAACTCGTATTCGGTTTAAGCATGCAAAGCGGGAATGTAATTGAGACCGCGGAACTTTGAGTCTGGTGTTCATTAAACCAATTTCAATGAAATTCGTGTCAATTTACAGACGTTCAATCAGTGTGCTAGATATCAAGTGGTTCAAAAGTATTCGCCATTGCGCGTTGTGACGTCATCTTCAAATAAGCTTCCACTTAAACTCAAAACTGGGAATCTCTCTATGAGTAGATGTCGGATCACTCTATATAATTTATGATTTGGGAAAATCATCCTCTAACATAAAGCTTTTAAGGGATCATTCATGTACAACGCGATTCCGCAGGGGGGAGGGGGGTCCGCCGAAGTGTCACGAGGCATAAAAATCATATGGAAAAGAGGGAGAAGGGTCTGACGAAAATCAGCGTCACGTAATTCATGGATGGTCCCTAAGGACAGTAAGTTATTCAATTTTTTAATTGCTGGAACTAGTAGTCAAAAAATTGTTCATGAGCCAGTTCGCAATATTAAATACTACTAGTTAAATACTACCGGCTAGAACTTCTTCAGCATATTCGAATCTAGTTGGAAAAATGTCTGGAAATCGAAACTGAGTACCCAAAAAATTTTCATTCTAATTGTTTAATAAACAATTTCCCGCGCTTATTTCCGATTTGCGAAATATACATATCCTGATTCTTCTAAAGCTTTTAGTAGTCTGAATGTTGCTATCATATACAGCTGGGGATGCTGTCGATGAGTTAAGTTCGGGGCTCAAATTTTCAAGAGCCAGTATGCTACTTCATGTCCGGAAATCGCAATAAAACCGGGTAACTTTGGTATAATAACAATAAACCTTCCATTGCACTAGCTATTTTGGTCTGGCTGGAACAACTGTAGCATACTCTATCTATCTGTCTAAACGCATTTCGTCGTCTTATCTAAAAATTCAAAATTCTGTTTAGCAACGATTTTTTGCCTTGACTTTTTCATTCTACCTATTCCAAAAAAAATGGCCGCCCTTTTACCCTTTTTTTTTATTTGCTTTGAGCCAACTGAAAGTGACTAACACTTGCATTTCAATGTTGCCGCCCTTCAAGAGGTGTCAAAATCAATGGCTAGCAACTAAGTTGTGCTCACTTGTCTGCCTGGCCTCCTTTTAGGACCTTCAACAGTTGCACTTCACACGCTGCTGCACCCAGAGTGGGATTGGAGAGGGCAACAGCTGTGTGGCTGCATTAATTAAAATTTCAATGCGGTGTCAAAAGAAAAGCGCAAATCTAACAAATTTTTCATAGGCTAATAAACTTGAATGCCGTACCATGGTTGCAACAACAACAAGGTATTGCCACACCGGGCTCTCTTTCACTCTCTCCCGCTCCCGCTCTCGCCACTGCTGCTTCTGTTCTGACTGCCACACTCACCGCAGTCAGTGCAAAAGGCTGGCCACCAACTTTTTTGCCGCACTGTCACCCAATTATGTCACACAGTGTACAACAAATTAATGCCTCGTTGCGTTGATTGCGCCGAGTGTTGCTGCCGGCGTCAGCGGCTCAACCAACTCAGTGTTGTTCTTGTTGTTCTTGTTGTTGTTGTTATTGTCGGTGATGTTGTTATTTGTTGTTGTAGCTGGTGATGGTGTTGGTGTTGTTGCTCCATTTTCGAGAGTGCGCACGAAAGTATGCAATGAGAAATACTACATACAAAAAAAAATAATAAGTTACAGTCAAGCAGGTGCCGGACAATGAGATACTCTGCATACAGCAAAAAAAACAAAATTGATGAAATCGATTTGGTTAAAAATAGTGTAGACTTGGAATTTGGATAGCAGTAAACCATAAATCTCTTTTTAAATTTTTATTCAAAAAGGCTATTAAAATTATCTTGGTTGCGAGGAAAGAATCAATCGGTTCCACTGGTGCAGGATAGGATATAAAGTTCTACCTAGCAGTATTTGTTGATGCCAAATAGGTGTTGGCTAAAGTTTGGCTTTACAGTCTTTTAACTAAAATCAATACTCTTATCCTATCTTCGAATTCTGTGTATACCTATAGGGTGGAAGTTTTCATTACCTTTTGTCGGGAAGACTCATTATAGCAGCGATATTTATCTACAACTTATGTACAGCGAAGTTACCAATCCGTAAGGGGCTAGTCTTAATGAAGAGACTGAAAACATTTTTATAACTACAGAAGGTAGTGTTTTAACAATCTTCTTTTATGCTTGAGAGCTGGATTTGCATACTGTTCGATCCCATCCAAATATCAAGCAGTGGATAGCCATGCCTTATGGCAAGGTAGGTCGGTAGGTAGGTAGGTAGAAGTGGTTGCCATTCCGACTCACCTAGGCCTATGAAAGCCCCGTTGTGACCTCTATTCTACTGTATCCTCTTTGATGTGTCGATTTAATAAACGAATTAATCTTATTTATTTTGACTTCTGCAATTTCAGTAATATTCTCAAAAGTTTCGTAACCCAGTCTATTCAGTCTCCTCCTCCATAGTGCCATGCATCCACACAGGAGGTGCTCCACTGTTTCCTCCTCTTTTACCTCCTGACAGCTTCTACAGTAGTCAAAATGTGCCTACCAATCAGACACTGCCCCGTAAGAGCCCCTATCGTGGCTCTTATGTTTTGTCTTCTTCTTCTTCTTGAATCCCCATTGGCTGTTAGGCGTCGGGGTAGATATCCATCTTCTCCAATTAGGTCGGCACCGGCTCTCTCTTCTCTGCTAGGGTTCTGTCCCTCATCCTTCCCACATCCTGGATGCGATTTTCCCAAGTTTTTCGGGGTCTTCCTCTCGGTGCATTGCCTTCCGTTCTCATTTCCAGTACCTGTTTGGCTTTTCTTGACTCGTCCAACCGATGTAGATGTCCGAACCATTGTAGCTGTCTTTCCTCGATTTCTTGTATAATCGACTTCATCTGCCCTACTTCTGAACGTATTCTTTCATTTCTGACCATATTATGTCTAGTCTGCTGAGTTTTAAAAGTTGCTTGGTTCTATTCAAGCTCCATTGTGGCCAGGTTTTCCTACTAATAAGACAGGTACTGATTTGCTCCCATCTATTGCTTGCATCATTAATGATACTTCTATCAATTAACAATTTACATGTTGCTAGTGGTATAGATACCAACGCCTTATCCGGCTAAAGTAGTACCGTAGTACGCCGTCTAGCCTTGCAATTGCCAACGATATCTCGGTAACCTGGTACCCAAAGCAGATTTATGGTGAAGTATTTAGAACCTTCTCGTAAAAGCTCGTTACATTCTATTACTATTTTGGATGTGAGCCTTACTGACGGTAGTGCTTTTAAAGCAGCCTGACTGTCAGAATAGATCTGAATTTCCCTTTTCGGTTAAATCACGATTCTTAATTATGCTTGTTGCATAAGGAAGCCACGTTTTTTAGGGTAACTCTGAATGTGCGGCTAACTAACCCATATAGATAGTACTATAAAATGCTGCAGAATGAAATTAGCTAACAATTACTGGAATCCACACGCAGGACCAGATCTAGGGAACGGAACCTTCTCCGCTAATAAGAAAAACATGAAAGAATCTTAATTATTTGAGGATTTAAACTGCCTGTAAGATAACTTAAGTCAGATAGTTCCGGTTGCTTAGGCTGAGTTTGATAATTGCATTTAAGAAGAATCTTATAAATAACAATAGTTCGTATAAAAATGTTTTTAGGGCAATTTCGGATCGAAAGGCACGATAATGACAAAAAAGTAACTAGTTTTTATTAATGAACAAATTTTTTTTTTAAATAATTGTACCTAAGCTTTTAGCTGAAACGAAATTCATTGACAAACATTTCGAGTCTTAGATCTTTGAGATCTGATAGGAACTGTAGATTTTACAGAACCATGAATGAAAAATCACGACTACTGCTGCATACAAATTCCTGAAGAATATTTCATACAAAAGTGTTATTGAGTGAAGATTGAAATTTTTATAGCATCGAACAATTCTTACACAAAGTTGAATGCTCGTTAGATAACTATTTTTCGGTATCGATACATGTAGATATTTATAAGTAACTGCAATGAATGCCAAAAATCACGATTACTGCTGCTATCTCGAAAATTGCGGCTAAAGAAGAATACTTGTCATTACATAGACCTGAAATGAAAACTATCTTTTACATAACATTTCGAGTACTAAGACTAGTGGGCTCGGCAGACTTTGTCTTGCCCAAACTTGTTGAATATTCGTTAAAGTATAACATCGTAAGATTCTCTAGTTGGCTGTCTAGCCAATCACTAGGTTTTTGATAAGTTGACTTATGACTCTCTAGAGAGCCATAGGATGAACTAAAGTATACTTGAAACAAGCTCGCCCAAAAACATATGCCTTTTGAATCTACCTCTTTGCAAAACGGTGGTAGAGAACACATCGCAATAAACTTGTCATTTTTGTGTTGACAATCTCTAAGACACGCAAAAATTAGATTTTAAATTCATCTACGCGCTCTTGAGAACATTTGTAATACGTAAAATATAAGTTTCTTTTATATATATATAAAGTAGTGCTGGCTTTTCAGAATCTCATGACTATACATTATATTTAGTATACCTAATTAAATTTATTTTTAAACTAAGCTAGGTGTTTTATTTTAAGGCTTATAAAGCATATATGCTTACCACGGCTGGAGCTATAGATGTCCACCCTATAGTCACCATATTCCATGGCATTTTCGTCATATTTTTTATTGACCAGATCTATACTATTGACGTAAGCTCCCATAAAAAAAGTCTAATAGTGTCAAATTGTATGAACTGTTCGGCCAGTTTAGCTATGCGAGATAGATCCAAATCGGCTCGTATAGTGTTGCAGGCTGACCCATCTGGTTGCAAATAATAATCAATTAATAACGAATAGTATTGATTCGAAATGATGGTAACCGGGAGCCAGTATCATTTTCTGATAATGCATTTTTGCCAAAATGCATATGACACTGTCATCCTGTTTGGGCATGCATCGGCTGCTCTTGAAATTAACGAAGATCCTTGTTCGCGATGTAGTGAGAGGCTTATATATTGAAATTTTCTTTGGTCTCGCAGTTTAAGTGTTTCAATAGAACCAAATACAAATAAAAATATCGATAAGCAACTTTCCGTCTGGTGGCCTTGCTTGGTCTTGCCTCTCAAACCGAAGGTTGGGGTTTCGACTCCCCGCAGTAGCACTGGTGCATTTGCCAAGTTCAAAGACGCTATATTTGCCATGAAAGTCTCTATTAATTGACACCTCCGTTCGGATTCGGCTATAAACTGTAGGTCTCTGTTCTGTTCGAACAGTTATTGAGACCCCCTATTCCCTCTTCCAAGGGGTCAAACAGGGAATTATTTTATTTATTTTACCTTTCCCTACATTCGTTTCGCTCTTTCTGCTATATGCACTACTTATATCCATAATACCCTTGACCCAACTAAGTGTGTAGGGTATTAAAATAAAATCCACTAAAAACTCCAAGCCAGCTCGACACTTGCTCTGCCTGTCATGCTATGTCTCTGCCTCATTCACACTCACTCTTGCTGTTACTTTTCTCGCTTCTGTCCCGCTGTCCACCACTCACCCCCTCTCTTGCTGTCTGTGAGTGTGATTGCGTGACAATTTCAAACAGATTTAACCGCCAATTTAAAATGAAGTCAATACAAGCGAAAGCAACTGAACTGAGCACGCAAAAATGTTAACAACGAAAAAAAAATCAAGTATACGCAGCAGCAGCAGATCAACGGCCCAGCGACTGCGACGTCGCGTCGACGTCAACGCAGCTTCTGCTGTGCCTCAGTTGTTGTTGTTGTGTTTGCTGTCATTTAATTGAGAGAGCGCGGCACGAGGGGCAGCAACTGTTGTCGCTGCGTCTGGCCAGACAAATCTCCATGCCGCACTCTGCTGCCTCTTTCCACCATATCTCCGGTACATGGGCCTGTGAAATGTTCATTTTATTGTCCTTTACGTTATTTTTTTTTGTAAGCCGAGTTTTTCTTTTTGTTTTTTATTTCCTGTGTTGGGGCGCACTCTTGTCAAACAAACGATTTAAATGAAATAAATTACAATAAATCGCTCAATCGGTTTAAATAAAAATGTTGCTCTTGTAATGAGATACATGCAACACAAAATGGCCGCTAGCTACTACATGCTGTAATTGTAACTGACGTCCAGCTGTGGGGTGTGGTAATGTCCGTACAAGGATACAGGAGTGGTCAGTGTGGCAGGGCTTGTGGGCAACTCTTTGGTATGGGTGTATAGGGCAGCAGTGGAGAGGCTTATGAAGGTGTTCTAATCGAAAGCGGCTTAAAAGGATTACACGGGTGGTATATGGGATATAGTTATGTGTGCTTGTAGTAGGGTTGAATTGAGTTATAGGTGGAGTTGTCATTGCTAAGACTGCGAAAAACTTTGTACATTTCAATAGGCTTTATTGGCTACTACTTATTCTGTATGATAATGAATATAGGTATATGGTATGGGTTCTACATTTTATACAACATTTCTCGTACTTTAAGCTGAAATTGTAGTTCTATTTGTACTTTTAAATAATAAAAGATTATATCAAAATTGGCTAGCTTCTTCTTCTTATGTGGCCATAACAACCCGATTACCGGATTACGGCCTGCCTTAAAACATCTCCCCAGGCGCCTCTACATTGCGCGGGCCTTCTCCAGTTGGTCACACCGAGCGAAGACAGGGCCCCTTCCACTTGGTCTTTCAAACGCAAACACGGTCGTCCTCTCCGCCGACGGCCGCTGACTACCGCATCTGGCAGTAAACTTCCGGGAAGTGTGTGGACGCTATCGTTGGCTCGCGGGAGCTCCTCCGCTACCGTGCCTTCAACACGAGTCTGCCAACTCATGTGGGGGCTTGCAATGCATTAAAGCATAGGTTGTTAGCATGATTGGTTATTGAATGGCGCCAAATCACTCGCCATGACGCTAGGAGAATCTTAGACACTCAGGATTTATAAGGAGTTCGGTGCCACCCAAAAACGTCTCTGAGACTCTCCCCTCCTAGCCGCTGAGCGCTGTCCGGGACTGCTTATTGGTTATTCGCAGCAAACCTTCATATCTGAAGGCCTTTCACTATCCGCAACCTGTGACCCGTCCGGTTGCCTACAGCTCGGCATACGCGATGTGCCCCTAATATCGTTCGTTATGTTCGTTCTAAGCTTAGGATCTCACGAAGGGCTGAACCGATTTGGCTAATTTTGGTCTTGAAATGTTCGTGGAAGTCCAAGGATTGCTTAGGGTTGAGAAAATATAACAAAATTGAGACGCAAATACTAAAAAGGACAATTTGATTTTCCAATACAATTTTTTTTTAGTTTAGGTAGGCATTGTGTACATTGTCAGATTAACTAATATTTTTTAGTTAATAGTTTTTGTCGAAAGGAAACAAAAAAATTATTAACGATTCATGTTTTGATTTCTGTTTAAAATACATATGGTCAATTCAATATTTGCACATAATGCCGGCAAAAAGAAGTAACATTGGTAGACATTCGCGTAGAACTCAATTGCAAGCATCCCAAAGAACAGCTGAAACTGAGGAACAACGTTTACAAAGGAATGAGTTGAATCGATTAAGAGAAGCAAGATCACATTTTGCTCATACATGCTCGAATGAGAATGAGACGAAATCGGGATTATCAGAATCAATCAGATGAAATCCATGCAGAACAGAATTTAATCCAAAGAACATTCAGGCAAATGCGCAATGCATCCAATCTGCACAGAGCTGCATTCGAATATAACAATACGACCGATTATAGCTCGCGTCAATCTGTTGTAATTGGAACAATGAACAAGGTATGTGACCAGTGCCAAGCACTGAAATTTCCCAATGAAACAGCAGGCCTGCTTATTATCAAAAGCAGTGTATTCGGAGAGGTTCGCTGCTGGATGTATTCGGTAGAATGGCAGAAGAGAGGATTACCTCAGAAAATACTACCGCATGGAATTGATGATGTGATATCGGCGGAAATCCCAGTTCAAACAAATGATCCAGAATTGTTCGAGGTTATCACAAAGAATATGATCCACGGACCATATGGTGTTCTCAACCCAACTTCACCATGCATGATCGACGGCAAATGCTTCAAAAGATATCCAAGGGCATTGACTTCGGACACTGTTACGGGCTACGATGGATACCCATTATATCGCCGTAGATCAACAGAAGACAATGGCAGATCAACCACAATCAAAGTGCAAAAACAAGAAATTGAAATTGACAATCGTTGGGTTGTTCCATTTTCGCCATTATTATCAAAAACGTATAAAGCCCACATTAACGTCGAGTATTGCAACTCAGTAAAATCATTAAAATATATCTGCAAATACGTCAATAAGGGAAGCGATATGGCGATTTTGGGTGTGAGAGCCGACAATGTGAATGACGAAATTTCACAATATGAAATAGGACGTTGCATTAGCAGAAACGAGGCAATATGGCGAATTTTCTCATTCCAAATTCACGAACGACACCCAACCGTTGTCCATTTAGCAGTTCATCTAGAAAATAGTCAACGTGTTTCTAGACGAGCGAGCGGAGCGAGCGTGCCGAAGGCCGGCTAGTATTTTTATAAAAAAAACTTCTCATGATAAATAATAAAAGATTATATCAAAATTGGCTAGCAGTTTTAAAAATTAAGTATACGCATTGATACAAACTGAGTAAGACAACTTTAAGTTATATGAATTGCCACATTTTTTAAAACATCATCAATCGGTTCGCAGTTTCACTTCAGTTTTCATATTTGAGATATAAATTATTTATTTGTGGATATAAATATCACTACATAAGAAAGCAGCTCAAAAATCCAGCAGCTCTATATATTAAGTATACTCCATAAAAATCGAGTAGAAAGATATTCAAGTAGTAGCAATTGCCACATTTTTCAATACATCCTTGTATTTGCTTTGCTCTAGAGCGGCCTAAATACACTTAAGTGTATCCTGAACCATAAAGCAATTGGCAAGGCAATCAATTGATGCAAAAGTCCACTAGTCTTCGATTCAAAGTAAAATCGGCCATAAAAGTAGCTTGGAAAACACTCACTTAGAGCTGCTTATGTCCATAGTTTGTTACTAGCCTTGACAGCAATCACCAATCCGTATAAATGCCATGACAATGCGTTGAAACGCTTCAGATCTTCCGGAGTTACCATTTGAGTGGATAAGATGGTACGCGTCAAAGTCGCAGGCAGTCAAAAGCACGGCTAGAGCTGACCAGGGCCGGACACAACAAGTAACCAACCAAAGAGACACACAATATTTGTGCACCTGAGTTGTCAACAAACCGTGAAATTATCCACACAAATTGGACAACGATGAGGACAAGGACAATGATGAGAAGTTTGTAGCGCCGCCGCCCGCCCCTGTTGACGCATATGTAAAGCCAGAAAGGACGGCGAAAAGCTTTTAATACAAATTGAAAATACTTAAAGGCAACATGAGTATGACTTTGCTTTGGTCTCACTAAATAGACCAAAGCAAGAGGGGGAGTTGCACAAAAGTGGAAGATGGCACACTTGTGATAAGTAGGTAGCTAGGCAGCTGGAGGACACATGAATGTGCTGCATATAACTATACGAGTGAGTGGGCAAATGAGTGGATAGATAAATGCAGGAGGATACAGCAAATGAAGCAACGAATGAATGTATATAAAAGGCATTAGATGGAGATCAGAGCGCTCTAGCAGACTGACGGACGGCTTGACTGACAGACTGCTTGACTGACTGGCTGACTGACTGACATAGCAGGCCAGGGCCAGGGCTTTTAAGGATTGCACGTGAAGTTGCCATCGCAGATAAGCCAGGTAACACATTGCCAAGGCAGTGTGCAATGTGTTGCCACAAAGAAAATCTAAAGCAAAAACCAAGACCAGAGCTCTTGCATAAATGTCAAGCGTGTTGGTTCCGAAGAAAAATTTGCATGAGATTTACAACGAACTACAGAGAGAGACTGCAGCTATTTATCTTGCTGCAAGTGCTACAGAATTTTCAAGTGCAGCTGCTTGCCATACAAACTGAAATATGGAGCACATATAATGCCAGAGAGTGAGACAGCAGCCAGACAGCAAACGGAAATGCGCTTTATGCAGCGTTTAAATGCGGCCATTTCCGGTGCCGCGGCCGACCTTCAACCAGGAGACGGCGACGGCGGCGCTTCAATTATTTCATTAAGTAAAACGTTTGCATTTCACCTAATTTCACAGCACAACTACGCCGTAAGTCCATTGCAACTATACCAAAAAAAACTGAAAAAAATACAAAAATTAAAAGAAAACCCAACTAAACCGTAGTATTTGAGCAAGCGAGTAGGAAGCACACAACTTCCGTTGCAGTCCTTCGAACACGCAAAGCGCAGGGCATGCCGAGGTAAAACACAAGGAACGGAATTTATTTCTCAATTCCCACTTCAATTTCGTAAATTGAATGAAAAAGCGCTTAAAAATATACAAAAGCAATGCCAGCAGCCGAACAAACCAACCAGGCAGAGGCAGCCAACCAGCCCATACATGCAACATGCCCAACCCATCCTATGCCTGCCCCAAAACGTCCACATAACCCAAATCGTGGAACAAAAGCAGTGAGAGCTACCGAAAAACCCAAACACAAAAAAATAAAAGTAGACCAAAAATAATACAAAAAAAAAAAAGTACGGAAAATAAAAGGCAAACGACGACGAGCAAAGCGAAAGGAAATCTTACAAATAAAACGGAAGTTAATTTACTACGTAAACCGAAAAGCATGGCGCAGCCACATCCGGTAGCAGTCGGGAAGGCAGGCAGGCAGGCAGGGAGCCAGCGCGGCTACTGGGAAGACACAGGCACCAAATGGTATACTGTAGACGAGACAGAAGCTACACTACTGTGTAAGGTACACTCTACAATAGTGAAGCTTGTGGCTGGCTGGCCAATTAAATGCCAAGTTTTTGCAACAGACTGCAATGACGTAGACGCGAACGCTGATGCAGACGCCAACGCCAACGGCGACGGCGACGTTAACGTTAACGCCGCTGCCGCTTAAGGTAACCAAATATTTGCTCATGCAACAGACGGCGTCCAGGTGCATGCCACATCGACTGCTGGACACGATTGCTATTATGCAGTGTAACAGCAGCTGAGGCCGCACCGCAGCCATACCGCCGCTCTCCCGCACTACGTCTACGTCACACTTAAAACCGCTTATTACGTTAACAATTGCAAATATCGGCGCGGATTTCCCGCGCTTACGGCAAGTGTATCTGTGTGCGTGTGTGTGAGAGTGTGAGTGAGAGAAACAAAGAGAGCACAATACAGTGAGAACTCTGAAAAGCGTGAGTTGGCAGCCTCGGGATTACTTTGCATAATTTTAGGGGCACACTGTACATACATACAAATAACAGTGGGTTCTACATACTTTCTGTTTGTCTATCCATTTGTCCTTTTGTCCTGTGACTTACTTTACACCTATACATACGGCTGAGTGCACATATACAAAAAAATATAAGTGTTTAACTTTCGAACGCAAATATAAGGATACTCTTTAGTTGGTGCTTTATAAAGATATTTTAGATACAGAAGCTTTTACTTATTTTGGAATGGTCTCTCGATCGCCAATTAGTGAGCTCAAACAGTTTTATATGTATTGGTATGGGCTGGATTTGGTTTTGATATCAGGAATTTCTAAAATTGCTTTATTTCTTCTCCATTAGAGACCAGCTTAATAAGTTTGTGACTAACTAGATTTATAACGTATTAAATTTAAATATAGCAGGGGGGAGGACTTTTCCTCCGAGCCAGGAGCTGTCGGAGGGGCCCAGACTAGAGAGTCATTCAGGAAGTCGTTTGTATTTAGAATCAGAGTTATTAAGAAAACTCAACTTACTTGATATATAAAAGCTTTCGCCTTAGCTAAAGCACGGAAGGCGAAATTCCAAGCATCTTGACGGTTATTGTGAAAAAATTCAAACTCCTTTGATTTAAGTTTTTTTTTAGATCTGCATTGGTGTTCTATGAAATGCATTATTATGATTTTATCAAATCATCAAATCTCTCAGAAATCCTTTCAATACTTTTTTTTATGTTGATCTCTCACTTTTCAACAATTACACGTATTTTCATGAATTAAGAAAAATTGATAGTGGCCCGGATCCGAGATTTCTCCCGGGGCCGGAAATTCTCTCTACGGCACTGCACATCACCAATGTTAATTTTCAAGAGCTGGTTTAAACGATGCAAAAGCTTCGGAGTTTATCTCCCTGGAGATTTTTGTTCAAAACCATAGAATGGTATTGCAAATGTGTGTAAGAAGAAAGACATTTCTACTAAAAATGTATACGAATATTTCGAGGTAGTAGAAACTCGTCGCTTGTTGTCCCATTAACCAAACGATCGCGATCTGACCCTAGCGACTATTTTGTTTTTCCAAGCCTTAATAAATGGCCGAGTGAAAACGCATCTTTCATTCAAAAAGCCATTACCTTTTTAACCCTTTTAAACATATTATTGAAATTAATTTCTAAGAAAAATTCACGATATTCAGTTCAGAATACTCAGGAGTTGGCTCCTGGAATTTTAATAAGAAAAATTATATGAGAATATTTTCTTAATCATCAAAATAAAATATTTCTCAAAATTTGCTGAAAATTAGGAAAAATTTCATATAAATGAATAAATAATAAATGAATGTATTCGAAAAAATATGTTTCAAATAAATTCGATGGATAACTAAATTTTCAATTTTTCATTAATATCAAATTATCCAAATCAGTTTAGCAGAACCAGAGATATTGACCCTTGGGGGATATTTACTTTTAAATATACACCCCTTATTTTCCAAATTTCGTAAATTGTTTCTTTTTGGCAATATTTCGAAATCCAGTCTTTCTGCATTTTAGGTATTTACTTTAAAACGATGTTATAATCGTTAAGGAAACAATTTGCTTAAAACTAGTGTTATCCATACATAACTTTAGCATAAAAATTAGTATTTCAAAAACTATTTAAATTTTAAACATTGGGTGATTCATTAAGACCTTTTTTTTAATGATTTGGCAAATGCAAATTTCAAAGGAATGATGGGATCTTTATTTATGATTTCAAAAGGATATTTTATGGCATTTATTTTTTAAAAATAATCTTTAAATGTTGGACGCAACTGCGTTTTAAATGGTCCATCCTGAAGGTCCAATTTTCCATGACTCGTTCAAGCATTTCCACTGGTATTTGGCCAATTACACGAGTAATGTTGGCTTCCAAGGCCTCATTCGCTGCTGGTTTGTCCAAGTAAACTTTTGACTTTACGTAACCCGAAAGAAAAAGTCGAGCGGTGTGATATCACACGATCTTGACGGCCAAGGTACGGGTCCCGTACGTGAAATTAATCGCTCACCAAATTGACCTTGCAATAGAGCCATTGTTTCATTGGCAATGTGGACTGGAGCGCCATCCTGTTGAAACCAAATGTCGTCGAGATCACGGGCAACAATTTCAGGCAGGAAAAAGTCCGTTAACATGGTCCGATAGCGTGCGCCATTGATGGTAACGTTCGCACCTTGCTCATTTTTCAAAAAAAATACGGACCAATGATTCCACCAGCCCACAAACCGCACCAAACCGTTGATTTTCTTGGATGTAATGGCAGCTGGTGAACCTCTTCGGGATGATCTTCTCCCCAAATACGGCAATTTTGCTTATTCACGAAGCCGTGCCCATTCACTAAAACGGCGACGTGCAGGAGGATTTCGAAAATCTAATGTTTCTATGGACAACAAACTTATTATCTATAACAATTTTCTTTCCGTTTATATTATGTAGCTGTAAGTATGGAGAAGCAGTTCCAAAACTTTGAAACTTTATTGAAAATGATATTGAAACTCCCTTATTACTATCCAACAAAATATTTACGTATAAAAACTAATATTAACATGATAGATATTTAGTACAACAAGAAAATTGAATATAAAAATCAAGATCTTATAAATAGTTGTCAGTAAATTTATACTTTTTTTTTCTTTGGACCACTTTCACATCACTTTCCTTCGGCTATATAGCGATATACACTTAAAATAACTATTCAAACTAGACCATCCTATGCCCTAGTTGAAAAGATAAATTACACAGCCACACAAAAAAAATATTTTTTCGGGTATGGAGTTCAGACAATGTTTACTATACGTTTTTGGGGTCGCTGAATCCGAGATCCAAAAATCCCCTACATTTCAGGGCTCTGACATAACCTCAAAAAACCTCATACCAAATTTTATTCGAGCCCGGCAGTCAGACTTTGTTTATTATATGATTTTTTGGTCGCTTGATCAGAGTCCGTAGTCCAAAAAACAGTAGCCTGTCAAGTTGTTGACATAGCCTTCAAAATATCTCGTAATCTAAGCTATTTAACACTTCAACGTTTTGACTTTAGCCGTATATTGAAGAAAAATCAGTTCAACCCATAAGTTTTTTGAGGTTATGTCAGAGCCTTGACGTACTGGGGGTTTTTGGACCTCTGATTCGAATTCAGGGACCAAAAAAACACATAATAAACACGATCTGACCCCTGGACACGAACAAAATTTTTTTTTTTTGTGGCTATGCTATCTAGCCCTATAAATTGCAATGGCTAGCTTAAAGCAAAAATTAGAATTCCTAAAAATAAAGCAAACTAGTTAATAAATTTGATGCGTACAATTGATATTAAAACGATTCCGATATATTTTATTTGTTTTTCATTTCCGTAGCAAGACTGAAAAAAAAGAAGACTAAAAAAAATGTCCATAACAATCAACCGATAAATCAGACTCAATATCGAATTTCGGAACAAGATAGAGCATACGAATTCCTTTTATTTTACTCAAACTTTAAACAACTTTTGTAAACACATATGTGGCTTAAGCCGTCTGCGGTGTAACCCCTTCGCATTTAAGTATTACAAACTACACTACTTTCCCAAAATACTATATACATTTACTATTTAAAGAGTATCAAAGAAATAAAAAAGTAAAATAAACTGAGAATGCCAATGAAAGCATTCCGCGCGTTTTGGCTACAATTCAACGGGGCACACAGACCAAAGTACATAGCACATACTTTTCGCGAGTGAGTGAGATTGGAGGAGGGGCGGTTGAAAACCGAGAGCAGGAGTTGGGTGAACATAGGCAAAAACCTTGGCACAACCCAACGAAAAGCGGAAGGAAATTTCACTAGCTGCAACGGGAGCAGCAGCCGCCATGGGGACCAACAAAGGCGCATTAGAGCGGGAGCAAAAGTATTTGTTATGCGGTAAAAATGCATAAAAATCCCGAGACCGGCATTTATTTAAATTTATGCCGTTATAACGTAATTTTGCATTACCAAATGATGGCGCACCGCCCCCGCCCGAACCCCAGCACCAGCAAAGGCGACCAAACAACTTACGACCAGTCAGCGCCATTTTATTGTTGTAAACCGGCAACGTTGTGTTAGAGGCCATGCCTCTTTATGTCTGTGTGTGTGTCTCTCTCTTCCTCTCTCTCTCTCTCTCTTTGAGTGTGTGTGTGTGTGTGTGCAGCCATTTTGCTTTTTGGCATTTTTATACAAATTTTTTTCGGCGACTTCCGCATTTTGGGCGAAATGCAGCCCAAAGAGACGCTGCGACTGGGCCGGTAACTCGCCCAAAGCCGCAAACATTTCTTTTATGCTTTATTATTATTATTTATATTCTATTTTGGTGGCATAGTATTTGCTAAATATTTACAATTGTTATTTTAATGCATATATATTTATTTGCATATATATATTTTCATCATTTGTTATTTTATTTCAATTGTTTAACGCTTTTAGTTAGCACAAAAAGTCCTTTTCGTTTGCCATGCATATAAAGTAGGTTAAAGCCGTTGTTCAACTTAATTTGTTTATAAAAAAAAGGAACACAATGTAATAAATATATGTCATCACGTTTTGTTTTTAATTTTTTTATTTCGAGATATAAATAAGTACTGCTGACAACTCTCTACAATGTGTTATCTTAGATAATACTATAACAATTTTTTGTGCAAAGAAGAAAAATTAATTAAAACATTTTTAACGTTTATAGCGTTCTATTGTTATTTAATTAATAAAAAAAATAATAACTGCAGATTACCATATTTGGATTAGGTATAATCTTCTTGGTTTCCTGACTGTTATAATTTATCGCTTAAATTCTGTTGACAAAATAAGTTAAGTCATATGAAGACTCGGTGATATTACAATCTATATTGGTAGTGCCCTTAGAAATTAATAATTTTTTATAAGTAGACCGGATTGTGTTTGTCTGATTCTTCGTTGCCAGGCCAATCAGAGCCTTAAAAATATGACAGTAAATTATGGCTATAAATATTTAGGAGAACAAGTTAAGTGATCTGTCTTCTGTCTGGGACCCGAATGTGATTCCTAATTAAGGCAAATTTTTTATTTAAGTATATTTTTATGCAATTCTAATCTGATTTGGTGTATTTATATAGTAACATATAGAAACATGTGCAAATATAAAAAATGCTTTATTATATATTTATCCTAGTCGCTGCGCCGAAAAAGAAACCTCCGGAAGAGTTAAAACTGCTAACCTAGAAGCAAACTTTCACTTGAACAAATGAAGCATGTTCTTTAAAAATTTATTTAAATAATATTTTATCAAGCCCGAACAATGGAATCCATTTTCATTAGAATCAAATTATTATCCTAGCTTTTAAGGTCCCTTAAAAAAAGTCACCCTATATAAGGTACCCGAGTGGTCACCTTATTAAATTGATAAATTTTTATGCTGTAAAATGGTCTTAAGAATAATCTTTTATAACGACTACAAAAAATTATGATATATGTAATTTTAGGTGATCAGGTTAGGTTAGGTTGCCCAACAAGTAGGTCATTAGATTTGACCTTGTAAATGTTTTAAACAGCGTTAACCGCTCAAGCAATTGTGAATGGGAAAAAATCATCTTGACTTATCAAATAATATTTTCTTAAAAGTAAAAATATGCAAAGAAATTATTTTCTTAGTTCATTGAATAAGACAACAATTGATATTATATGCAGAGACTAGCTGAAATGAGATATAAATGGCGCCAGTAAAAAATTTAAATTTCTCAAAAGTCTTGTCGACTTTAGAACACTGCCTATAGGATTTCTTATTAATATATATATATATATATATAAGTTCCTCTAACTCCGGGTGGAGCGTAGGGCCAAAACAAAAGAGTTGAAGTCCGACCGATTTTTTGCAAGTTGTTTGAGGCTATTCCAGTCTGTATGGAAGTCCCGAATTTCAGCATCCACCATGCGACGCCAAGAGGTTGTTGGTCTTCCACGGCTTCTTGCGCCTTGTGGGTTCCATGGAAGCGCAGCTATACAGATTTCGCAGGTGTCTTTGCGAAGGGTGTGCCGAATCCACCCGAAACGGCGGCGTTTGATTATTAGTTCAATAGGAAGCTCATTTGTGGCTTTCAGTAATTCCGCATTTTAACGTAAGCATGAGTTGACAAAGGTTTGCAGTTTCCGGATCAGAGCCGATGTAAGCGACCAGGACTCACAAGCATATAACAGGACGGATTTTACGTTGGAGTTAAAAATCCGAAGTTTCGTCTTGACCGATATCGCCTTAGATGACCAGATGTTGTTTAGTAGTGCGAAGGCACCGCGGGCTTTGTTTATACGGTTGGCGATGTCAGCGGATGAACCGTCTGCTGCAGTTATTTTGCTGCCAAGGTAGCAAAAATCCTGTTTAAGATTAAGTCCTTTCCCATACACTGTGAAACTTGGGACGTTATTATCGTCGCAGTTCGAGATAAATTCGGTCTTGTTAACGTTTATTTTCAAGCCAACCTCGCCTGCGCGAGCGCTGAGCTGGTCCAGGTTCAACTACAGGTCCGACCTTTTGACGGCAAGGAGGGCGATGTCGTCGTTTCTTATTAAGGGAGCGTTTAAATTTAGTTCTATGTGGCTAAGTAAGCAATTCCAAACAAAATCGCGCAATTCAAAAAAACAAGTAATGAATATTTTTTCATTTCAAAAAAATTTTAATAGTTCCAATTTTTTAACATATTTAGGGATAAGCAGGCAGCAAAATAAACCCTAAGAATCAAATTCAGGCATAATAATAATAATAATAAAATGCCAAAAAAAAATATATTTTCTTATTTTTCTTGAAGACAAATATTGAAAAGTTTTCAAATTAAGATTGACTTAAAAATAAGCCTGTAAGATATCGAGGATTTTTTGACTATTATTATAATTTTAAGGAATATTCTAAGAAAGCTGTTATAGCTTAAATTAATAGTTTATTGAAATTCAGTAATTAAAAATTAACTAAGTACTTAAAATAAAACAATTTTTCAATATGATGAATTGAAAATTTAATCGAATTATTTTAGAGCAAGTTGAAAAACATTTTATTACAAATTTTTTGGTCAATTTCATAGAAATTTTGTGACGTCATGCCAGGCGTATTTTACCTAATATATTTAAAAAATAATCCTGATTGATGTTATATTAAAATTTACATAATTGCTATTTGTGTATAAAAGCTTTAAAAAATTTGTTTTTTTTTAAGATTTGTCGTAAGAAACAGAATTAACTATTCCTATTTCAAGCATTTAACAACTTTAATTTTTTTAGAAAGCATATATTACTCATAATATAAATCCATGGAATCTATATTCCAAAAGTATCCACAAATTGCTATCCAACCTTAAAATATAATTAAATTTCTATATGTATATTTGTAATATATTGATTGATTTTCACAATAGGTTTAACCTACTTCAAAATATTTATACTCAACCCATGAACCATTGCACATGTTACTAAACTTGTCCTCAAAGATGTAGCAACTGTCTTGGAATAATTTGAAACTCTTGATTGCCAATTGGTGAAATAAGTTCTCGTTTGACATTTGACACACAAACATCGAGACATGCCTTCGAAGCTGGGAAACTTACCCCATTTGGCATTATAATCAAACGCAAATGAAATGCAATTTGGCAAAGTAAGCAGCTTCTAATTCGTTAATCCAAGAGCCCCTCGACATGAGTAGCGTCTTCTTGGTGCTTCAACAATATACAATGCTCCCGCTTCCTACTCTCTAATAAGATGGAAACCCCAAGCACGCGTCACAGTTAAAAGCTGCAAATTGTTGCCTTGCCACACATTGCAATGTATCCTAATCATTGCCGCTGTTGCTCCATGTTCATGTGTCTGCTACATTCATAGCTGCCTCCAGTGTTGGGGCATATTCAATCAATTGTAACGCCGCAGCGGCTGCTAGGACATGACTGCACAGCTGCTGCTTCCTTGGCTCCTTGGCTGCCATATGTGCCACTTGCCCCTATTTGTTGCATGTATAGTTTGGTTTGTCGCGCGTGTGTGCGTGTGTGTTGAATACAAATTAGATTAAGTGATGGCCATGATATGCATTTGCAGCGCCGTCAGCCACGCCTACTATCAAGTGGCATGCCACGTTGTTGTTTCTACTCTCTCGTTGTGTTGTTGTTGTTGTCGACGTCATTGATGAGTTCAAGTTAATTTAAATTCAAACTAATTAATTAGACACTTGCCGCTACTAACCCACCACTCTGCCACGCCCTGGGCGCATAGTTGCTACTAAACTCATGCCATCCATCTGTCTCAAGTTGTTGCAGCATCCAAGCAACATGACAGCAACAGCAACTCTGTAGCATGCCCCCCCTGCACACACACATATGTCGCCACACTGCGGCACTGCGACAAAGTTTGTCAGACTGGTTTTCTTGCAGTGTACGCAGCTAATTAAACGCACAATATGCGGCTTGTTTGGCCACGGCCTAAACGCCAAAGGCGAGGGTGGGCTGAAAAGTTGCGTAGGTAAGATAAAATGGTTAGTAGGAATGGGTCACCTTTTTTTTGGTTGCTGGTTGGGCTAAAGCCACTGTACTTTCCAGTTTTAAAAACAGATAGAAATGATTCTAAAAACGAATAACTAAAAGTTTTTGGTGACCCCGCACAAGCATTTTTGATGAGAATCGCCCTGGTGTAAAAAGAATAAAATAAAAAATATGATATAAGTTGTTTTTAATTAGAATTAATTAATTCAAATATTTAAAAAAAATTCAGTTTTAGGTGCTCTCCGACTATACGAGGTGTGTTCAAAAAGTATCGCAGATTTTTTAATTTTCGCGGGTTACGTATATTCGGATTTCAATTTTTTTGTGGCGTTATGTTGGTACTCATGTCTCTCACTTATGCCGACAAGCTCGGCCATTTTGAATGATCACTTATTTGTTGACAGCTTCTTGGCTTGCACGTGTTTTGGCTCGTCTTCGATTTTTTTTCGTCCTTTCATGGGCCTCTTCAGTTTAGAGAACAAGCAAAAGTCACAGGGGCTAGATCTAGGGAATACGGTGGCTGCGTTGTTTTTGTAATAAGCAAGGGCGTTATCGTGTTGCAAAAGCCAATTTTTGTTCTTCCATAAGTCCGGGCATTTCTGGCGGATTGCTTCGCGCAAATTGCGCATAACTTGCAATATTCCTTATTGATTTATACTTTTTGAACACCTCATATAATCCCATAAAAAAAGGTTACTTTAAGGCAAAACAGCTCAGTCTTGTTTAAATTTCCCCATATACCAGAATTGACATTTTCTAAAATTAAGGAAATGTCTTACCGGATAGGTATTGCTTCCCAATGATGTGATCGTCTCTATAACGAAGGTATGAACAATTCGCCCCTTTGGAAAGCATAACAAACTGGAGTATAGCAGATTAAGGGGTATTTTACTTAAAGGAGATTATGTTGGCAATTAAAATGTTTTTTTTTAAAGTAGTGTACGGTAGAGGAAATTTCCTTTCTTTTGAAACTTTTCGTAAATAAACGTCTACAAAATTTACTTGAGCTGCAGATTATGGATACATTGCCCTAATTGAAAAATCAGTCTGTTTATTTAATGCTCTATCAATTGGTTAATTTGATTGGTTTTAAAAATTGATTCCTAGAATAATTCTGATTATTCTCAGCATATAATTTTATTGTGAGCTTGATTACTTTTGATATGTCCAAGGCAACCTAAACCAATCTTAGATATATGGTTAAGCAACCATTTTGTTTATGCCTAGTAAACTTTATTTTCGGGAAGATTTGATATTCTTCTCAAATTTGCAAGAAACAGAAATGATTTCGATTTTGGAGACCATCCAAATACCTTTGAAGAGTCTCTAAGCAGAAGAATTTTCTTGAGGATTAAAAGTTACACGTCAAACCATATCCAAACGCTGCTCTTGCGGCAAAAGAGGCAGACAAACGGTCTTGTTGGACCAACCAAAAAATAAAAAAAGTTGTGGGGGCAGTCCCCAAATTAATTTTAATTAATTTAATGTTAATTTTACTAAATTATCTCGAGAGATCGTCGATTCGATTATTGTAGCGTCTTGGTTGCCGCTAGCACATGAAACATGCCGCACCCCCAAATCCGATGTGCGGATTACCACTGTCATTTCGCCAGTAGGGGGATTAGTCAATATATGGCTGCCCCTTGGGGAATCTATTCCGTTTGTTGTCATATTTTATGTAGTTCACATTTTTGTTTCGCTAGGTTGGTGTTTTCTAAGATATGGGTCATAACCCCATAAGCTCGAGCTCGACGGGCACACCTGCCTGTTGGATGGTCGAACACATACTTATTTGAGACCGCCCACTGTGGGAAAACAGACGTCTTTTGTAGCCGCCCCATCATGGGGAACAGACGCTACGATTCGCCTTCTCACAATTAGCTAGCCCCTAGAACGGTTGTTGTGGGGATTACCGTGAGGATACTTGGCTCGAGAGTTGAAAGTTTGTGAGCTGCTTGAACCGTTCAGCAAAAGAATCATTTCTGGCATTCCCAAATGAATGGCGATCAGAAATTTTTCGCATTTACATGCACTTCTGCGAACGGCTCCATCCTCCAAATTGCCGCCCTATGCCCCAACCGGGGTTGAAGGACTTGAAGAAGATCTCGAGTGATAAACACATAATTTCACAAAGAGATGTCCGAAGGAGTCGTATCTGTTGATCTGTGTGGCCTATTTCGTAATTTTTTGAAATCACACATTCATGAATTTTTTTGATTGCAGAATCGATTTGCAGTGCGGCAGGTCTGATAACCAGTAATCAAGCAGAGCATATATTGGCAGGTATAATGAGCCAACGTTGTCGATTCTGACTGACTGTTTCGCCTTGCCTAAAAAAAAAATAGGTTTTTCATTATTCTCAAAAGTCTTTTCTGTATCCTAAATGCGGCATACCACTGAACCAAGGCGCCACAGTGTGTGAAATGGTTCTCTTTATCAAGATATGCTTCTCAGAATCTGGTTCAGAGCCAAAAATATCTTGAGATTTTAAATGACATAAATTTGCTTCTCTAACACAAATTTGTCTATACGCCAATACTGTACAGCCAGCCCTCGTTATTATAAATGTGATTGAGTTTATGCCTCGCATTTGTGTGCGTGTGTGCATGTGTGTTTTTGGTTGTATTAACAAAATGGCCGGCACATATCAATAAATATCACACAGCGCTTTATTCATTCAATGCCAATTTCAATGATTTTGTTTAGCTCAGTGATTCGGAGAATTGACTTTGACTCTCTCTCTCTCTCCACTCGAGCGGCTCCCTCTCCCTGCTCACACACACACACATGCACACATATTGTCCTGTTTGCACACACATGCACACATTTGAATGTCTGTCATGAATTGATACCAATTTGCAATTGTTAATGAAATGCTTTGTGCCGTGTCGATTTCATTGCCATATCCTGCTCTCTCTCTCTCTCTCTAAGCCAGCGTGTACTCCTTAACCCTTAGACGAGCGTCCGTCATCTGAGCTTTGTTGTTGCTGTTGTTATACTACCCAAAATCCGTAGACTGCATTTTAATCTTATGTGCGTTCATTTCACTTTCCTTGTTTTCTTTGACATTCGAGTTTGATTTTGGTGAATTTTGGCTAAGTTCGTGTGAGAGTCCCTTGAGTTCCCAATGTACGTAACATGTCCAACTGTCGAAGTGTTGGCCAAGTGTCGACCCCGTTGGCTTGTAAAATGCCAGATTTTAGTTTTGGTACTGGTCTGGTTTGATTCTGATTCTGGTTCTGGCTCTGGCTCTTGGTCTCGGTTTGGTTTGCTTTTACTTTAGCTTTTGCATCGTGTGCCTTTTGCTCATTTCAATTTTGTAATTGAGATTAGCTCTTTGGGAATAATGGAGATCAGATCATTTAATTAACTTTGTTTTCGAGTACGTCGACTTGTCGAGCTGTTCTGCTGCTCTGCTGCTTTGCTGCTCAGCTGCTGTTTTATGTCAAGTGCTTTTGGGTGAATCGATTCAATATACAAGTATCTGTGTGTTTTCTGTCCTTGTATTTGTTATCTCTGTGTGTGTGTGTGTGGGTTGATTGAAGTATGTAACAAGTTCTATCAAACGCAATAAGTTTTGTGCCTTGTGTTGCCTGTTAATTTGCTGAGAAACAATTTCATTTGTTAATTTGTACCCAGTCGCAACTCTTGGTCAATTTGCCTAAATTCCTATATTGTCTAGCTTGTTCCATTTGTATCAGTATCAGTTTCATAGTATCTCTGTATCTGTAGCTGTGTCTATGTCTACGTCTATGGCTATGTCTATGTCAGTGTCTGTGGCATTTCATTCTCCAAATTGAAATGCCAAAAATGTTGTGGCTGCAGCTCAGCTTCAACTTTGCTCAGTCCCAATTATAATTATCCCATGCCGCAGTCTTTGCAACTACTCTACTACTTCGGAGTGTGCGTCCTTTCGGGGCTATGCATCTAATTTACATTGGCCCAAGGAAATTGTTGTCGTCTTCGCCTTCGTCTTCATCTCATCGCCATCGCCATCGTCATCTTCATCTTAGTCGCTTTCATTCTCCAACTTTGTTGTCGTCGCCTGCTTTTATTTTCACTTTTCTTTCATCTCGGTTTGGCTTAGAATGAGGAAAATTGCATTCAGCTGTTTGTTTTTATGCGCTGTCATGAGAATTCAAAACTACTTTTTGAATAATTTCATTTATTTATTTTCTCATTGCTTTGCAAAAGTTTTTCCAGGCTGCCATTGAAGAAACTGCATTCCGTCATTCAGTGAATTATCTTTTTGCTACAGTGAATACTCGAAAATTGGGAATTTATTAGTGCTGCGGGTTATTTCAATAAATAGACTTTTCGATATTTACGTTTTCCGAAAAAGGGATCCTCACAAAGAGGTGGAGAAAAGGTCTTTTGTATATTTCCTTGACGCACAGATACATTGCAATTAAATACATAGTATGCAAAACAATATAACTGTAGTTGTCGCTCTTATACAGAGCATAAGGCGGAACCGCTTCTTGGGTAGGGGTGTCTTTATCGGTAAGGTTACCAGCTTTTCGCGAACCACAACACGTCTGTGGGACGTACTGGGATTTGGCATCCAGTCCTACCATGTGATCTCATTTGTGTAGCGAGCCGCTTGGTACAAGAACAGACGCCCGCTCCAGCATCACCTCACCTAGTGAACAGACGCTGTAAGTTTCGACAAAGAAGGCATTACCGTTGACTCTACTGGTGAGCTCATCCGCTAAATTCCGCCTCCGTCGTTGGTTTTTGACAGAGTTTACCTTCTCTGGGCGTGTTTGGTCCGCGGGAGATATTTGATTTCTCTCCTACCACCCATATCTGGGAGGCATTCGCTATCCGCCACCTACGACGCGTCCTCTAGGGGTTACAGCCTCCCCCGAGGAAAGGTCTTTTGTACCATACCCTTAAATTAAAGCAAAGACTTTCCGCTCTCCGCATGAATAGCAGTAGGTCTTTTGTTGGTATTGACCTAAGATGGGAGCGACTAATCCGTTCCTTTCCCATGTGACAGGCTCTTTCCCATACCAGCGCTGGGCAGTCACAGAGAATATGTCTGGTGGTTTCATCGTCTTCTAGACAGAGTCTGCACTATAAAGAGTCCGAAGGCCAATTTTCTGTAGATGGTATCTAACAGTGTGCTGGCCAGATAGGTATGCTACCAGGAGCTTTAAGTCGTTTAAGTCATTTAAGTCTTGATCGCATCCAGAGGTTTGACAAGCACTTTTGCTTGACGAAGCCCCGGAAGGGAGAACCAGTATCTCCTATGTCCTCCTGCAGCCATTTGTTTATCATGGTTTTTATTGTGGACCAACCAATACCACAAAACGGCGTAGGAGATGTAGTCAGGGTGGAGGCTCCCTGTTATGCTAGATCGTCAGCGATCGTGTTACCATCTATTCCTGAGTGTCCAGGTACCTACATAGTACATAGTACGACTTTGTTCCGGGCGGACAGGGTTTGGAGGTAATTATGGTATTCTTTAAACATCCTGGAGGAGATGCTCCAGCTTTCAAATATCTTCTTTTGGAGCGTCTACTGTAATTTTGTTTTCTATAGCTTTCTGGATACCACTTAGTTATAATGTTAAGAAGGCGCTCGAGTTATTGTTGTTTTCCTGACATTTTGTTGTATTTCTCTTTTTATTTCTAGCATTTATCCTTTTTTTTTGTTGTAAAAAGTGTTTAAAGTTGTTGGTTTCGTTGAAGCGCCTTGGAATTGATGCCATTTTGTTGTTATTCGTCCTTTGGAAAGCAGCGGCAATTGAGGTTCAGCTAGTATACATTTTAATTAAATATTGTACGGCCAAAGTGGCCAAAAAGAAAAGAAACGAAAAAACGTGGTCGAAACTGATCCAGCAATTTGCTGGCCAAGAGCCGAGCGCATTGTCTATGTGCGTGTGACTGCAATTTGTTTGTTTACGCGCTCTGCCCTGGTCTTAACAACTGCAAAGTTGCAACAATTCCAGCCAGAAAAGGTTAGCCCTGCCTGCCACATGTCCCTGCCAACGTTTGCACTAAACTTTGTCGCAGTCAAAAAACTTGCATAAAAGTTGCCTGCACTTTGTGTCTTGTTAAACGCCGTACCCGGCAACCCTTCAACCCGCAACCCGTACACCAAAACTTACGCTCTTTCACTCTTCTTTGCTCCTTACATCCTTTCTTTACCCTTTTGTCTGCTGCTTCCATTTTGCTGCGTATTTGTTTAGTAAGAGAATATTCGTTTATTGTTGTACTTTTGCCAGGTGTCAGGGCTGCAGCCTTTGTTGCAACCTGCTAGCTGCAACTTGCAGCAACTTGCAGCAACTTCTTCATCTTCTGCTGCTTCTAGTGACATTTATGCGCCGTTTAACGTTTTACAGTTAAGTGAATTTATAAAACACGTTAACGCCCCCTCTACCCTTAGCCCTGCCTTATTTCCATTGGCTTGACTAATTCAATTACACAGCGTTTGGAACTGCATCATGGTTTGACATCTGCAGCAGCAGTCATCCAGGAGCGCAGATAAATCTAATTGAGGACACCTTGCCATTTTTTATTGAGTTACTGCTGTAGAGGCGTGTCTGTTATCTGGCACCTGGTCAAATTCTGTTGATGGCTCATTAATCTAAAATTTACCTTTCTGGATTTGTTGTTATTGGCAATCAGCCTAATAAATCTGAATCTAATTACTCTTTTCTGGAAGCAGACGTTTTAGTACAATTGTTCGTACTGCAGAACCATTCTCTTGGACGCCATGTGAAATGAGGAAGTCACTTTGGATGTAACGCAATTATTTCGTAAGTTGCGTAAGGTTTTTAATGCATTTCAGGGATACTAACATAAACTCAAGAAAGTCCCGCATGAATCTACTCGGTTCCACAGAAAAAGTAAATTTGATTTTAGTGTGGCAAATTCTGCAATCAGCTCAGTCATGGATTTGATGGTGTCTTTGGAAGATATTATTAATTTCTAATTCACCGACTTGGCGCTGACGCCTTCAACGGCGCGTGACACAGAACAATGGATGCCTCTTTTTTTATTTCAATGAAACAATATTGAAGGACGTAGAAGACGTAGGGTTTCAGCAGGACTGGGCTGCGTTACACAACAGACGCCATTATAATATCAGCTTGCCTGTACAGCTTATGGTACTGTACTGGTACATGTCTTCAATCTCATAGTTATATATATCAATTGATACAAGGCCTGGACGGGTAGAAAACTATTGCAGCTAAATCACTAAAATGTTAAAGATATATTTTATATTTAATTCATATTTTTTTCAAAACAAGAATTTGTTTTTTTTTTTTGGGTGGGGGTCCGAGACTTTTTCCCCAGGCCTGGAGCTTCCGGAGGGGCCCGGACTCCAGAGTTGTTCGGGAAGTTTTTTTGCTTTAAAAAATATAGTAAATTATCTTTCTACCAGAGCTCCGTAACATCCTTTTTTGTTTAACCCTATCAAAAGTTATTATTATGATTATTAAGATGATAGAATATAATATGGTGATACAAAAGTGTATGTTATGGAGCTCCAATTAAGATATTTTATATGTAACTCATTGGTTAGGGAAGAGACGCTATATAGCCCATATAGTGCGCACCCTTAGCTTTTTTGCCTATAGAAAATAGAGTTAATCTCTTACTTTTTAACAATTATATGTATTTTTTTGAATTAAGAAAAATTTATAGGAGCCCGGATATTCTCTCTAGGGTCCTGGCCATTCCAACTTTGTTAAAAGCAAGCATTTCATATATGAATTCTTCTTCTTCCCGATTTTGCCATGTAAATATGTATTTAAGGGGCACACCTAGTGTGAAATTTTCAAAAAATAATTTTTTTTTTCCATATTTCGATAGGTTATACCTTTAAAAATAGCATACTTAAATTTTAAATCGATATCTTAAATAGTTTTTGAGTTACAGCCATTTAAAAGAGTAGCCGCTCGGCAGTTAGATAGTTGCATTGGCTACGGGATATACCTCATTTCAAAAATATTTTATATTTTATTTCAAAAATTTTACTGTGTATACTCAAAACATGTATAAATATACCCTCAAAATTGTAAATAAATGGACTCACTAGTTTTTTTTTTTAATTCCCAAAAATGGCCTTTTTTTAGGTTGTCGCACTAGGTGTGCCCCTTAAACGCGATTTTCTCGAAACAGCATTTTTCGAATTTGCTGTAGTGATTACTCTTAGACAAATGATCCGATCGCTATCAAATTTTTTTTGCATCTCCTCTATATAGTTCTCCATACGATGATCCTCCAGTTTTTTGCTCTGATCAAAAATCGAATTTTGGCAGGCCAAAAACGACCAAAATTTTGGGAAAAATTTAACTTTTTTTCAACATGCCGCCATTTTGTCAATTTTTGATTTTTTATTCGCCAGAGGGTCATCGTACAAACAATATGTTTTAGTTTAACGAGAATTTTTTTTAAGTTTTATCAACGGAGAAGGCTGCAATCACTCCAGCAGTGGAGGACCTTTTTTTGGCGCCGGAGATCGCGTGTTATTTCAAAAATATTTAATATTTTATTTCAAAAATTTTACTGTGTATTCTCAAAACATGTATAAATATACCCTCAAAATTTTAAATAGATGGATTCACTAGCTTTTTTTTTTTTAATTCCCAAAAATTGCCTTTTTTGGGTTGTCACACTAGGTGTGCCCCTTAACATTTAAAATAAATATTTTTTTGCTAAAGTTAAAAATAAAAAAATCCTTAAAAACTGCACATGAAACTAGCTGAACTACTAGGCGAACAGAAATTGCAAATTTTCAAGAGGCAACTTAAAATGGATGCCTGAAAGTATGCTACGACTTTTGCATGAAATAAAATTTTTTAATTTCTAATAAAACTGTAGCATACTTTTAGTTGCTACTTTTAAGTTGCCTGCTGAAAATTTGCAATTTCTGATCGCCTGTTAGTTTAACTAGTTTGGAGAGCAGTCTTTAAGGGTAAATTTTCGGTTTAATTATTAATTAAATCAAAAAATACTTGAATTTTATGTGTTAAATATGTGTGGTATTTTTTTTAAATTATTAAAAAGCTAGTGCCAAATAAAATTCCAAGTATTTTTTGATGAATTAATATTAAAAATACATGGTTTTTGTCATAGAAACTACCAGTCGAACAGAAATGAAATATTTTCATCTAATTTTTTTGCAATGTATTTTTTAATTTTATTTAAATTTAACGAAAGTACTATTACTATCATAAAATAGAAAACAATTTTTTCTTTCTTTAAATTTCAATATAATTTTAGCTGATTTTGGTCGAATATTATTATTATTTCAGATCTTAGAAAATTATCAATAAGATAAGTACAGCTTCAATTTGCGATTTTATGATATAGTACAGGGATAACAGGCAAATATTATGGGATTATGGGATTACATCAATCTCGAAGTCGGAAATGCTGAATATGAGTAGAAATGGTCTTTCTCATCGACAAGTGTAGAAGAAAACGAATTTAAGCCAAAAGTGTGACAACGGCAAAGATTTAAGCTTTTAAACTTTGCGACAATCTTTCCTTTTAATTTGGTTTTCGGATATTTATTTGTTCCAAACTGAAATTAAATTTTATGAATCTATAAATCTTTAGATGTAATTCTAAGGCTACTACACAAAGCTCATATATATTTTTTTAATTTTTTGCTTTTATTATTTAATATCTTAGGCTTCAAAATATTCGCAGCTTTGCAAAGTACATAAAGTTAAATACAATTTTTACTAAATTATGCTTATCCCATTTTTTATTGTTTAAGTTTTTATACTTCAGAATATTCTCAGCTTGCCAAAGCCCATACATTTTGTTTTCAATTTTACATCTAAGATTAGTCAATTATTAACAAATTTATATCATATTTTTGTACAATATTTATTTATTAGAGCTTATAAATAAAAACGCTATTTTAAATAAGGCAATATTGGTTCTAAGCAACTATTTCTTTAAATTTATTAATTATTAAATATTACTAAATGAATCTGTTTACCAAAGCTCTTTCTATTAAATAGAAAAGTTCCCTGTAACATCTTTTATTATCCTAACGTGTTAGTGAATGGTGAGCGAAGTTAAAAGGGTTGTTAATAAACAAATTGAGTAGATTGTCCATCTTATTTTTTCAGAAAAAAATATGTTTAAAAATGTTTACTTGAGGAATCTTTTGGTTATGATAAAATAATGATATGGAGATCTTCGAACTTAGCATGGAAAACATCAATCTTGATAGAGAGAAATGTAGTACATATTATACTTATATGTATAATAAATATTTATTTATCAAAAAGTTTTTTCTAAGGAATGTATGATATCGATTTATGTTCAAAAGTATTAAATATTGAATCTCGATATATGGTCGATTATAACTCAGGCCCACAAAAAAAAAGTTATGTGAGCTTTAGATGTGGAAACCCATATAAACAATAAGCCATGTTTTTAAAAGGTCCAGAAAACCCGCAACATCAAAAAAATTAGAGATAATCACCAAAAATCATATAATATAATACATATCTGCGCTGTATTAAAAATAAAAAATATTATCACATTTTTTGTCGACGATATTTTGTGGTGTCGCAAAATCCGAATCTGAGCTAACAAAATCTTAGCACGTATCAGGTTTCTGGAATAACCATTAAAATGGTTTAATGGGGTTTATTAAAAACTGTGGGTATTTTTTTTTTTTGGGACGTGGAATTCAGCGGCTTCAAAAAAATTTGAATATTTTTTTATTTGGATGGAGAGTTGTAAAAATTAAAAAAAAAAAATTAAGGAAAATTTGTATTTATTTTATATTAACAGAAAAAAAAATAATTTGAAGGAAACTTATTTTTGACAGTATACCGCAAGGGTTATGTGGTTTTTTAACAATGATCGATTTTATTTTACATATTTATCAGATATATGGATAAAGATCTTCGACCTTGCCAGCTAAGGCTAAGAGGCAATATTCAAAACCAATTTTGCGGGCCTGTACTCTTACGGCTAAAAAAGACTGCTGCAGTCCGTAACTAAAAGATTGGAAGATTCAATAAATCAAATCTTTTCGAAATATTTTTAAATATTGCGCTCACAGATTATAATATAAGATTACCTACATCTAACACTAAATGACTTGTTTGTGGCGATAAGTTTTCTTCAATTTTGGATTATAGCCTCATCTGTTGATTGTCAATAAAAATTAAAAAAAATTTCGATCACGCATTTTTGCAAATCCTACTTATGATTTATTATTTTGATTACTAAATATCCCATTCATAAATTACTTTTATATTTTCAAACACTCAACATTTTGAATAGACATATTTTAATTTAGCCTTTTTAATCAAACAACACAATTTAGGCGTCATTTTTTTTTTTCCAGTGTAGAACCTTTGGTGCACAATTTTCCAGTGCGTACTTTTAGGCAGCGCCTTTTATTTCCATTGTTGAGAATAAAATGCATTTTATACTCCGTTAAAATGGCGTACATGCAACCAGCTGCCTGCCACACCCCGCTCGCTGCAGCAGCGACAACCACCCTCGCGCCCCTTGTAGTTGCTGCTAAAAGGAAAACTTGTCACTTGTGCAACTTTTTGAATGCCTTTTGCTAACTTCTTGGCAAAAGTTGGCGCAAAATACTTTGCGCAAATATTGTTTTCGAATGCTTTTGTTGCGCTAAGCAGCCATAAGAAGGCATGGAAGCCGCCCCCAAGCTAAGATCTAGATAGCTCCGATAGCTCCGACCAAGCAGCCAGCCAGCCAACCACCCATGCAATTCACTGCTGTCTGCCACAACTATATCTCTGTCTGTGTGTGTGTGTATCAGTATCTATGTGTATCAGTCTGCCTTGCCTGCCTGCAACTTGCAACTTGCAACATAAATTGTATCAATGTGCTCTGGCTGTTGGCTGATTTCATGAGTTTCTGCGCTCTGTGGCATGTATTGGCATTTTCAACGGTTATTTGTATCGTTTTCGTTTACTTTGTTGTTGCTCTTAGCCGTTGTTGTTTTTGTTGCTTTTTTGTGGTTTTTCGATTTTGTTGCAAACGCAATGCTTTTTGGCTTATTTCTTTATTTTTACTTTTTGTTTCTGATACGCTATCTTTTTTGATACCCTAGTTAGGAGGAGCTTATTCAGATTGGTATCCTAGTGGCAACGAACAGATGAATATCATACCAAAGCGCTATGATGCGGATATTTGAGTATTTTTTCATATTTTGTTGAACAAAGTTTTCCGTTTTCGAAAATTTCAAATGAAAATATTAAGTGCAACAAAGTAGATTGAAGCTTTTTGTCACTGATGTGTTCCGTAAAGTAATTTTTTTTTATGGGTGACTTCTGGATGTTCGCAAATAAAATTTTTGAATTAAATTCAAGAATATTTTATATTATTATTTTATATTTTTATAGTAAAGTAGTAGTAGTTCATAATATAAATGTTTTGAATAAAAGAGAGAAATTTATATATGAAAATAGCTGATTGTTTTGGTAAGCTTCATGGTTATATGATCAATATAATATTCAAAATTTATTAGTAATTCCTCAAGAAAAGGCACCAAGGTCTTTTTGAAGATAATTTAATTGGCAATTCTCTACTTTATTTTTAAGTTTTTCCAGTTTTGACGGCTATTTATGAAGTTTTGACCAATTTAATTCTTTGTCAGCCACGTCAAAAAATTAAAAAGCAATATATTACACAGGTCTACAAATACAGGGGTCATGTGAGTTGTTGGAAAGCTAAGGGTTATTTCCGAAGTAATTTGGTGCGTAGAATCCGAATCCGGCGTCAGAACTGGCCCATCACGTCAGGATTTTGAGATATTTGAGGTTATGTACCCAAAAAACTGCGTTTTTTCCTACTTTTGAGGGTTTGTACAGGGAGCAAAAAATTTTTGTGGTCTTTCTCTCTAGTTACATCATTTAGTACAACTCTTACCCTTTAATTTAAGGGTTCAAGAGATCAATTACGATTAATTTTTTTTCGCAAAGTTATGGCTTTTCGAAGTTTAGAGATATATCCCTTCGACGTCATTAGTATTTGCAGTAAGCCTTTGAGATAACACAGGTCAACATGGTTCACTTGTTGGAAAGCTAAGAGTCATTTCCGAAGTAATTTGGTGCGTAGAATCCGAATCTGGCGTCAGAACTGGCCCATCACGTCAGGATTTTTTGAATATAACTTTTACTTTTTGATATTATCTCAGAAACACGACGTTTCACAGTTTCTTGGAATTCGGATTCGGACTCCGCGACCCCAAGATTTTTTGTTGTACATTCGCATCTGAGGTCGAAAAAATCTCCAGATATCAGCGTTTTAACTTAGCCCCAAAAAATGCGAAACTCAAGGTATACTACTTTTTGGTCTTCTCTTAGAAACATAATGTTGGCAGTTTCTTGGACTTCAGATTCGGACTCAGCAACCCCAAACATTTTTGATAAACATCCGAGGTTAAACAGCTCCAGACATCTTGGTTTGACATAACCTTCAAAAAAACCGAAACTCAAGGTATTTTTTGATTTTATCTCAGAAAAATTAGGTTTGGCAATGTAATTGACTTTGGATTTGAACTTAGCGAACCCCTAATCATATAAATAATATCACCTAATAAATGAGCTGAAAACACCTAACTACACAAAAAAAAATATTTTTCAATTTTGTGGGGTAATAAAAATATATACAACTTTCTGGTTAGCAGGTCAGGCAAATTTTTGGGCTCGCTTAAATCAAATTCGAGATCTTAAAAAGTTCAGCACGTCAGAAATTTGATAAAACCTCAAAGAGCCCCATTAAGCTAGGTATTTCGGAGGATTTAAATTCAGCGAGCCCAAAAACGATCGTACAAGCTGCTAATTGGAAAATTATAAGCATCACTTTAAAAGACCTCAAATTAAAAAAAAAATCCGAATCCATAAAAAAACTAATGGCAGCATTCCGTTTATCTTATTCCTGGATAAAGAATTTAAATTTCATATGATATGTATTTACGAAGACAAATTTTTTCATTATTTATATATATAAAAGAAGCTTATGTCTTACGTGTTACGGGTGTTCTCGAGAACACGTTCATGAATTTTAGATCTGATTTTTGCGTGTGCTAGAGGTTGTCAATATGGAGGGTTTGAGCCTATTTCGATATATTTATGTGTATTGGTTCGTGCGATAAACGCATTTTTGTGAAAATCGGTTTTTGTGTGTACAATGCGCTACATACAAAAACTGGTATTGTTATTAATCAATGTTCATTTCAATCATTCTCGGGAGCATTTTTCCATTTCAGGTCGATGGTCAAACATGAAGAAATTCTTGGTTCATAACTCTATATATAGGTATAAAATAAACTTTTGTTTTACGTGTTACGGGTGTTCTCATGAACGCGTCGATGAATTTCAAATCTGATTTTTTCGTGTGTTAGACGTTGTCAATACGGGGGTTTTAAGGTTTTTTTTTCTTTCTATGTGTTAGTGTGTATTGGTTTGTGAGAGAGATATACGCATTTTTGTGAATATCGGTTTTTGTGTATATATTGTCATATATGTATACAAAAACTGGTATTGTTGTTAATCAATATTCGAGATCCAACATCGTTTCAATCATTGAGAACAGTGAATGGCGTATTGTGTGCAACGTATCGAGAGACAGTTGCTATTACTGCTCATCCATATCATATACGTGTTCTATTTGCGATTATTTTAGCAACATGTTTTCCATCAAATCCACCTGAATTGTGGATAAAATATCAAGATTATTTATCAGATGATATTTTGTTTCGAGAACGTCAAGCAAAACGTAGTCCAGTAATGGAATTTACGCCGGAAACTTACAATGAAGCTTTAATTCATATTGAAGATCTATGCTTGGCGATGGCTAATAAAGCGTTGGGAAAATTGGGAATGCCTGTTCCTAACCGATCAATGCATGATGTGTTTCAATTGGAAGAAATGCAACGAATCAAATTAATTATCAATCTAATCGTACTGCCCAGGAACGTGAAGATCGCATTGAATGTGAAAGAATTCGGTTAAGATAGACCCGTGAAGCGTGACAATCGACTAATAATGGTGCAAGTTTGAATCGAGCTGCAAACTAATCTAAAAATCTTCTATTTTTCCAGATAAGCTAACTAGAGAATCTTACGATGTTTTTTCACTTTAGGAGTATTTAAAAAGTTTGGGCGGGACAACGTCTAACGGACTCACTAGCTATATATATACATAACTCCATTTACATAGAGACTGCATACCCCTCCATACGCCTAAAAAAAATTCCGCCAAGTGTATCCAAAAGTCGGTTTTCTTTCATCACTTACCTACTATTTCTTTCCCATTTTATTTCATTTTATTTTTATGGCAATTTCCTTAAAACGCAAAGTAGAAAAGTTGTATAAAATATTTGTATGCTGATTTCTTTTATTTTATATTTAAGTTTTGTGCATTTTCTTCGTCTTTTCTGTTTTCAGAAATGTTTCAATCGATGTAAATATTTGTGTGTAGTTTTCGTGCCACATTGAAAGAGTGAAATATATCTTTAGGGGTTTTTTTTTTAATTAAAAAGCAATTTGGCTCAGTTTCAGCCTCTTAATTGATTGATGCATGAAAAACTTTGCAACTTTGCCACTTTGCCTAGGCCTAGGGCTTGTACAGTGACATAAACAAACCCTAAATGAAACCTTCATTAGTGGAGAAAACTATTGACATGAAAAACTCCTTCAGTGTCACTCACATGAGCATGGTTAAAAATGGAATCCTTGTTGTAGTCATAAGGCTGCTGTTTGGATGGAATTTCCAGCACTGCGGGCACAGCCTTGAAATGAGCATCTACCGTGGCTCGTATCATGTCAGCATAGATTTGATTGATCAGTATAATGGCAATGTCCTCGCGTTGGAGAAAACTCTTAAAGCATGCCTCAATTTTAGCTACGCTGGTGTCTATCAAAGTGCAAATCTTGGGTGTCATATCAATTTCGTCAGTTTTAGTTAAGGAGAACTTACCCTTGTCGACGACCAGAAAGTTGGACTGACGCAGTTCATTGATTTCGCCAATGCCGCCGAGCAAAAATCCCACACAGGTGTCCTGTGTTAGGGATATGTTAAAAGAGGAATCCAAATTTTTTAGGCAGCGTTCTATATAGAGCTTACCTCGTCACCTATGACGGCCATAAGTTGACCAAAGTTCTCAGAAAAGGTCGACATGATTAAATCAGTTTATTTATTTTATATTTTTTTATTTCCTTTGACAGTAAATAATAATTACAGACTTATAAAACTATTATGAATCTACCTACTTTGTTTTTTGCATATCTCCTTGTTTTATTTAAACCCAATTTTTCTGAGGAAGCCAAAACCTATTTCTTTAAACTAAGAACTTTGATGCAGCCTCTACCTCTGGAGGTACGTCTGGGCTCTCTCGCAAAGCTTACATAGTCAGGCGTTTTAAAACATTTATAAGGCATTCGTCCTTACACCATGATCTAAAACAGGAGACCTTTGACGACTAGATGCAACGAACGACTGCTAAACCTATTACGAACTAGCAAAAGGTCTTAGCAGAGCGGCCACCACACTGTTAGATACCATCTATAGAAAATCGCGCTATCGGACTCTTCAGAGTGCAGGGTCTGTCTAAGAGACGACGTCCTTGGTTTCATCAACTTATTTTTCATATAGAATAAAATCGTTCTTTTACTTTCTTTTCACTAAGTTGAAGCATTTATTTACCTATGTAATTAGAATGAAAGAACCTAGGAATATGTAAGAATGCAATGGTAAAATTTTTACCAACTTGATTGCTTTTCATATGGAATCAACTCGTTCCTTTAGTATCTTTCCACTTAGTAGACACCCATTCCTTAAGCTCCTTACTACTCATTCCTTTATTTATTCTTCATTAAGCTCACTAGTTCATTTTTAACAAATCTGTTCCTCTGTTTATATAACGAGGTCATCTTTAATAAGAAACCACATGTACCCTGATTTCCTTATGCTTGGAAGCTACTAAATTCTTTAGACTATCTTCACTATGAACTTACTTGTTCTTTCAGTTTATTTCACATAGGAATCTCTAGTTAGTTAATTTTTATTCTAAGAATGGAGAAAGAAATTTTCTAGTTTAAGAATTCTTACAAACACAGATCTAGTGAATGATATCGAAAAAATAGTCTGATGATTTGATTTTTTCTGGCAGATATATAACTAATGTAATATTGCTTCATATATTTATTGATTCAAATTGCAGTACCCAATCCAATCTTTATTTGAACTTCAAGCCGTAATGCATACCTTGCTTGTCTTATGAAATAAAGAAGACATCTAGATCGGTAGAGATGTTAGCTTAACAATAAATCAAAATGAGGTATTGGAATTTCTTTTTACATTTAATTTTTTACAAAACAAAATGCAGGAAATAGAATAGCTAGCTGAATTATCTACATGGCTCAATAGTTCAATTCAAAAGAACCAATTTAGGAGCAATTCTTATTTAAAAAATGACTCAACTTTTGTTCTACAAACAACTCCCAATAACGACGTCCACAACTCCAACAAAAATAGTCACCACCAAATTGCTGTCATTTACTGCTTTTGAAGCCATCATCGTCATCATGCACTCCAGGCCACACCAAAGTCTCAGCATGTTGGCCTGCTGACCTTTTTCCACACTCTCAAGCCGACAACAACCGGCATTTTATGCTACCGGTTTTTTGTCTTTAAGTTGGCCAAAAGCAACAACAACATCAACAACGTTAATAACTACAACAACTACAACTTATAAATACCACAACAACAACTTTAAAACGTTTATAGTCCGGCGCTTTTGGTTTTGGGTTTCCATATGGTCATGGCGACATTTACTTGAATATTGTTGGTAAGAAATTTTCACTTATGCATTGCACGTTTTGCCTATTTTCCAGTTAAGCGCTAAACTGTTTAGGCCAAGCTATCAAAATTTTTAAAACTTTAACTGCTTTTATATAAACTAATGAGTTGGGTTCTAACTAGTTGGTTGGTGCCCTTTTGAGGTGGCCTTGATTCTGGTTTTCTCTTTTTGCCTCACAAGGCGTATGAGTAATAAATGAATAAATAAATAGAATTAATAATTAATCAATTATTGCTAACCTTGATATCTATTTATATGTCAGCTAGCATAATTTCACGTGATAGTTGGAAGAACTTTAGAACAGAGCAGCTGGAAATAGTTTTATAAATAACTTAAAAGAACTCAAGTATTTTGGAGGTAAAACTTGTACCAATATAGCAAAAAATGGAAAGGGCCAAAAGTAAAAACTATTTTTAAGAGATCAACAAATCTCACAATTGAAGATTTCTGACCAAGAATTTTTAAATCTGAATAAACTTTTCTATCATGATCGAAGTGTCTCTAAGCGAATGGGATTCGTTATGTCGAAAAATTGTTAAAATTCTGTTTTTAAAAGAAATCAGTTTTATCTCTTTTATCTTTATGTATCAAAAGTTTTAGAATCCTTTCATTGAGGTGAAGTTGTTAAATTAAAGCCAATTCTAACCAAGACGAACATTCTATACACAAATCGTAAGAAGTAGTATTATATAAAAGATTAATTTCTTTTGAATTGTGATAATAAATCAGGCAAAGATGAAAACTGCTCCTGAAAAATCTTATTTTAAGCTGCTTCATATTGAGAATAACGCGTCGATAATGGATCTAGTTTCAAACATCCTTGAAATGATGCGTCAGGGTTCAATCTTGTGGTAAGATTTTTATCGCCGGAATTTTTAGTATACTTCAAGGTATATTGGTTGTCTGATCCTAACAAGTCCAATATTTTGCACTTCAGTCTCAGGGCTGAATAGGCTTAAGCGAGATCTTTTGCAACTTCGTAATAGGTTAAGCAATCGTTCGTTGCATCTAGTCGTCAAGGGCTCTCGGGAATTTCCACCTTGTCGTGGTGAGGGGGCTCATTATGGGTGACGAATCCAAGAGCGATAGCATAGCTATCGGTAGGGCCATCCATGCAGGTAAGGTCAAGAAAGAGTCGTGAAGCTAAGAACAGTTCACAACAAACCCTGATACCTTTTTGGCTGCCAAATTGCCATAAGGTAAGCATCTGGTTCCCCATATCAGGGGCGGCTTCTAACTAAAGAAACTTTGATCCATCACTCATTGATTCTCATGAAAGATGTCAAAATAACATGGAACAAAACAATGATAGAAACATGTCTCCAACCCATACCCAACAATTATTGATCAATCCCCCTGCCACGACAGCCAGCACAGAGGATTTGGAGGGGCTAATTTTACTTTATAATGATAATGCAATGAATGTAACCAATTGAGGCTCTATGCTCCACTTAGGAGTCCAGAATTCGTAGTAATAAAGAAGGGAGTAAGTTCTAAATGGACTGGAAAGAAACTAGTTCTTCGTTAAGAGAAGAATTTGTTTCTTAGCAGAAAACGACTAAAGGAACGAACGCGAATAGGAACTAAGGAATTAAGTTCTAAACGGAAATTTCTTTAAGTAGAAAGGAACAAAATAAACTGTGTAAGTAGATCCAAATGAGTAGCAGTTAAGAAACTTTTTAAATTAAGAAAAAAGGGTTCAATGCCGATTCTAAGTCAAAAGAAAGAAGCATCTAAGAAAGTAACTTTATAGCGCAACTCTTGTATACTTGTATATACTATATTACCATTACCTGCTATATTAATATTTCAAGTTGCTACTAATGTAAACTTTAATTATATTAACAGTTATGTTTAGTAATTGAAACTTGCAGCTGTCAATGGAGTGTAAATGTCTGAGCTACCAAAACCCATTAAGCATGATTATGTGGCTCTGACAGGCGGCAACAACAATGGCCAAAACCCAAATGATTATTGTTGTTATGAGCATGCAAACAATTAGAAGTGATTTGGATAGAAAAACACAAATATCATAGATATTTAATGCAAGTTGTGTTGGCTCAACAATTAGCCAAATGTATCTCAAAGGTTGAACGTATTTATATTTACATTTATCTTTTATTTTTAAGAGTTCGCTTTGACTTGGCCGATTACGTATTTGAACGAAAAAAGTCAACGTAACGAAAGCGTTAACATAAACGAGTTAACAAAAGTGTGGCAAAGTGAAAAGCAAATCAATAATGGTGCATAATCAACTTGGATTTGACACAATTCAGCAAAGTTTTTGATTTTTGTATATCAGCGCAGTAATACGCTGCGTATGCGCAATGACCAACACTTTGAGTGAGCTTGTATGTGTGTGACAGTGGTGTAGATTGCTTTGGGCAATGGGGTATATGACTAAATATATTGTGAATAATTTTAGGAAAGATTTTTTTGAGGGGAATAATAGGTATAATACTAATTTAATTTTATATTAGTATAATATAATTACTATATTCTTTTTTTTTTGTAATTCAAATTCGGCTTAGAAGTTAAGTATATAAATATCAGCATTGCATTGGATAGCTCCCATGCTCCCCTAGGAATAAGAGGACATAAGAAGAATTGAATGGAGACAATATTTGTTACCAATTCCTGTACCTTTTACCAATTCTTATACATTTTGCCAATTTTTGTACCTTTTACCAATTCCTCTACCAAAATAGCGCCAGTGTAATTTTTAAAAAGGCAAACTTCTTCTATGGCGCGACGAACCCGATGTGGGTTTAGGCCTGTGGATCGCTTGTCGATCCATATCCGAGGCTATTTTAGATTCTTTCGTAGTCATGGGGTTTGAAAAGGAAATGACGGCTGACTGGGCCTTCGACTCCTTTGCATGGTAGTAAATGTCCACTTACGCTTCCATGCAAAACGTCCTCAAACGCAGATCGCCTGAGGGGCCGCCTTCTCTTATTAGCTCACCCCAGGAAAGGGGTATTCAGGGGCTAACCAGAGGGTACCTAGCGTAAGGCTGGAGGTTGTCAGCTACTTGGATCGGCCAGTTAGGGAATAGTCGCTGGTCACTCCCGTGTGACAAACAACATAACTTTCCGTGCAAGCGCACCCCAAAGACCAACCCCACCCTCCACTGTACAGAAGGATATAGAAGCGCTGGGCATCTATCAGACAATCAAGCGTCCTCAAACGCAGATCGCCGGAAGGGCGCTCTTCTCACATTAACTCAACCCTGGAAAGAGGTATCCAGGAGCTAACCAGAGGGTACCTAGCGTAAAGCTGGAGGTTGTCAGCTACTTGGATCGGCCAGTTAGGGATTCGTCGCTGGTCACTCCCGTGTGACAATCAGACAACTTTCCGCGCAAGCGCAACCTCAAAGACCGACCCCCACCAACCAAAAAGGCAAAACTAATTTTCAGAAAAATATTTCGCTTTAAAAAATAAACAACTTTTACATAAATTCATTACCCCTTCAACTACGCCACTGTTGCATAGCTACAGATGTAGCTGTAAAAGTAAGCACAACTACAACAAAGCTGTGTGTGTGTGTGTGCTTGTATCTGTGTATAGGTTAAACCCTTTCGAGAAGTTATCTAATCCAATTAAAAGCCATTGCAGCTTTAAAGTTTTTGAAGTAGTATGTTCGCCCTGTCCATTACGTAAATGAAAATTATGGTCTGGATGTGACGTTGCGTGTGGGCGTTGGATCGTTGTTGGGGGCGTGGTGCATGGGACATGGGGCATGGGGCAAGCAACATTTTTGCAAAAGTGCAACAACAAATTATGTGTCAAAACATTTGCTGCTGCTTTCGATTAAGTTTTGAGCGCCAACTGACAAAAATTCGTTATAAAATTGCATTGCAGCGGACACCACCAACAACAACAACAATAACAACAACAACAACAACATCTATAACAACAATGCAAACATTTTAAACAATTATAAAACTTGTTTTACGCTTGACAAAACTAGCTAGTCGGAGAGGGGGAAAGCACAACAAATAACGAAAAAAAAACAACAACAACAATAAAAAACAGTGCAACAACAACAACAAAGTGCAGCCACCATTTTGAGTTTCCCATCAAATGCGCAGCTGTCAAGTGCAGCCCCTGTCCAGTTTTTGTGGGCTTTAAAAGAAATTGCTCTTTATTAAAAAAACACTTTTAGGTAACTCTCTTTTTTTTTCAATTATAGTTGTATAGTCATGTAAGTAGGCGTGGCGCACTTAAAAATTTGACTAATGGTATTACTAAGGCCAAGGCGTTTGGAAAGGAAGTAAAGGTAAAGGTTGCAAAACTTCAATTTGAGATATGACCAAATATGGCGCTTTTAATTGGGCTTAAAAGACATAATGTAAAAGAAAAATAGTTTCCTGTGTTACCTACTAGTTAGAGGATTTATGCTGCCAGGAAGCATTTTAATATTATTAAACTCAAGAGCTTAAACGGCCCTCTAGGCCTTGTAGGATTTATAGGAACTTATATCCATAATCTCAAGAGCGAGTCATAAGTTAAAAAAGTGACTGTACCTGATAGCAAATATTCACAACTGTACTTAAAAGATTTGTCAAATTTTTTATTTAAGATTATAAGTAACATACTCATGCTCTTATTAAATGGGAAGATGAAATCATTTTAATGCAAATGATTTTAGCAGAGGCAGGAACTAATCCTCTGGCAGTACAGTATTTAGTTTCTGGTTGGCGTAATGAGTAGAGGAAGCATTTAAAGTTATAGTAATCTAAAGGGCCATTAACTTGCTAACATAGAACACGTATTAAACTTTAGTGCAAAGCTACTCCTCAATGGTAGTCAAATTCAGGGTTCGATGACGGGTCAATTTGCGGATGTGCCAGTCACAACCAGTAATTTGCCGGCATGCAAAGTGCTAAAGGATATACCAGCATTTTGAGTTTGTCCAAGCATCGACACTGCATTCCTTAATGCCATATTAATGTTGCATGTTGAAGCCTTTTTTTTTTGATACCTAGTACTGATTGATATCTAGGCTAATATTGTGACTAATAAGTAGTGATTAGAAAGGTTCTTTGGTCAATTGGGCAGTATGGGCTTTTTTCTTTTCAGGAAAATGACTGAAATGGTGAAATGAAAAATATTGGGTAGACGTTTTTTTAGTTGGGACAGTATTCGAACCACAAATTGTTGGTGCCAAAACTTGTGAAACTCTTTAGCCATAATCTATAACAAACGAGGTGTGTTCAAAAAGTAAGGTCGAGCTTTGTAATTTTCAAGAACAACATATTTATTTATTCATCGATATTTTTGTTTTGTCCTCTTCAAAGTAATCACCCTCACGATACAATACACTGTATGCCAACAGTTTTTCCAATCCTCAATGGCACTTTTCATAAGCGCTTGTGCGAGGTGATAAGCTTATGAGCTGTTTCAGCGATGCAGTCGTTGATCTCTTCAATCGTTGCAAATATGCGTCCTTTCATACGGATCTGCTTCAGATTTTGTGTAACAAGATAAAAGTCACATGTGCTCCATAATCACGGTGAATATGGTGGCTGTAGGCATGATTGATGATACTGTTCTGAGTAAAAAATATGCTTACAAGTGGTCAGCAAACTCTTCCAAGATGGCCGGGAAGATGCCAATGACGAGTTTCGCTCTGAACGCCAAGTACGTCATCAACTGCATGAAAACGTTCAAGCAGTGCAGAAAATTGTTTTGGAAAATCGTCGAATCACTATCCGAGAAGTTGCTGAGGATCGTCGGTATATCGCTTGGCTCGTGCCATGAAACTTTTGCGAACAGTTTTGGACATGAGACGTGTGTCAACGAAGTTTGTTACTCGAGAACCGTCGCATGAGCACCGCTCAAGAGCTGTTGAACGACGTCAACGTCGACCCATATTTACTGAAAAGGATCATTACTGGTGACGAATCATGGGTATATGGTTATTATATCAAAACCAAAATTTGATCGTCACAATGGCCGTTGATCAATATTTTTCGATACCGCAAAAAATCGCCGAGCACGCAAAACACTTATAACCTTTACGCCTCTCTACAACCAAACAAAAAATGTAATTCACTTGAAATTTGGTACAGATGTTCGGGAAGAGTGTACCAACACAACAAAACAAAAAAAATCGATAATCGAAAATACGTTGCCCGCGAAATTGCTTAAGTTTCATTACTTTTTGAACACACCTCGTATATATAAAAGAAACTTATGTTCTACGTGTTATGGATGTTCTCATGAACGCGTCGATAAATGTCAAATCTGATTTTTTGCGTGGGTTAGAGGTTATCAATACGGAGGCTTTAAGCCTATTTCGATGTGTTTGTGTGTATTAGTTTGTGAGATATACGCATTTTTGTGAATATCGGTTTTTGCGTGTATATTGCCATATATACAAAAACTGGTATTGTTGTTAATCAATGTTCGATATCCAACATAGTTTGAATCATTGAGAACAATGAATGGGGTATTGTGTGCGACTTATCGAGAGGCAGGTCAAAAATAGATTTTGTTCAAAAAATTATTTGCACTGGGATCAAACTTTAGCAGATGCTCCTATTACTGCTCATCCATATCAAACACGTGTTCTATTTGCGATTATTTTGGCAACATTTTTCCATTAAATCCACCTAAATTGTGGTTAGAATATCAAGATTATTTATCGGAAGATATTTTGTTTTGAGTACGTCAAGCAAAATGTAATCCAGTGACTATATTTACGCCGGAAGTTTAAAATTAAGCTCTAATTCATATTGAAGATCTATGCTTGGCGATGGCTAATAGAGCATTAGGACAATTGGGAATGCCGTCTCCTAATCGATCAATGCATGATGTATTTCAATTGGAAGAAATGCAACGAATCAAATTAATTATCAATCTAATCGTACTGCCCAGGAACGTGAAGATCGCAACGAACGTGAATGAATTCGCGACATTCGACTAATAATGGTGCAAGTTTGAATCGAGCTGCACACTAATCTAAAAATTTTATATTTTTCCAGATAAGCTAACTAAATAATCTTACGATGTTTATTCACTTTAAGAGTATTTAAAAAGTTTGGGTAGGGTAGCGTCTGCCGGGCGCACTAGTTACTCATATAAAATTCCACAACACAATTCATCTTTAAAAGAGAGATGGCATTTATATTTTTTTTCGTTAATTTTGACTTACGAAGCAAACTTTAATTCTACAACATCGTTACATTGACTTCAGTATTCCAAATATTATGCTTGTTTAAAGTCTTTCCCTGTACTTGACTCTATCATTGAAACACCTTCTAATTGCTATCTATTTTTGTTTAAGTATTTGCCAAATGCCATTACATTTATGCTGTTATATAATGCAACGCTGCGTCCTATCGATAATGTCACCATTGTCATCGTTAAGGTATTCACATCACGCAAATCAAGCCAAAAAAATAAAAATAATTCGCAAACGATTTTTTTAGCTGCTTCTTCCATTTTGATTCATCCTCTTCTGCTTCGTTGTCTTCTTCTTCTTTTTCTTCTTCTAGCTTTTGTACATATATTACAGTGAAATGAACCTTTCAGTGCGCATATCACGCTGCTGATTATTCAACAATTTTTATTGAAAGTTAAACAGGCGTGCAAAAAAAAAATTGTATCTATCGATGTGAAGGAAGACAATCGTATACACTGCACTTGCCAGGTCGTTCTTCAGGGTATCAAGTTTTTATCTGAGGCTTTTTTGATAATTGTGTAGTCATGGGGTTTAAAAAGGAAATGACGGATGACTTCCCTTACATGGGAGTAGATGTCCACTTACGATTCCATGCAAAACGTCCTCAGACGCAGATCGCCTGAAGGGCCGCCTCCTCACATTTGCTCACCCCTTAAAAATAAAAATATAACTGGTACCAAGTTCTTTCTTGATAGTCTTATATGCCGGGTTGCGAGGTGTTTTTTTATAAATTTCAACGTTCCTTTGAAGATTAGCCTCACATGCACATAACATACTCAATTAAATGGTTCTAGCTTGGCTGTTGATGTGGGAGGTTTTCTTCTGTTTCTGGCTGGGCTATTGCACAAATCTAAAATACCCTTTACCCTATGCTTATAGGGTATCAACACCGATTACAACAACATTGTCGCATAGCAAGAGCAACAAGAAAGCAATGTGCAAAATGTCAAATGCACTGAACAACCCGAGTACATAATCAACAACAACAACAAAAACGATGCCTTCCATTCACTTGTTCGCTTTTAGTGCGATTCAATTCAACTGTAAAATTAGCATAATGACAATATAATAAACAACAGTAAACCGACAAAAGTAATGTTCAATGGATTGGCCAAAGGGATGGGGTAAGCCTAAAAGCGGGGGAGTGCAAACAGTTAAGCAAGAAAAAAAAAAACGTTAAAAATAAATCTATTTTCCATTAGCAGCCACAAATACTATAATATATTGGGATTAGAGATGTGAACGGGAAAGCAACTACTTCAGATATACATTTTTTGCACCGTCCTGGAATTACTTAACTGTAACAAAACTACAACTTAAGGACTAAGTCGAAAGCTCCAGGTAGTAAAGCGAATCAACTGCTTATGGAGCAGCCGTTTTACTAGATTTTTATAATTTTCACTTATTTGATGAAGGAACAATTAAGTATATACCCAGTACATTTGTATTTCCAAGCTCTGAAAGTTTTTTTGAAGTAAATATTTTGGTAGACTTTTTCTAAGCCGTAAACGATCCGACAAGCTACACATATCGGCTGTTTATCGTGCAGGTTGTATAGGGTAGGCCATCTGTTGCTTTGGTAGGTAAACAGTCGAAGTTCGGCTCATACGACATACTGTGTCCAAAAACTAGTCGGAATTTTTCGATTTAAATTAGACGTGTGTATATGTTCCTTCAATTTTTGTTGAAGTAAGTTGGTATACCTATAACTGACTTCCATGTCAAATTATATGTCAAAATATTTATTAATTTTTGAGTTACGCCTGTTTTTGTGGGAATATGTCGATTTTTACAATGTCTGAAATTATTCAACAAAGAAAATTTGGTTTCCTGAATGGAATAAATGTTGCCGAAACATTGAAAATCCATGGCTTACGGGGATCAAGCTCTTCCAAAATCACCATCTTATGATTGGTATAAATTGTTCAAAGAAGGAAGAGAACGCGTTGAAGACGAAGAGCGCCCTGGTCGACCATCGACATCAACTGACGATGCTCACATCCAAAAAGAAAAAGAATTAGTGCTTGAAGAGACATTGGTGATGAAATTGGCGTATCGAGAGGATCGATTAAATTATTTTTAAAGATGTTTTGGGCCTCAAATGTGTCAAGTCTCGATTGGTACCAAAAATGCTGAATTTCCTCGAAAAACAGAATTGATTCTTCGTGACTTTTATGCTGAAAATGCAACCAATATCGTTCTGTAACCACCTTATTTACCTGATTTGGCTCCGTGTGACTACTGGCTATTTCCAAAACTCAAAGGACCACTCCAAAGAAACCGATTTGAGTCCATTGAAGATATTTAACATGAATCGCTGCGCGCTCTGAAGGCTATACCGAAAGAAGACTCTTCGACATGCTTCGAGGACTGAAAAAAGCGGTGATATAAGTGTATTATTTCGGGAGGGGACTATTTTGAAGGAGACTTAATTGATTTGGAAGAATAAATACAAATTTTTTGATTTGTAAAAAAATGCCGACTTATTTTTGGACACAGTCAAGCTGAAGACTGTACAGATGTACGAAAATGGTCGTTCTTTAAAAAAAATAGTTGAGACCACTGTCGACGTGTCCTTGGGAACAACGCGCTATAGTTCGGCGGAATTACTACTACTCTTCAATGGTCTCTAGGCGCTCTGCTTATTTCTCTCCGGCACAGTTATTGCCGTAGCTGTTACAGTGACCATATCCTATAACGTCTCTCTGTCCTAAAAACAATTAGTATTAGTAGATGCTATCTGCTTGGCAGGTCAAAGCATGAAATCTTTGAAGTCTTCTATAATTTATCTATTTTGCTTTTATTCGTTAAATTTGGACTGTATAGCTTATTACTATGATCTAATACTCTTTCTATTAAAAAATTAAAGATGACGATTACAAAATTTTTGAATTTTTAGCCATACATGAAAGTACGCCTACCAAAAAAATGTATATTTTTTAACCCCTGACGCAAAAAGAGGGGTGTTATAAGTTTGACGTGTCTGTCTGTCTGTTTGTCTGTCTGTTTGTCTGTCTGTCTATGGCATCCTAGCTCCCGAACGCATGCAGTGATTTCAATTTAGTTTTTTTGTATTAAAGGTGACTTATGTGCGAGTGTTGTTAGACATGTTTGATGAAAATCGGTTGAGCCGTTTAGAAGTTGTGGGGAGTGAAAGTGGGGAGAAAAACATCAACTTTGTCCGATTGGCTTAAAATTTGGTCCCATTGTAGCTGACGACGTCACTAATTTGAATCTGAGGTTATTTTTGCTCTATCTCTTCTCGTTTAGAAGTTATGGCCATTTAAAGTTAAAAACATCAACTTTGTCCGATTGGCTTAAAATTTGGTCCCATTGTAGCTGACGACGCCACTGATTCGAATTTGAGGTTATTTTTAACCCCCGACGCAAAAAGAGGGGTGTTATAAGTTTGACGTGTCTGTCTGTTTGCCTGTCTGTTTGTCTGTCTGTCTATGGCATCGTAGCTCCCGAACGCATGCAGTGATTTCAATTTAGTTTTTTTGTATTAAAGGTGACTTATGTGCGAGTGTTGTTAGACACGTTTGATGAAAATCGGTTGAGCCGTTTAGAAGTTGTGGGGAGTGAAAGTGGGGAGAAAAACATCAACTTTGTCCGATTGGCTTAAAATTTGGTCCCATTGTAGCTGACGACGTCACTAATTCGAATCTGAGGTTATTTTTGCTCTATCTCTTCTCGTTTAGAAGTTATGGCCATTTGAAGTTAAAAACATCAACTTTGTCCGATTGGCTTAAAATTTGGTCCCATTGTAGCTGACGACGCCACTGATTCGAATTTGAGGTTATTTTTAACCCCCGACGCAAAAAGAGGGGTGTTATAAGTTTGACGTGTCTGTCTGTCTGTTTGTCTGTCTGTCTATGGCATCCTAGCTCCCGAACGCATGCAGTGATTTCAATTTAGTTTATTTTTGTATTAAAGGTGACTTATGTGCGAGTGTTCCTAGACGTGTTTGATGAAAATCGGTTAAGCCGTTTAAAAGTTGTGGGGAGTGAAAGTGGGGAGAATGCGTAAAAAAAAGCAAACGAGCTTGACCTTAAATGTAATGTATACCTTAACAAGAATCTAAATTATAGTAAGTATATTATAATATACTAAAGTCTAACTTAACCTAACGTACCTATAAAAAGTATGAAATAAAAAATTAAATTAAAAATTTAAAAAACCCCCGAAACAAAAACTTAAGTAATTTTCATTTAAAAAGTAAAAAATAATAAAAGAAACTTAATGTTAAAGTACCTAAGAATCTATTAATAATTCTAAAAAAAATACGTCGCGTTGGGGGACCGCTCCTAAGCTAACAATTTAAATACAAATTGTCTAATTAAGCAACAAAGATTAACTAAAAAACCAAATTTAGAAAATACTTCAAAAACTTTCATAGAATTACTTCAAAAAATTTGCATGTAAGATACGACCGTCAACGACGTCTGCCCTCGCGTGTCCCCCAACGCGACGTATTTTTTTTAGAATTATTAATAGATTCTTAGGTACTTTAACATTAAGTTTCTTTTATTATTTTTTACTTTTTAAATGAAAATTACTAAGTTTTTGTTTCGGGGTTTTTTAAATTTTAATTTAATTTTTTTATGAAAATTATATCCCCATTTAGCACCTATGGAAACTATTCCACTTACAAAACTTTGCTCGAATATTACGTTTTTTTGAACAGTTGGATACTGAACTAAATGACCTTCTCCCTTAAAGTAAGATTCTTAAGCAACCTCGATTGTTACAAAGATAGATACAACTGAAAACAATTCAAAAGATTTTGAAAAAATTTTAATTACACTAGACAAAACATTTTCATCTAAATCACGTCGCTGTTTTAATGAGTAACTATTCTAAACACTTTCCGTTTGTTAGCGACTCCATTTTAGGTGTGTCTTTTCTAGAAATACAAAAGTGAACTTTGCTTAGGCTCAACCAACACACTGAGCTACTCAACTATGGCAAAAACACATCTCATTAAACATTCCAGTTTAAGCGCTGCTGATATTTATCAAAATTCTGCTTTAAAGCCGCAAAAATTCCAAAAACCATTCACTTGGAGATTCATTTTTAGCATAGTAACAAGTCACAGTCAATGCGAATTCCTTTAACCAGTTGCCAGACGAGCTACAGATGTGACCCAAGAGTAAGCATAATTTAGATGGAGTTATACGGCCGTACAATTGAAACTAAACGTTGATGGACGTGTCAACAGAGAACGATCAGTTCTTTCATCTTTGCCAATATGCGGTTTACGTCAAAAATGGTTTGGTTGGAACGTCAACCACAACAACAACAACAACGAACTATGAACAACAACTTTTGGCGTTACTGTCGCTTTGACAATGTCTTTTGTGATTGGAATATAAAATAAGATGTGAGTACAACACACAACACACACAATAAGAGACATTCAACGTGTGGAAGACACCACAACAGATACAACAACAACAACAACGACAACCACAACAACAATGACAACTTCAACTCTTAGCGGCAACACAAATCAAACGCATCTGTTGACGAAGTCAACCAACAGACAGCTGCTGGGAATTTCAAAAGAAGTCACAGCTCTCAGACAAGACCCACTCAGATCCCTCCACATAGACCCCACCTAGTTCCCCATAGCACTAGAGTGTGTGTGGAGTGCGTGGGTGTCTAGTTCTGGCACTTGGTAATTACGTGACGTTTTTGATAAATTTTGATTCCTCAGTCTGTCAGCTCGTCATCGAATCAGTTGGGTCACACATTTATTTCTAATGTGCGGCATGCTCACAGAATTGGAACAAACCTCATCACAGATATAGGCAAAAAAAATGTACATAGTTTAGACTCTAATGCATTTCTATTAACGGTTTCTGCTGAATCGATTGGCTAATAAAACTGCCGCTAACCAGTCTGACCCAGTTCGTCAATGGAATCGACAAATAAACGCCATAGCACGGACACTCCGGACACTCTGTTCATTCGGTCAGTTAGTGAGCCAGTCAGTCAGATATTGGGCAGGGAGCCAGCTGGAGGTTATCAACCCAAAAAGTTGCGTTCAATGCATTGACACGATTTTTGGCTTAAGAGCCGCATGCATAATGACTAATTTCATGCACTCCACCTATGTGTATATATATTTTATACCCATGCCCAGTCATGCATATGTGGATTCACATATTTTTATGGAGGTGTGCAGCAAAAGCTAACCGTTAAGATATAGCAGTTATTGGCTTAAGAAAATGATTGAAAATTAATCATACAGTATTTGCCCACTAGAGGTACCGACTTGCAGGGTAGGATCAAAAAGTAGAAGCACTGAGTCGCGTACCTGGACATAAAAATGGGGAGTCTTCCGGATAGTTTACACGTCGATTTGTATGAGCCTCTGTTAAGAAGTTTCAGCGTGATCCCAGATAGAGCAAAAAATTTCTAGCAGTAACAGACAATTAAGTTTTATGTAAAACTTGGGAAAACCAAGACGGTGCTTGGGAGCTCTAAAAAACTTTTGAGTGCTAAATTTAGTCCGATATCTTCAAAAACAAGCCAATTATCCATCTAAAACTTTTGGTTTTTTTCGAGGTCCTCTGAAACATCCCTATGGGAGCTATATAATGTTACCCCGATATCAAAAAAGTAAAATGAACTTGTCTCCTATGGAATAATATGGGATCTAATGTGAAAGTCTGGTAACTCCAGCTCTTACCATCTCTGAGATCTAGGCGTTCAAACGGACGCACGGAAGGACAGACGGACATACGGACGGACGGACATGGGTATATCGACTTCTAACGTGAAAGTTAGGTTAGTCTAGCTCTTACCATATGTGAGATGTAGGCGTTCCTACAGACAGACGGACATGGGTACTGAACAGTATTTGCCCACTAGAGGTACCGACTTGCAGGGTAGTATCAAAAAGTAGAAGCACTGATTTTCGGAATATTTCGTGAATAGTGGGGATTCTATGAAGAAGCTTCAGCGTGATCCCAGATGGACAAAAATTTCGAGCACCATTAGGCAAATAAATTCTACGTCGAACTTGGGAAAACAGAGACGGCGCACCGAGAATTCCCCGAGTCCGAAGCAATCAGAACAAGAATAAACAATTCAAGACTCAAATCTATGCACATGTGATTTTTTAGCTGTCGTAATGTGGTTCACAAAAAGACGGTACCTCCTGGACAAGCTATTTACTGACCGCGCTTGACAATCTAAGTAAGCCAGTCGGAAGTTTCCACCACTCCGCTGCTGAGGAAGTTTTCGAACAAGCAATTATGATCTAGAATTGATCCAAAACGCTCCATAAGCCTCTGTAGACTCAAACGGTTGCAGTGCTTTGCATTGCATGGAGCTATCGATTACATATATGTTAGAGGAGGATTACATTAATTATATTGCAGTAACGGGATGGGAATCCTTTAATCGTGTTCAACGATTTATAGAGAGATCCGCTGTGACACAACGGGCCGGTATTGGCCAAAGTTTGCTGGCTTTATAAGCACGCAAGTGGTCGGTGGTCGGTGGCGTAAGTGGTAGAGTACTCGCCTCTAAAACCGAAGGTCGGTGGTTCGATTCCCCGCAGTAGCACTGGTGCATTTGTCTAGCACTGGCATCGCTAGCTCAAAGACGCTATTTGCCATGAAAGTCTCTATTAATTAAAGAAACCACCGTTCGGATTCGGTTATAAACTGTAGGTCCCTGTTCTGTTCGAACAGTTATTAATAGAGATCCCCTATGCTCCTTTCTAAGGGGTCAAACAGGGAATTATTTAACCACTCTTACCCACCTTATAGTACAGAACTGACACCGTTCTCAACAGAAGCCGATAAGGTTCCGTAGAAGACGTCCATTTGCCCGTGACATCTCTTAAGTGAATACTGAAAAGCGAGATGGAAAAAGCGAATCGTGGCATGCTTATTGTGTCGAAGCACTTTTGTATCTTGGTAGGATTTATATACCTTAGCTCACTGAAAAAAAATTAAATAAATACAGTCCTACTACTTTTAAATCGTATTCTATTGATCATTGTTTTAAAAAAGAAGTATTTATAGATTTAATGTTAAAAGTCCAATCATTTCATCAATTGGCACTTTCAAACCCTGTGTTTAAAAAAAAAAAGTAATTTTCGTGTTTCTCGACCCCAAATTACCTTAAAAAACATTTTTTACCACGGTTCAATGTTGGTGTAAACAAGTGTAATATAAAGTCTTAATAATATACTTCATACTTCATTAAAGAATTTGGTATTAAGACATTTTTTCTCATTTCTCAAACTCAGTTTCAATTTTGATTGCATTTTTGGTCAAGCAACTTAAGCTGAATCTTTATTCAAATAACTGCCGCTTAGTTGCCAATTTAAATTAATATAAATTTCAATTTCTTCAAGCTCACATGCACACACACACACACAGCTAAACGCACACAATCACGTATGCATGAAGAGCACATTGCGTATACCACATGTTGCCAGTCAGTTTCGTGAATGCACCCCGCTGATACCCTCCAGTCCTCATCAGTTTGACAGTCAAACACACAAAAACATCGTGCGTGACACGAGGCGTAAAAGAAAAAATAAAATAAAAGAAAAGAAAAGAAATATACATATCAGCGTTTATAATACGCATGAAAATGAAATAAAATCGCATTTTTGTGATTGATTGAAGCATGATTAATGAAAAATTGAACGTGTTGGCGCAAAGGTGGCAACGCTGGCAGCGGGTTGAGTGCGGGACTGGGACTGGGTGCAACAGATTCATACTCATGTAATATGTATGTTCACATATTATGAGTGTAAGTGTGAGTGTGTGTGCAGGTGTGGGTGTGGGTAGGGTATAGGTGTATATAAGCACGTGTGTGTGAGACAGTGACTCTGATTTTATGCGCTACATTACCTTTTGATTTTGATTCAAAACAAATCAGCCAGCAATTTACCTAGACAAGTAGAAAAAAAAAGAAAAGAAAAACCCGCGACAGCTGAAGAAAAATGAAAAGAAAAACCAAACGTTATATGCGCATGAAAAGCGTAAAAAAATATTTAATAAAATTGAATTAGTTGTCTGCTGCGGATGGCAACACCCATCAGTGGAGACACGCATACATACTCGAAAAAAGTACACATACAGACAGTGAGATCGAAAACTTTTCAAACACTCTTCATTGCATATTTAAACCGTTTATATGGCCAATGATCTGATTGAATGATATTATTGTTATTTTTATACAGAATTTTCCTCCTTTGGGAATGAAACCAAAATAACTTTAATTTTGTTTCCTTCCTAACAATTTCTTAAATATATCCTTATTAAATTAACAACACGTCGATTTTTCTAAAAAAACCTAGGGAAATCCAATTTGAAATAATTCCAGATATTTACCTTATTTTTGCATAGCAAAGCGCCATCTACGAAGTAGATTGAAGTACGAGGTGTGTTCAAAAAGTATCGCGAATTTTGTGTTTTTTCAAAAATTATTTATTTATTCATGAATATCTATTTTGTCCCCTTCAAAGTAATCCCCATGAGATATTATACACTTGTGCCAACAGTTTTTCCAATTTTCGAAGCACTTCAAAAAATCATTTTTTTTTATGTTGTTCAGCTCCTCCATCGATGCCGTCTTTATCTCAATCGTAGCGTAGCGTCGTCCTTTCATGGGCCTCTTCCGTTAAGGGAACAAGAAAAGTCACAAGGGGGCCAGATCTAGGGAATACGATGGCTGTGGCATCATTAGTGTGTTGTTTTTGGTCAAAAAGTCGCGCTCAAGCAACGATGTGTGAGCAGGGGCGTTATCGTGATGAAAAAGCCAAGTTTTGTTCTTGCGTTTCTGGCGGATTGCTTCGCGCAAACTGCGCATAACTTGCAGGTAATATTCCTTATTGACCGTTCTACCCTGTGGCAAGAACTCATGATGCACCAAGCCCCTTCAATCGAAGAAAACTGTAAGCAAAATTTTCACATCCGTCCGAACTTGGCGCGCTTTTTTCGGTCTTGGTTCGTTCGGCATTGAGATGAATGAGCTTTGGTTTCCACGTCATAACCATAAACCCACGATTCGTTACCAGTTATGACCCTCTGTAGCAAATTTGGGTCGTCGCGGACAGAGTCCAACATCTCATTAGCAATGTTCATGCGATGCTGTTTTTGGTCGAAATTGAGCAATTTTGATACGAGTTTCGCGGCGACCCGTCTCAGGACCAAATCATTGATAAAAATCAAATGGTACGAGCCAATCGATATGTCTAGATCCTCAGCAACTTCTCTAACGGTGATTCGACGATTGGCCAATACCATTTTCTTCACTTCGTCAATTTTTTCGTCTGTTGTTGAAGTGCTCGGGAGTCCGGCACGCTCTTCGTCGTTCACATCTTCTCGGCCTACTGAGAACGCACTTAATTTCGTTTTTCACGCAAAATTTGATACATGTTCTTTGATCCAATTTTTTGAATAGGTAAAAATCGAAAACGAGCCAAAGCACCTGCAATCAAAGCAGCTGTCAACAATTAAGTGAACATTCAAAATGACCGAGCTTGTCGGCATAAGTGAGAGACATGAGTACCAACATAACGCCACAAAAAAATCGAAATTCAAATATACGTAACCCGCGAAAATTTAAAATTTGCGATACTTTTTTAACACACCTCGTACATCTTCGTGTAGTTGGGCGATCTATGTGAACAGTTTCCAACACAGTTAAAAAGTATTTAAGTGCTAAGAAATTGACTGGTTGGAGATTCCAAATAAAACAAACATACTCCAAAAGCTTTAAAAAGATAAAAAAAAATATGTTTCAGATGTTTATAAGAAAAAGCGATTATACTTTACAAACGATTTTTTATGGCTTTTATTTTTTTTATCCTACTTTGTTCCCTTTATTTGAACATTTAAAAATTTTGATTAGTAAAAAGTGTGCGAATAATTTTAGAACCAACAGTGTGCACTAGGACTCTGCTGCAGACGTCTCTATATACAAATCATTCGAAATTGGCATTAAACGCACACGTCAACTGCAAATTACGCAGGCGTCGACGCCGGCAGCGGCAGCGCTGCAACTGCGACGCTGACGTCGAAACCAACCAACCGCAAACCGAAGCAAAAACCAAAGCCAAACAGCGATGACTCTCAAATGGAAAAGCTGGGTTAGTCGTAACTGCAAATGGGGAACTGGGAACTGGAAACTGAGAGATGCCAACTGAGCATCTAAAAACTAAACAAAAGTTACGGGCCATATTAAAATGTCATCGTGTCATTGGTGTGAGACATGGCACTGGGTCTGAAGCGAACTGAGCAGACGCCTGGACATAGTACATACTCTATATATAGAGTCAGCTACTCTGGACCACTAACACTATATACTTACCATATACATACATGTGTTTGTCTGTCAGTATATATGTACATACATACACATGTGTAGATATATTCATAGAGACTGCAACGACAACTATGGCTAACGACGACATGATGAAGCGTAAACAAACATGTCCAACTTGCAGACAGGCAGAGCCACCAACGTCAACGCCAGCGACTGACCAAGTCCAAAACACCAACAACACCAATACCAACAACAACAAAAACAAAAGTAAAACAAAGTGAAATTTTATTTTGCATACGGAATGATTTGGAGATGCGCTTTGGAGCCGTGGTGCACTTCCTCGGAACCACCAACCAACTCAGTCATCACTTACATCTTCACAGCAAATGCGGCTGCAGATTTTTATTTGTATTTCAAATGTTTTGTAAAACTGCCAGCAGCGTTTTAAGCCAGCTATGAAGTCCATTTGTTGGCCAGCAAATAAACGTGCGAGTGCCAAGCATTAGACTTCCTTTTTGTCGTCTACAAACTGACCGACCGTGCTGTTCTTTTTTTTCGTATTTGTTATGTGGAATTGAAGTACTCTTACTTGAAGGATATGTAGGTTTTCGTATGTCACACGAGTTTTAATCAACTGAGGTCAATGCGATGAAGCCGTAAATTGATAAGCACGAAGTAAACTGAATCCTTATCCAATCCCATACTTTCTGTACTAACCCGACATATTAGTAAGTACTTTGGGGAGCATCTCCTCCAGTTAAATAATGCCATAACTACCTCCAAACCCTGTCCGCCCGGATCAATGTCGTGCTATGTTGCGTGCCTAGATATTCGGGAGTGGATGATAACACGATCGCTGACGATCTAGCACGACAGGGTGCATCCACACTGACTACATATCCTGCGCCGTTTTGTGGTATTGGTTGGTCCACAATCAAAGCCATGATAAACAAATGGGCCGCAGGAGAACATAGGAGATGCTGGTTCTCCCTTCCGGGGCTTCATGAAGCAAAAGTGTTTGTCAAACCTCTGGAAGACAAAAGGTCTTGGCAGAGCGGACTTAAAACTCCTGGTGGCCTATCAATCTGGCCACCACATTGTTAGATACCATCTACAGAAAATTGGCCTCGGACTCTTCAGAGTGCAGACTCTATCTAGAGGACGATGAAACCATCAGACATATTCCCTGTGACTGCCCAGCGCTGGTATGGGACAGAGCCTGTCACATGGGAAAGGAATGGATTACTCCCTTCCATCTTAGGTCAATACTAACAAAAGACCTACTGCTGTTCATGCGGAAAGCGGAAAGTCTTTTGCTTTAACTTAAGGGTATGGTAAAAAAGACCTTTTGGTCGCAGTGCCACACCTCTCTGTGATGAGCCCTTCTACGGAAAAAAGTGCTTTAGAGAAGTGTGGACTATTTTCAGAAAATTATGAAATGGATTAAATCATCACATTTCTGGATTAAAAGAATATGGTTTTTGAACAACAGCCTGGACTCTAACCACTCAATCAATGCCCTACCTCCTTAGAGTAACTAGTTCTCACAATATGTGTGAATTAGAAGGGTGGGTGGTTTTCGGTTTTGGGGGTACGCTTGGACGGAAAGTTGTCTGATCGTCACACGGGATTGACCAACGACGATTCCCTAACTGGCCAATCCAAGTAGCTCACAACCTCCAGCTTTACCCAAGGTACCCTCTGGTTTGCCCCCGGATACCCCTTTCCAGGGGTGAGCTAATGTGCGCCTGAGGACGCTTTGCATGGAAGCATAGGTGGACATCTACTTCTATGCGGGGGAGTCGAAGGCCCAGTCAGCCATCATTTCCCTTTTAAACTCCATGATTACAAAAGAATAAAAAGAGCCTTGGAAATGGAGGCGACCGATACAGGCCTAAGCCCACACCGGGCTCGTCATGCCAAAGAAGAAGAAGAATTAGAAATTCTCAAAAAAGAAATGAACTCATTTTGATTATTTATGGCATGATCTTATCTTATACTAAGAGGAACAAGGAGAAAGTGTCTCAACTCTAGCTAAACCCTTCTTCGAAGATCTTGTAGTCGCCCAAATTTGCCACTTGAATTTCTTGAATCCTTTAAATGCTCTAGCAAGGAGAGAGATTGAAAGATGCCACCGCTCACCTTCTTCCACTCGTTATGCCTCTTATGCCAAAAATATAATTACGCATCATTACCCTAATGTAATGTAATCGGCTATTTTCGAACAAAAAAATTTGGGTAGGATTTTCGTCCCAATCTGCGAGAATGGCCAATGGAGGCTTCTATTTAACCACAAATATACGGTCTATACAAAAACATCAAAATTGTCGCTAAAGTCAAACAGCAGAGATTAAGATGGCTGGGGCATGTGCATCGAATGCAGGAGAACTGTCCCACCAGGCGCGCTCTATATAGCGACCCAGTTGGCGCTCGACGTCTTGGTAGACAGAAGCAGCGTTGGTTTGACGCTGTACAGAGGGATATAGATGCGCTGGGCATCCGCGACTGGAAAAATAAAGCGGGGAACAGGGAAGAATGGAGGCGAGCGATACAGGTCTAAACCCATATCGGGTTCGTCGTGCCATAGAAGAAGAAGAAGAATGTAATCGTCTACTTAAAGTGATATTGAAATAATTGAAGGCCTCATAAAATTTTAATGTATTTAAGCCTTTAAATCCTATAAATCATATCCTCAACCATCTCAATTTTATCAAGTGTATGTTATTGTCGTCACCTTAAACTAAGATCATCTTTCTCCTGTTTGTTGTTGTTGGAGCAGGACTAACTATTTTTTTATTTGTGTGATTTTTGCTTGCAGCGAAGCCAAACATTGCCAGCAAAGTTGGTACCTCTACTCCACCCTTCCCTCCTCCAGCACTACATACACATGCACACTCTCGTTACGTCACAGACATACCAACTAACCGGCCAAAAACTGAAAACAGACAACACTCGCAGGGCAAAGAAAAGGCACCACTGGGTCCTGGTCTATAGATGACCCGCATGAAAATGCTGGCCCTGGCATATTTTTATGCCGCAAGCATGCAGGACAAATGGCTGAAATTTTTGCTCCTGCTGCTGCTGTTGATGATGACGACGACGATGAGAACGAGAACGAGCACCAAACTGACTCCCCCAGCTACTGTGGCGCCGCTGCCGCTGCCCCTGCCCTTTTCTATGTAGCGTTAGTTATCTACATGTGTACGTGGCAGTGACCAGCCATGTTCCAAGGGGGTAGCAGACAGAACAGGGGCTAACAAAAACAGTTGCTACCCTTGCTACAAACACGTGCACACTTGCACATATTTTCGAGCTTTAAAATTTCCGGACTGCTCCTAGTATTCCTCTGCTAGATATATAAATGTTATTTTTTTTTTATTTCTCAGGCATGTCTTCTGGCTGCTTCTTAATATGGCGCAGAAAAATAAATTTTGAAGTTGTGCGACATTCTGGCAAGTAGTATGTAGGAACGTAAAAAAAAAAATGGTGCCAGGACAACATATATAGTACTAGAAATATAGAAAAATTGAACAAGTCGTTTGTAATGTGCACGGCGGCAGAATTTACGAGCGCAGCGCTTCGGTTGAGTTGAAAATTAAACATTGCGTATACGCCTAGGTGCATAATAATTCATGCCTTGACTTGACTACACTTGCCTTGTGGCTGCTGCATGCCGCAGGATTGCAGTCAGGGGCGGGGAAGGGGACGGGGTGCTGCAGCAAGAGTGCTGCAACGAAATGGTGTGTAAAATGTTTTAATATGAGCTCATAATATATGTTATAGAGAGAAAGAGATAGAGAGTTGGCTGTAGCCTGGCAACCGCAGCTCAATTTGTGATTTATGGGTTAATGGCCAAAATATATAAAAAAAATAAAAAATTATTACTAAAAAATGTTGAACAAAAAAAAGAGAGTGTTGGTCTGGTAAGTGTCATCAGCTAGTGCAAGCTGTTGTTGTTGGTTTTGTTGTTATTCTGATTTTTATTGTCACTGGCGTAGGCAGTTTTTCATAAAGCAAAGGGGCGATTATTTGTGTATAGCCCTCGCTTGAACTTTGGCTTGATATCCAAAACTGCCTGAGAAGCTTAAGAATGTTTGGAATTACAGCCTTGACTACAAAGCGTGGGATCCTATAACTTTCTGTTTAGATTGGACCCACTTATGTCTTGCTTGCTTAAGGAATCAAGCACAGTTAAAAATATCGAACTTGATTCCAAAGTCTCAAATAAGCTTTCTTAATTTAAAAAATTGATTTAATTTTTATAAGTAAAAAAACTAAATTTCAGTTACCAGTTTCATTTAGAATACTTATAGACATATATACATAAAACAGACTTCTATCTTCTATATTTATTATATCATATATACAACTATAAAGAAGCTGTCAAAAATATTGACATTTACACCTCAAAGGAAACAACTGAGATCCCACAAAGTTCATGCCCAGATGACAAGATAAGCCCCCTAAGCCCCTTCCCGGCTACTCCCCTGGTTTGTTGCAGTTGCGGCTGCGAAATGAAATTTTATTGCTTTGTTTGTTTTTTGCCCTGTTGGCTGTTGTTGTTGTTATTGTTGCTGTTGCTATTATTGTTATTGCTGCTGGTCAAGGCGTTCGATATGCCTAAAATGGCTGCCAGCCGGATATCCTGTGGCTGAGCCTGCGTGCATGACCTGCAATTGAATTTGCATTTAGTTTTTTGCTAACCAAAACAAATAAAACATGGCTATGGCAGTTTTTAGTTTTAAATTTTATACTATTTTTTTTTTTTGAGTGTTTTCTCTTTTTTTACAACTTGTTTTCATTTTTACTACTAATAAAGTTTATTGTTGTAAATATTAAAGCAAATAATTTATAACGCTTGAGAGCTTTAATAGGAGCAAGTAATTTTGCCCTACAGGAGAGTTTGCTCACCTTGCTGAGAAAAATTTTGAAAAAAATATGGCATACGTTAAAGTAGCGCCCGGACGACTTTGGGTATCCTGTACCACTGCATGAGTAAAATTCTGTATATTGCTTAAGAACACCAAAAGACATTTGATTGCGATACTTTCATAGAAAACCAAAAACATACGAATTTTGAACAGCAAATTTGTTTTGACCGATCGATCCAATTGAAGCTATGTGATATAGGCAACCGTTTTTGATCAAAGGGTCTAACCCTCGGGGATTGCCACCTTGTACTGTTGAGATCGTTCCTATTTAAGCTATGTGATATAGGCAACCGATTTTGAACAAAGGGTCTAGCACTCGTGGATTGCCACCTTGTCGTGGTGAGAGGGCTTAATTGGGGCGATGAATCCTAGAGCTACGCCGGCGGTAGCTATCGGTAGGTCCACCCATGCCGGTAAGTTCGCGGAAGAGTCCTAAACCTAAGAGCAGTCTACAATAAACCCTGATGTCTTTTTGACAGCCAAATTGCCATCACGTAAGCGTCTGTTTCCCCATATCAGGAGCGGCTTCTAACTAAAGATTCTTTGAACCCATCACTCATTCTCATAAAAGAAGTCAGAATAACATGGAACAAAACAATAATAGAAACATGTATCCAAGGGATACCCAACAATTATTGGTCAATCCCCCTGCTACGGCACCCAACACAGAGGATTTGGAGGTGCTAATTTCACGTTATTACGACAACACGATGAATGTAACCAAGAGGCTTTATGCTCCACTTAGGAGTTCAGAATTCATAGTAGTAGTAGCAGTAGCTGGATAAGGTAGCGGAAACTGCCCCCAACGATTTTTGAAAACTAATAATGCAGTTCGATGCATAATGCAAAGTTTGGACTCCTAGGTCCTTTGCTCTTAGAAAAACAAGCAATACAACAAGCATTAAGTTCATACAAACTGAATCTGTAAGTCTGAAATAATCTTATGGAATACTCTAAATGAATTGGGGCTAAAAGGGAATGAGTCTGTATCCATACTTCTTATACTTCTTATTACGAAAAACGTCGCAATGCTTCCAAAGTTAAAAATTTTCAAACTCTCAAATGGAAATAGAAAAATTCACATTTGAATACCAACCCAGTAACCATTTTAAATATGTTTATCTACTGCTTGAAGTATAACATTTCATACTAACAGTAACAATCACAATATAAGTCTGTACACCATATTTCCAAGATCCAAAAAATAATAATATGGCCACAAAATATATTGTGCTTGGAGGCATCGCTGTGTCAGCTGGATTCATTGTGGGAGGATACATATACGTAAAAATGGCCGAATCACGTCTTTTAAGCCTCGTCAAAACAGATCCCATTGTGTTCTGTGAGCGTCGAAAACTGTATCCCGTGGTAAGTTGGGTTGGATTTTTTTGAAATAAGCAAAATCTTTATTTAAAACATAACATTTAGTTGTCCATCAACGAATCCGATCAAGAGACAAGCCTGTGGCAGCCTTCAAATAACGGGATAGAAACACTACAAGAAATGATAATGTCCTCATTAAGTAAGCTGCTCGATCTATTTCAGGGTAAGGAACAGCACTTGGAAAACAATAATATCCTGGAGATTGTTAAGTACGGAATTCTCAGCAACGACAACCTTAGTGTTCACTCCGACCATATTATAGAGCTTGATTTGCAAACCGGTGCAGTTCAATGGGTTTGTGAGCATCTGAGAAGCGATTCTTTCCTTCAAAACAAATTTAAGGAACTTTTCTTGCTTGCGAATGCTCCCAAACACTATTGTCCTGCACTGAAGTCGGAACTGTGGCATAAGCTGGAAAAATACGCGTTGGAGTTGGCACATCAATATGGATCAGTATATACCTATACCGGTCCAGTATATTTACCGACTCGCGATAATATGATAGATTACATAATTAAAGACTCGATAGCCATACCAGTTCCCAGTTACTTTTTTAAAGTGATGATCATAGAGTCCAATTTGCCGGGTTGCATGCCGTTTGTGGAAGCTTACCTGATCCCCAACCAAAAGATGAGTGGAAGTACTGAACTGCCACTCTTTCTCGGATGTCTCCATGAGATTGCAAACTGGACGGGATATCAGTTTCCAAAAAATTTGCGGACTAAAATTGTACTCAATAGTGCAATAAAAATTCAAACTGGCAAGCTGCAAGAATGGTTTCCACAGTCTAACTTTTCGAACTTATAATCTTGGGATATTTTCGAGGTTTTATATTTTTTTTTTCGCAAGAGATATACAGATACTAATTTGCAAATCTTTTTCAGCTGTCTCCATGAGATTACATATTGTACGGGATATGAGCTTCCAAAGGACGTGAAAAGAAAAATGGTCCTCCTTAGTCACAAAACTATAAACTGACCAACTGCGAATATGGTTTTCAGAAACAAACTTTAAACGGTTAAACACTCTATACGAACCTTTTTTTATACTTTTTTTAAATTCTTTTAATTATTTCGGGGTTATATGTTATTTTACTTTTAAGAAAGCAATTGCTGACGATTTTGTAACTTTAAAACCATAAAAAAAAGTTATAATTTCCAAGCACTAGCTTAAACTTAATTGTTAAAAAATTTTTCAAAATTTTTTCGCTTCAAATGGGATATTAGTTTATTAAATTAAATTTATGAGTTCTCAGAAGCTGTATTATTTTATCAAGATTTTAAAGGAGTATTCTTAACTTTATAAGTCGATAAATAATAAAATTTCATTACAACAGTTACAAATTATAAATTATTAGTTATTAATATCAGCTACTTACGTAAATAAGGTAAACAATTTTATGGCTAAAAGTCCTCCAATAATTTTTAAAACTATTGATGCAAATGGTTTCATATATAAATTGTTTAGGAAACTTCCGGGTGCCAAGTTTGTTTACAGATAATCCAAATCCAATATCCAAACATTTTTGTTTTTTTCGAGGGCCTCTGAAGCACCTCTATGGGAGCTTCATAATATAACTCCGATATCCACAGCGTAGAGACAAGTAGGCTATTGTATATGCTGTAATGAACAGGTTCATAAGGAAACAAACCAAAAAAGACAAGAAAGCTTACTATGAAGATCTGGTGAAGAATGTGCAGATAGCGGTAAAAAGGGGATAAAAGAAATCTCCATAGTCTGGTTAAAACTATTGGAGGCAGGATGCACGTTGCAACGATTTGCCGTATAGAAAATGAAAGTGGCAACATGGCAACTGCTCAGAATGAACAGTTGGAAGTTTGGAAGAGATACTTCGAAGCAACACTGAGTTCCTAAAATAGCTCCAATGAGAATCTCCCAATCCGAAGCAGATAATGTAAACAAGCAAATAAAAACTAGTCCTCCCACACAGAGGAAATTGAGAGTGCAATTAACACCCTGAAAAAAGGTAAATCTCCGGGAGCAGATAAAATGCTTCCAACGAATGCTCACATGATGGCACAAAAGTTAACTCCGATCTTGGAAGCTGTTTGGACATCTGAAAATGTACCTAAATCATGGAAGGAATCGGTAATTATCAAGATTCCAAAAAAGGGAAACCGACTAATATGCTCTAACTGGAGGGGTATCTCTCTCTCTCCTGCCAACCATCATGAAAATCCTCAATCAGATCATACTAAGCCGCATTTCCGAGCCACTTAACGTTCTATGTAGAAATCAAGCTGGCTTTCGCTCTCAAAGATCTTGTATAGATCTAATAAACATTCTACGTATTATCGTAGAGCAATGCGAGGAATTCAACTCTACGTTATATTTAGCTTTCAAAGATTTTCTCAAAGCATTTGACGCCTTTGATAGGGAAGCAATTTGGGTGGCACTTCGAGCTAAAGGGATTCCAGACAATATTATTAATATCATAAAAGCGTCGTATAATGGGGTCTCAAGCAGAGTTTTGTACGACGGACAACTAAGCGATCCTTTTGAATGCAATAGCGGTATGAAACAAGAATGCACACAGTCGCCCTTGCTCTTTATCACCGTTCTGGATTTGGTATTTGAAGCAGCTGAATTAAATAGCTTTGGAATAAGCTGGAAATTTAACCGTAAATTAGGAGATCTAGAATATGCGGATGATGTTCTATTTTCTTCCTGTCATTTGGACCTTCAAGCCCACTTTGATAGATTCCTTACAGAAGCCTCAAAAGTTGGTCTTAAAATCAACTGCGCATAAACGATAAGTTGGCGGGTAAGCCCCACTAATACAAGCGCCCTTAGTATCGAAAACGTAAACAAATTCGAGTATCTTGGGAGCTAAATTACATCATACGGAGGAGCATTAGACGATGTGGACTGCCTTTGGACAACTAAATAGATTCTGGCGAGAACCGAAGATCCGGCGAAAAACCAAAATACGAGTCTTCAACGCATGCATAAAGTCGGTGCTGATGTATGGTTGTGAGATATGGTTCATTACCAGTATTATTGTCAAGAAGCTCCAAACATTTGTCAACCGATGTCTTAGAAGCGTATTACGTATATGGTAGCCCCGAACCATTAGCGATGTGCGTTTTTGGGAACTTTGCGAACAAAAACCAATCGAAATTGAAATTCGCAAGCGCAAATTCGGTTGTTTGGGTCACACGCTGCGCAAAGATTATGATGATGTGCCGCATACAGTTCTGGAATGGAACCCACAAGGCAATCGAACCAGAGGCAGACCTAAAATGACCTGGCGCAGGACGCTCAACCGGGAGACCGGGAAGCCCATCATCGAGAGATCATTGGAAAGCCTTTGTTAATAACTTATGTGAAATAAATAAATAAAATCCAAAGCTAAACGGTACGACCTTACCATTTAGCGACTCAGCTAGATACCTTGGGTTATTACTAGACAGTAAACTAGACTGGAACCTATGTAAACACAGAGGATCGAAGAAAAAAGGCCACAATCGCCTTATACACATGCAAGAAAGCCATTGGACTTAAATGGGGCATGTGCCCAAACATAGTCCACTGGCTGTATACTGCCATTGTTAGACCCATACTCATGTATGGAGTCTCGATCTGGTGGCCTACTTTAGATAAGGGGACTAACCTTAAAAAGTTAAGTAAGGTTTAGCGAACAGCCGAACTTACAATTAGTGGTGCTCTACGCTCTACACCAAATGAAGCCTTAGATGCTATTTTAAACCTCCTACCACTGAACAAGGTAGGGAAACAACAAGCCATTCTATCAGCTTTACGCATGAGAGAGGCGAAAAAATTGAATGATAAAGTTTTTGGTCATGCAAAGATTCTTGAAGGGAACCCACTTATTCCCGAAAGTACAGACTACTGCATACCGCAGGAACATTTCACAACCAACTTCAGAGCCTATATTCCAACCAGAGAGGAGTGAAATACCGGGGTACCAGGCCCAGCAGGCTCGATAAGGGTATACCCGGACGGTTCCAAGCTAGACGACCGTGTAGGAGGAGGGGTCTACGTCGAGGATTTCGACATTAGAATTGCTTTTAGGCTCCCGGACCACTGCAGTGCCTTTCAGGCAGAGGTCACAGCAATCCGGGAGGCTTTAACTACAATACAAAACCTACAAGTCCAAGATAAGAATATCTGTATATATTCGGACAGCCAAGCGGCTATTAAGTCTCTAGTCTCGATGACTTCGTGTATGAAGTCAGTGAATGACTGCCGCTTGTCTCTAGGGGAGATGGCTGAGCAGCTTTCAATTCACCTGATATGGGTTCCAGGACACAGGGACTTTGAGGGAAATTGCATTGCGGATGAACTGGCTAGGAAAGGAACTACCAGCATCCTTCTTCAAGATAAGGAGGGCCTGGGTATACCCATGGCCAGCTGTAAACTGAGAATACGAAACTTTTTCGCTCTCTGTGCAAATAAAACGTGGCATCGGACATCGAACACGTGTAGAATCTCGCGGCAAGCCTAGCCGACATACTGCAGTAAAAGAACCAAAAAACTTTGCTGTCTGAATAGAGCCCATTGCTCATCTGTCATTCGTGCCATTACGGGACACTGGTTGGTAGGAAACCACGCATCCCGTTTGAATGCTCCCCACCACGACTTCTGTAGAAGCTGTGGCGATGAAGAGGAGCTAGAGACGGTGGAACACTTTTTCTGTCACTGCCCAGGACTGGGCAGAAAAAGATTTAGGTTCCTACAGTCATATTTTCTAAACGGTCTATCTCAGCTCTCTGAACAGAGTCCAAAATGCCTTTTAAGGTTCATTCAGGCAGCCGGATGGCTTCCTCAACTTTCGTATGGGACCCATCAAGTGGGGAAATGTTGTGAATTGGCTCACTATTGGTATCACAAAGGGCCTATCCTTGGCCTAAGTGAGTTGGGATGTCGGTCCCAACTGCCGCCCTAACCTAACCTAACTTATGTGAATGACTACGTATATAATTGGTTTAAATCATGAATATGTTCTAAATAATAATAATAATTGATTAAAAAAGCAAAACTAACTAAATGTAATAAAGTTTAAAATTATTAAAATAATTTAAACTTAATACATATAATTAATTTGATTATATAGAAATTAAGCTCACAATTAATACAAAATCTTGAAAAAAAAAATGTCGAATGTAATTATAAAGCATTATACAGGTAGCCTTTGAAGCATCCCTCACTAAATAAGTTATTGACACAATAAAAATGTTATGCCTTACTTCTAACTACACCCTATTCATATTATATTTAAATATTATTATTAGTTATAGTAATATTAAATTTAATTTGCAGCCCCAAAGCTTATTTATTCATTAACAGTTGCACATTTAAAAGTTTCAACCTAATTATAATTTTGTGGCTTATAAAAGCACAGCATGTAAAATAAAGTGAAAAAAAACAGAAAATATTCTACAATGATAGTATTTATTTTTTTATATTTTTTCGGTAGGATATTTATGGAGCATTTACTTTAGTTTCGATTACAAAACTGGCCAGCTCATAGACCCGACCGTAGTGGTGGCTGATGATGATGTGGTTAGACTTTTTCCATATGACTGCTTGCTAACGTATTGTAAAATTTTCAAAATTAATTACACGCTGCATGGCATTTAATTAAATGTTTTTGCCTATTTTTTTTTATTTTTCAATTTACAGTGCATATTATTTGGTTTTCATTTTTTTATATTTTTTTGTTTACGTGCGGATATTAATGCAATTATTTAAACGACGCTTTTTAAATTTTCAAACGCCAGACGTTGGACGATTTAACAATTTAAAGCATTGATTTATTTTTCAATATATAAATTGCACGACGCACGGCGGCAGCTTAAAAAAAATTCGAAAAAGTTAAGATGATGTTCGACAGTGGAATACGCTACCAAAAAACTCTGAACAAGAATGATAATACAAAAACAAGGCAAGAAAACTAAGCTCGTCGAAAAATTTAAGCTAATATGAAAAACAAAGATGGCGGTGATTGCCATTTGTTTCATATTCTAGCGTGCAATCGAAAATTACGTATACGTAATGTTGCCGTATTAAGAAGGTAAAAACAGACAGTTTAATAATTCTAATGCAAAATACTATTCGATCAATGCTTTTTTAATCTATCGAGGCTTAGATATTAACTTAAATGAATATTTTTATTAAATCTTACGTCTCTAGCTCTGATGACCTCTCTCGGGACCTCTAGGCTCGCTCATACAGAAGGAACTGATGTTCGCTTGTTACAATACCCTTTACTCTCTCGCATAGGGTATAAAAATATCTGCAGGTATCTGTCTGAATGTCTGTATGTTTGTTGCATATAAATTTTTGAAGCGTTTTGCAAATATTTTAGCACTTTTTAAATAAATACTAGTTGGCCATGGTTGGCTATTGCCATGGCCAGTTGCCAAAGCCTTCCATGCAGTTTGTTCAATTTATGACAATTTTTGCAACAAAAGTTAAAAATGAAAGCCAACAAAATGGTGCAAAAAGTCGCTTTAGAAGTGTGTCCAGAAAAAAATATCGTTGGATAAAATGTTAAAAGGCAGCAGTCGCATAAAAATGTGTTGCAGCGTTTTAAACTAAAAAAAAAATTCAACAAATTTTTATTTACCATTTTTATTTCAAATATTTGTCAGACTTCTTTGGGTTCCATTTTTTTTTTTTTTGTAGATATGCGAAAATAAAAAGAAAGTTTAAAGCTAGGGGTTTATTTTAGCTTTAAATGTTTTAAAGAGACAATTTTCTAACGCTACAAGTTTATTTCAATTTACGGGCAGTAACCGAAATATTTCAGAATTTAGGGCCAGCTATAGTTTTGTCTTTCAAACTTATCGATATATTCGCTTAAAAATTACTCTTATTGACTCCAACTTTCATTTAATTTTAAGATATTTACATTGGTTATTCCTAGAAAGTAAAAACCTGCCTTTTCTAACTCTTGCTTGAAATAGTAAGAAAAAGAAATTGTCATGCCGGAACTTTTTTATAATCTGCCGATGTTTTTTTATTATTAGGCTGTTTACGAAATAATGCTTCGATACAGAAGTGATGAGATTTATTACTATGAGTAACTGTTCACGATCTTTTGTTGTCGAGGCGGCTAAGTGCAAGACTCAGAACTTGTGCAAAAGTTTATCAGGGCAAGTTATTCGTTAGGCACTTGTGCATCGATATGTCATTCTTGAACACCCTTAATTTCGAATTCCATAAAGATCTTCCAAAGACAGCTTCATTTTTATGAACTATGTTAATTAATCTTTCTTAATATTGCATAAACATCAAAACTTTCAAGTAAATTGATTACCGCATTTGTGCAAATTTGAGTAAAATAGACGGATTCTTTAGATTATCCGTAGATTTGACAGGGAATATCAATGTCCCATCTAAATTAAGATTTAGAGATTCTTAATTGAGAAGTCTTTTGGAAAATGTTTTTTGAATTCTATGTTTTTATGAAAGTTTTTAGTTCTATTTACTCTTTGTTTTTATTAAATATGCTTCTCAGTTTCATACATTTTTTGTAATAATTAGTTAAGTTACTGCTAATTGACTATTTTACGAAGGATATTCAAAAAGGAAGTTTCCCTAATTTTAAAAAAAGTAAAAAAAAATTTTTAGGTTACAAAATTAATATTTATTAATTATTTGACTCACAAACTATTTTTCTACATACTCACCTTCGACTTGAATACATTTTTCGTATCTGTTATAGAGTTTATGCAAACCTTCTTTTAAAAAAAACGTGTCCAATTGTGAATTGCGTTAGGTGTTTTGTTGGTTGATTTTTTGTAACCTGGTACAACAATCAATGCGGATCGTTACTGCGAAGTTTTAAATAAGCTTAAAAACGCCATCAGACGAAAACGTCCAGGAAAATTATCCAAAAAAATCTTACTCTTTCATGATAAAGCACGGCCTCATTCTGCTCAAAAAACGAGAACTTTATTGGAAAAATTCAAATGGGAAATTTTCGATCACCCACCCTACTCTCCGGATCTCGCACCAAGTGACTTTTTTCTTTTTCCAAAATTGAAAGAAAGCTTAGGTGGGCAGCATTTTGTTTCAAACGAAGAAGTCCAAACATTGTCAAATTATGGCTCCAAAAAACAGGACACGTTTTTTTTTAAAGAAGGTTTTTATAAACTCTATAACAGATACGAAAAATGTATTCAAGTCGAAGGTGAGTATGTAGAAAAATAGTTTGTGAGTCAAATAATTAATAAATATTCATTTTGTAACTTAAAAATTTTGTTGCACTTTTTTAAAAATTAGGGAAACTTCCTTTTTGAATACCCCTCGTATAATAAACTAAATTGAAAAAATAAAGCAAAAAAAAAAACATTTCGAATTCTTATTATTATTATTATAGTATTTTCATTTTATTTTTATTGTATACTAAATGTCTTCTTTATATATAGTGATGCAAAACCCAAGAAAAAAGAGTAAACAATTTTTTTGATATTTTTGCAAACAAAATCTTCGCGAATACGAAAACAACGCTAAACAAATGCATCATGTGACGTCACTGTGACACTGAATCTTTTTTTGTTGATGTGAAATGTACGCATGCTCGACTGACTGAAGTGAAGAGGAGAGAAAATCAACAAAAATCATAGAAAAATTAACAAGACTCAAAAAAAATTAATATAAATAAATATTGATTTACAAGTTTGTGTGAAGAATCATTTCCGTAATCAAAAATATCACACCTTAGAGCGTTGATTAGTTCATTTAGTGGGAAATCACTTTACTCTTCCATAAAAGTGTGCACTATTTGAAGAAGAGATCGATGTCGGGAAAGTAATTTTTTTGCATTCCACTTTAAATCAAACAATTATTATAATATAAGTACCTCTCCCAATGATTTTAAAATTTATCCTGCATGCATTTTTTTCCTTCAATGCGGTCAATAATGTTAGAGAATGTTAAACTATAAGAAATGGCGTGCGTAAAGTCGGACGCGGACGACTTTGGGATACCCTCTACCACTACCTTGCAATAAAATTCTGTTCCTCCATTAAAAACCAAAAACAGAAGAATTTTTAAGGAAACATTTTTTTTTGACCGTACGTTCCTATGATATAGTCAGCCGATTTCGATCAAATTTGACACAGTGCTTTAATACCTTAAAAAAATCTGAATGCCGAATTTAGTTCAAATATCTTTACAAACGAACGAAACACAACGAATTTTGTATAAAAAACGTTTTTTTGGACCGATTCGTCATATGGGAGCTATATGATATAGTCCACCGATTTTAATTAAATTTGGTACAATGCATAAGACCTATAAAAAACGTACAAATGCCAAATTTATTTCCAATATCTTAACAAACAAACGAAACACAACAAATTTGTTAAAAAATCGATGTTTTGGAAGATCGGCCCCATGGGAGCTATATGATGTAGTCAGGCGATTTTGTTAAAATTTGGCACATTGCTTAAGTGCTCTAAAAAATTTCCAAACGCCAAATCTAGTTACGATATCCTTATTAAAAAACAAAATATAGCGAATTTTGTATTAAAAAAGTTATTTTGGCCGATCGGTCCTATGGGAGCTATATGATGTAGTCAACCGATTTTAATCAAATTTGGTACAGTGATTGGGAACTATCAAGCACCAAAAATTACGATAAATTCAAAAACAAACGAATTATTCATTTAAAACTTTTTTTTTTGTCGAGGTCGTCTCACACACCCATATGAGAGCTATATAATCTATCCCCGATATCAAAAAATAAAATAAAATTGTCTCCTATGGTATAATATGGGATCTAATGTGAAAGTTTAGCTCTAGCTCTTACCATCTCTGAGATCTAGGCGTTCAAACGGACAGACGGACAGTCGGAAGGACGGACATGGGTATATCGACTTTTTTAGTCACCCTGATCATATTTTAGGTAACTTTGGGGTGTCTCCGATGACTCCTGCTATATGTTACATACATTTTCGGCTTGCACACACTTAATATACCCTTTATACCATTCGGTACAGGTATAAAAATTGTCTTTTTCTAGTCTTCTCGACAGACTCATAAATACATAAAGAAGTACATAGAGCATATCACCATTCGTTACGTGACGATTATTCTATTACTACGCGATAAAACAAAATAACTTTCGAGGCATGTTGAAAATACGAGGCCATTCCTCTTCTGCCTATCCTGGAAAGGCTTCGCCTTAAATCCCTACCAGTCCACGTATCAGTTAGGTCAGTAACATATATACCGAGCAGAGTGGGTTCAACAACCCAAACCAATGTCAGTGACATACCACAAAAAAGAGCAGGTAAAACAAAACTTTAACCCAAAAGCTGTGTGTAAAAAGGGTCAGAGTTCTGTAGTTCATAGTTCGGACTCTGACTCCGATTCCGAGTCTGGCAATCTGTGCATATTGCATGGTCCTGGCCGTTAATTAAACAAATGCAAAAATCCGTCGAGCTAGCAAATTGGCCGGTAATAAATAAATTCAATTGAATATTTTAGTTTATTTATTTAGGCCTGACAGCTCACAGAAAAATTCCAAACTCCTGCCAAAAATGGGAAAAAGTTACGAACCCGCAAAAAGCAATCAAACAATTTGTGTATGGAAAAAATAAAGTGCTGCTTGGACACCAGTAACTGGTTGGACATGGAATTGCGGAAGTGCAGCATACTCGATAAGGTGTTAGAATTTGTTGCAGCAAAAATTTATAAAATGTTTTCTTCGTGTGTGTGGTATAGGCCAAGTAGTATAAATGCTTGTGGCATGAAAACAAATCGTTTAATTGGCTTAAACAAAACGTAAACGTAACCATTATACGGCACTCGTCGTTGACGATTATATAACCCGTGGCCCAACAACAACAACAATGCCGCTGACAGCAAGTCCCAGTCCATAGAGTTTCAGACCCAAACCAGTTTAGTTTTACCCGTTTTAGTTTTTTTTTCTTAAGAGCAACTGACGCAAGGGTACCGCCAAAAGCCAAGCAGCACTGAACGCTTTGGCGGTGGTGCGAAGTGGTGCAAGGTGGCGCCAAGTGTCAGACGGCAACAAGTTTGGCGTGTTATACGCTTCGGCTTGGCTTGGTTTGGTTTCAGTTTGTCAGCTCTGATATTATATATACCTACATATATATATTTTTTTCTTTTCTGGGTAGTATATACCACATCTTACGACAGCGCCTAGAGTTTGTCAAGCCAAGCTTCAGCGACGCAGCGGCAGCGTCAGCGTCTGACGTCGACGTCGACAGCGCGTGGCTATAAAAATTATGAAAAAATCTTGGCCCGATTTAGTCGCTTAACTTGGCCAGTTGGCACATTCGCACGCAAGCCCTCCTCCCATAAGTAAGTCTACGGAAAACGCGACAACGTCATGAAGTTTTACGCTCTATTGCTGCTTTGCCTGCTGGCTGGACAGGTAAGCTTCGTGCACTAAATGGCCCAACAAAAGGCAGTCCCTAATCCTACGTTTATTTTTACGGTAGTCCAGCGCCAAGTTCGAGCTGCGCAATCACGACGATGCCGTGCAGGCACATAAGGAATGCCATGAGGACTTTCCCGTACCGGATGATATTTATGAGAAGTTTCAGAACTACGAATTTCCCGAACATCGTCGCACCAACTGCTATGTCAAGTGCTTCTTAGAGAAAATGGGTCTGTTCACCGAACGCAAGGGCTTCGATGAGAAGGCTATTATTACACAGTTCACCTATGAGAACTACAAGAATCTCGAGGCAGTGCGTCATGGCCTAGAGAAGTGCATTGATCACAATGAAGCCGAGTCGGACACTTGCACCTGGGCCAATCGTGTTTTCTCCTGCTGGCTGCCCATTAATCGTCATATAGTGCGCAAGATTTATGCCTAAACGGAAACAAAAGTCTATTCAGTATTGTGATAACTAAAAGAATAATAAATTTGGTTCAGTTGTTCACTTGAGCGATCTAACTCTTTACTCTCTAATGGGGGTTGCTCTCTTGTACGTTACTCCCAGACCCTTGCCCTACAGGGGTCTGGAAATGTTGCAAACTAAGAAGTATCTAACAGAAGGTGTAAGTATTTATAAATTCTTTGTTTCAGAATGGTCTCATTATAACGCGTATTGATTAAGCCCTATGTGCGTAGATATACTAGATTACTAGACCCAGAAGAATTGTAGGACCAACTAATTAAATCATAATCTCTTAAGAATAAAACTGTTGTCACAAATTTATAGTATTCGAACGATCGATATGCACTCAAAAACTTTAAGAACCTTGAACAAAAAATCTTCTTTCCAAGAGAGTGACGCCCTGAAGCGAAACTGACCTAAGCCAACATCATCGCTCGACGAGCTTTTTTTTATGCACATTTTCTGGACATTACAAACAGAATGGCATTCATTGAACTCAGCTGGGGCTAATCGCTCAACCGCTGATAACCCCAGTTGCAAGTCGACCAGAGCTGCCTCTCTCCCCAACTAGGGTTGACGATAGCTGCGACATCTGTTTGACAGCCGCAGTTATAATTGTGCATTCCGAGTGTCCGGCAGCAAGTAGTTACTCTACAGCGCAATGTATCTACGGCTGTTGATCTTACTGACTGTCGGCTACACGGTGCGTTCCCATAACTACTTTCTAAACGAAAATGCTGCATTCACTAAACGCTACAATCTGCAGATTCTAGCTGAGCTGGCCGCCGATGTCAAGATAATGGAAAAGTGCCTGAGCGAGCTGAGCAGCCCGAAGCGCATTGACAGTGATCTAGAGAAGCTGGCGCACTATGCCGAATGGACGGAGGAGCAGGTGCCCTGCCTAATGCGCTGTCTGGCCAGCGAGAAGGGCTGGTTCGACATACAGTCCAATAGCTGGCACAAGCAGCGCTTGGTAGATGAACTCAGTGCGGATGTTTATAACTATTGCCGCCATGAGCTGCAGCGCCGGCAGCGCAATGGCTGCCTCTATGCGTATCGTGGCATGCGCTGCCTAAAGCAGGCGGAGCAGCACGCGGGTCTAAGTTATACCACGTTGTTGCAATGTGCACGCCAGCAGAATGCCAGCTATGTGGAGCTGCTGCAGTACAGCAAGCTAAAGGCCAAGGAAAATATACCTTGTTTGTTTCAGTGTTTTGCCGATGCCATGCAGTTCTACGATGCCGAGGGCAATTGGCAACTGGAAAAATGGCATCAGGCCTTTGGACCCACGCGACAGGAAACGTATGACTTTGGAGGCTGTCGCAGCAGCAGCGCGGAACAACGTAAACAGCCGGAACTGCGCTGTGCCTGGATGTATGAAGAGTATCGCTGCTGGGAGCGCATCAATGGCAATCTAGTGCTGGACGAGACAACAACGATGCTGACAACAACGACGACGGAGACGGAGACGGAGTCGGACTCCACCAATACCATAAACAACTAAATGCCTTAATTTTCTTGCCTTTAATTTGTATTACATAAAACGTCATGCCTTCTTAATATATAGACTCGATAAAATCCCAGCTAAACTATTGAGCCATCACATAGCAGGTGAACTGTTGATAGACTGTGCTGCAGGGATTACGTGCTCTGCGTTGACTGCAGCCTTGCACCTGGGCGTTTGCTTTGGGCACGCCCAGTACGGCACGCATGTCATCCAGCTGCCAGCGACGGGAACGCTCATTGAACAGCTGCAACTTGCCTATGAAGCAGCGCGTAAAGCAGGGTATGGGCTCCTGGACGGGAAAACGTTTGTAGTCCGCTATGCGACTCCATTCCACTTGATCCACCTGCAGCAGACACTCCTTCATGGCCGATTTTGCTGACTGCGTTATGTTCGGCATGCTCTCGATCAGTATAAAGGGATCGTTCTCCAGCTGTTCCGAGTCAATGCACGAGTTATCAGAGTGTTTTTTTTTTTTTTTCTATATGTTGGAGCAATGCACTCAGTGCTTATCATCAATAATACTCACACTCACAATGCAGTGGAAGCCGCTGTAAGCGTGCTCGCAGCTGCTGCTCCGCTGTCCCGGCGCCAACTGTAGGCGCGTGCTGCATGCGTCACTTATGGCGCGTCCGAAGCGTGCCGCAATCTTGCGCTCATCAAAGCCGGCGACTTCATGATAAAAGTCAAACATCTCGCTTAGATAGCAGCGTGTAAAGCAGGGTATTTCCTCGTAGTTGTCGCCCCAGTTGGTATAGCGTTCCAGACGTTGCGCAGTCTCATCTGTCAGACCACCAAAGCTCTTCAGGCACTTTTCAATGCTGCGTCGCTCGCCGCCCATCAAACCCAGGCTCAGCTGCTGCTTTAAGTCAAAATACGGCATTCGAGTTTGTCACAGTTGAGAGTCCAATCCCACACACACATACACACACTTACCAGCTCCATGAGCAGCATTAGGGTTAAGAGCAATTTCTCGCGCATTCTGGCCAAGGAATTCCACATTTTTGGGTTTTTATTTCCGTATCTTGCACGCTTCAAACACCAGCGAATACTGTGAACAGCTCGCAAATTGCGCTTAGAACTGACATTCCTGATTTGATTGTAGTTTCAAACACAGATAACCCATTTAGTTACCTCAAGTTCAATCAAAGCTGCTTCCGAGTGAACAAACGCAATATTTTGGTGATAAGCACTGGACAGTTTCCATGTCATTATCACTGGAACGCGCACTACGTCTCATGCCGCAATCGATAGTTCAAGTTTAAGCTACAACTACTCGGACGGGCATGTGCCAGAGATCTCTAAACAACTCTGAACTAACTTTTTAGTAAGTGCCTACAAGGTCCGTACAAAGTGATGGGTACTGGAAGCTGATCAATTGTTGTGTTTCAGACGGTTTTAGAACTTCAAAAGATTTCGTTGCTTGAAAAAATTTCAATGTAAGTACAGTCTTTCGGATACTAAGTCACCAAAAAAATAGAGATTGATGAGAAGGGAAGAAAAGCCGATTCAGAGCTGATCAGATGAATCAGCTGCATTAGGGCCCATATCTGTATAAAATTCTGCTGACTTAGAATTGAAGCCAGATGGCACTAGAAGATGCACATAGTCGAGAGCAGTCAAAGATCAGGTTGGAGGTTAGATTTTGCCAACCTTGGTATTTTATTTAAATTTATTTTTCTAAAATAAAAATCGAAAAAAGGGAAAAAAGAAGCATTAATGTCTCGTCATTTATTGTGGAAAAAATAGCATTTTTAATTAGAAGTTATAAGTAGTTTTTGGTTTAAAAAGACTTTTTTCAATATAGGTTTTTACCTACCTTAGATCGTCGATTTCTACTCTAACACGTTTTTGAACTAGTGGTTCATAGGAACAATGAAGAGTTCTGATCACACTACATATATTCAGTTTGACACTCATTTGTGTGAAATAAAGTATAATATTGATTTAAAGCGATTTTTGAACTAGTGGTTCGTAGAACCATGAATAATTGCATCAGGATATTGATGTTTTTCTTTTAGCACGTTTTTGAACTAGTGGTTCATGGAACATTGAAGAGTTCTGATCACACTATATATTAAGTTTGAGACTTATTTGACTGAATCAACAGACTGATTTAGAGCTTTTTTTGAACTAGTGGTTCACGGAACGATATACATTTTGAAAGGAATACTATTTTCATTTCCCATCGTTGTCATCTGATCAACCTAAAACACCTTTGGAACTCATTTTCAGTGAATTATCTTTTACACTCAGCCATATATTGGGATTGATTTAAAATTCGTTTAAAGAAAGCAATTTCCGGCACAACACTGATAGTGAGACTTGCCCAAACGCAGCGTTTTGCGCAATGCGCTCGCTGCCTAATTCCAGCAGCTCAGCGACGGAATGACAGATTCTCAAAAATATTCAGTGTCCGGAGCTATTGGATGTTACGTAACTTCTGGCTAGCTGCGTCGTCGTGGAAGAGCCAGTTGCATTTTTTTTTTTTGTATTATTATTGATCAACACCTGCCAATGAGGCCACTATAAGACGCAGCTGTATATGTATCTGTATCTGCGTGTATATTTGTATCTGTATCTGTGTTGTTAATTGATTTTCTGTTTTTGTTTTGGCATCTTGCCGGCACTTGTCAGCATTTATTAAATACTCTTTGGATAGTTCAGCGGTATTATAGCGATTGTCAGGAAGTTTGTGACGTGTGGAAGAATTTTTTAGGTATCAACTTTTTTACTAATTTCGGATACGATAGTATTATATATCTGCTATGAGGCTCTATTCTCCACTTAAGAGACCGGAATTCGTAGTAGTTGTAGTAATATATCTGCTCTACTGATTCCCCTAGATTTTTTCCTAATTCAGTTCACATTATATTAGGTTAATGCAGTTCGTTATATTACTATTTATTTTTTGATATTTTATTAATTCATCACATTATCAATTCATTTCACTTCATTTGACTTTATTATCAATTTGTCAATCTGTCGATTTTTATTTATTTTTCTACTGATATACAAAGTAATTTTCCAAAACGTCAAAATATTTTGAGTTACTTTGTATAAGTTTTGCAATATTTACAGCAAGAGTTGGGAGGTTTCCGCGTAGGCTGTGAATTCTGTTCTTTTTTTTTTTCAATTTCTAGATTATTATTTTTTAAATTCATTTTATTATCAACCAGGCTTATCTTTATTAATAAAGTAACCAATTTGTCTATGTTTGTTTATTTACTATTGATTAAAAAAATTAATAATTTTAAAAACGTCATAGCCTACCGATGTTTCCGCATAAAAAATTATTTTCTGGTACGAAGGTCAGTCAGGCCATGTTTTTAGGATCGATAAGGTGAGAATTTGTTGTATTATAGAAGGGTCAGAAACACAAAAACTTCGTTCTTTCTAAAAATTTCATTGAAGATTCAGATTTTCGGATACTATGTCACCAAAAAGATATAGATTGTTAGCAACAGTCGAATCAAAACATGCTTTGCTCGTAATTTTGGAAATTGGTTTTAGATTAAATGACAACAAACACTTTCGATTAACACTCTCTAACTTCCGAATTCAAAAATCTAACAAAGACACTTTTAGGATTACACTGTTCTACAAAATCGGAAAAAATAACAGAACTTTTCAAGTGACCTAGTGTATGTTGTAGCTCTTGATGAGTAGATCACGAAAGTGTGTTTCAAAATTGTCTAACACCCCTAAAATCGCAAGTTATCGCTTAAAAACCGTTTTTCGGGTACTGCGATCACTCGCATTATTCTAAAAACAGATTTTTATTTTATTTTTTTTTTGCAAAACATAAAAATCTGAAGTTAAGCAGAATTGGAAAAAAATTTCATATGGTAGACAATATTATCCAGAGAGCAAGGCTTAGAACTATTTTTTATTCATTGTTCTGAGGCTGTCATCAAGCTTGGGTCTCTTCTTCGTTCTTTCCTTATGCGTCTAATGAGTCGACTCAACCTACCACGACTCATAAGTCTCTTTTGCATTTTTTTAATATTGTAGCATTATCATTATGTATATAAAATCTTAAGAAATTCTTCAGAAATAAAGTGGGTGCAGCTCACTCGACTCTGGGCTTTTTTTATGATGAAATCTTGAACTTGCATTGCATAAGAAAAATTGCATTAGATCTTTGACCCACGTGTTATAGTTCATGCAATAATCTGCATTCAAATTATCAATTGCCAAAAATATAAATATTCTGGCAATTGTTCTTGGTGCCAATATTACCAGACATTCTTCCGTTCTACAATCTACTAACACCTTTTGGCTTTTAGCTTTTTATAGCTTCTAAATTGACTCGGTTACGACTTGTTTGAAGAAATTATCTGCGATTGCATTTATTTTATTTTGTTCTAGTAGAACCAAGTGCATCATCTTTTCTAATTCGTAGAATTTTTGCCTGAATGAAAGTTATCATTATTATTGTAACATAGTCTATGGGATTTTGCATTTTCTAGCATATTAGACAACTTGAGAATTTACCACAAGATTCTTGATTTTATTTTGAAATAATTTTTTTATCGATTCAAAAATAGCTTAACAGCGTTTGGAAATTCTTTACAAACTAAGTAAACTAGTCATCTAACTTTTTCTAAAGACCAAATGGGTATGATCAAAAAAAGTAAATTTTAATTTCATTTTTATAATATCTGCAAGCTTTTATTACTGCATTCCCAAGAGACCGAGTATATTTTCACTACTTGGAATTACAGAATAGTTAGGACGTTTATGTCCGCAAATCTTGGTTAAGAACTATCGTCGCCACGCGAGAAATGGAGAAAACTCTCAAACAGCGCTAAATTCTGACAACCAGCCAGAGGGAATATTGGCACACCAAAAACTCCCCACATCTGAAGAAACCGATAATGAGCATTTAACAGTCAAATTCAATCATCTGCATTTGGCGTGGCGTATGGATCCTAAACAGGGAGTTTGTACCACTTAAGAAAATTTTGAATGCCAGAACGCGAATTCCGCTTGCCGCCAGATATAGGCGATCCTTGAAGACTGCGCTGCTGATAAGGGAGTCTCTGGGCGGGCATTGGGTAACCACAATAAGGCAATCCCACAATTCAGATTTATCGCATCTTTCTCTTTAATGTCCTAAAGCTCGACTATGTCTAAGGGGATGTGGGGCATCTCTAAAGGGGTTCATGGAAACCATGTTCCAGAAGGCGTGAGCACATTGGGTATTGCGTAACATGCCGATAAATCTACTCATAAAAAAATATAGTAAATATTTCTTTTTACATCACTATGTTAAGTCTAATTTTATAACAGATGTGTCCGGCAGATACCAAGAATCTGGTGGCCAAGAACGATTCGTAACGAACAGTTGTGGAAAATCCCTAAGCAACAGCCGATCGACAAACAAATATTGAGGTGGAACTATGGTTGGCTGGGACATACACTACGTAAGCCTATCGACGAAATGTCACTTAGGGCATTGGAATGGAACCCACAGGGCAGAAGAAAACGCGGACGTCCAAAAAGTCCATAAAGTACATGGCGGAGGTCAATAAGAAGAGACACGAACAAATCTGTCAACGAACTTCGAGCAATAGCGCGAAATATAAATAATTGGAAAATTTTTGTAGATAGACTAAGTTCTTAAATTTTCTTATTTTAAGAACATGTCATTATTATTATTATTATTGAATGTTAGTAAAATTTAACCTTAAAATCAATACAAGATATCTAGAATATCAAATCGCGTAAGCCCTTTCGTAATTGGCAATTTTTCTAAAAAATAAAATATCTATCTAGAAACGAATTTTTTTAATGATAGACCGATTTTGCCAATAAAATAAATATTCGAAAAAAAAAGTTATCGATTAATCGAAACTTATATAAAAATAACTAATTATCAGATTCGAGTATATCGATTAAAAAATTGATCAACATTCATTATCAACTTGGGATTAAAACGCAAATCTGATAAGGGAATCTTACTCATTGCTTTCAAAATATTTATCTCAAACAAATCCCAGAGTATATTAACTTCGACGCCCCAAAGCTGCATTTTAAAGATGTTTCTTTTTTTTGTAATAGTAATGCCGTTCATAAAGGAGCGACATCGTCGTCCCACTTTACATGAATTTCAGCAACCGGATTTCAGTTGGAGTGTGCGAAACATGTTTAAGAGGCATCATCAGCATCATCATAATCATCAGCAGCACCAGAAACTACTTCATCATCATGGAAGCGATCATCATTATCATTGCAATCACAATCTCAATGGAGCAACACATCAAATCTTCATACAAATCTGCGTAGTTGGTCAAAAACACAAAGCTAAAAAATGTTGAAAGTGGTTCTTCCACTCACCTGCTCGAAGACACGATTCCACGAAATCTTCGGAAAAAATAGCAACAACAAAAAACTAAGCTGGGATTCTGTTGTAGCACGCCTTATATAGTATATATATTAAGTTTATTTTCGGTATTTTGAGGCGGCAATTTCTTTATCGGCAGCTTTACAATGACCTTGGCTTGTTTTTTTTTCAGTTTTATTTTTTTTTCTTTCTTGCGTGTTCAAATTATAAATCCAGTTTGCTTGTTTACATATTTTTCTCTCTTCTTTCTTTTGCTCTCGACGGCAGTTGTTAATTTTTTGTATAGTTTAATATTTTTTAAAATATATTTTTATGGTTTCTTTGGCCAATCAGACAAGTAAATTGGTAAAACGGCTTTTTGTCACCAGTTTTGGGTTGAGCAATAAGCCAAAACGATGACGACACAAGCTGCATGCAACTCCGGGGATGCGCTGCACCGTTACTTGCCTTTGGTCTGACCTTTGGCAATTTAAAATGCATCAGCCTAGACAGATGATAATTTCAAGTTTTTGGAAAATTTATTTTTTAATAGCCGCTACTGCATCGTCTCTACATCGTTTGTGCGGAATTTCGACATCATCATCGGTCAAGTGTTTAAAATATTTTCATTCATTTGTAAACAGATTTTGTTTTCGAGATGGTTTAAATAGCTTAGCATAGATTTGAATATATTTTCGTTTAAGTTTCGGCTGGTTTGTCCAGCTTGGAGGCTTTCTTTGGAGCTCCCAACTGGTTGTTGTTGTTGTTGCTGTTGAGGCTGTGCCCTCTTTGTGTCATGTTGCCGTATCACATCGCATCGCATTGAATTTATCGATGAAACGAGGCGAGCTGTTCGAATTTTAAATGTTTCTTTTGTCAATTTCAAGGTTATAACCCAGTTTTTTGCAGGCTTTTTGGCAACAACAATGCAGCATATTTTAAGTAAGGCTGAGACACCGAAATCGAAACTGAAACTGAATTGATTTCGTGCCCTGTATCAAAAAATTAAATGAAAAAAAAAGCAAGTAGAAACTGGATGCCTTTTGATAAAACTGATTCCGAGATAACAATACAGCTTGCACTTGGGCAGTAGACCTTGGTTTATTTGGGCCTGGTCAGAGCGCAAGATGGTGTAGGTATAAAGTCGAGTGCCATGTAGAGCTGCCATTTGCTTATAGAGTCAATCCCTCGAACTCGAAACAGCTGCGTTTAATGACAGTTACAAATTGAAGCTTGTCCAACGAAAGTGCGCGCCAAAAATATAATTAAAAATACATCAACATTCGCGGATTGCGCAACTTTTTGCAATTTTTGCGGGTCGTCCATGCAAATCAAAGCCGTACGTAAAGTAGTTTGAGGTATTCCGGCAGGCACGTAGTCCAAGGGGGACTTATTTCGAGGCAATCAACCAACCAACCAACGCGTAATAGTTGAAAGTTCTAGCAAATTCGAATGTTTTATTGAAATTAAAGCGAATTAATAGAGACATGTGTGAAAAGATTCCTCAATGATCTCACAAAGTTTGTTTTGATTACAAAATGAGTTTTATGAGTTTGCTTGGTTGTTATAGACATTTTTTAAGGGATACTCTTATTAAAAGAACGTAGATGCTTTGATCTAAGTTAGATGATACTATTATTTACAGCCTTTAATTATAAGTCAAGAATTTTGAAATTTTATCATAACTTCAGTCAATCAACTAAGGCAATTGTTGTTGTGTCCTTTATCTCCTTGTGAAGCACAGGATCTGATTTCATTTAGGTTGTGTTCTCCAACACTATTCCATCTGCACTCAGCTAGGCCTAGTATTTCGATGTTAAGATGTTTCATTTCTGATGCGGCCTGATGTCAGCGGCCAGCTTGGAATACGTACATTCCATGTGGAAATTTTTTGGCGTTTTTTTGAAGGAGAAAGTATCGTATCTTCTGGTACTGTGTTCTGAGATTTCTGGTATGGGTAAATTATTGTATGACTATATGAATTTCGCACCTCCAGATCCGATCTCGAATATCGATAATCTCCTGTAGACATATTATACCTGATGTTTTGGTTCATATTTTCATATTAAGTATTCGATTTTGCCAGCTTCCCTTACGATGGTCATAAGCGCAAGGCTGGGGTCTGGTATGGGCTGCCTCCCTTTTAGATGACTAGGCGCATCCTTAAACATTTTTATAGCGAGTCGCTTGTTTCAAGACAGATACCAGCTTCAGCCGCACTTAGATGATGAGCAGACGCTGACATTTGCCATAGAAACACCGTTGGCTCCTTTGGAGTTCTTCCGCTGTTCTCGACTGGGTTTTTTTTTTGACGGAGTTTCCCTTCTCCGGCCTATGTGGTCCGCGGGTGATATGTCATTTCTCTCCTACCACTCATATCTGGGAAGCGTTCGCTATCCACCACCTGCGGCGCGTCTTCTAGGGATAGCTCCCTTGGGGCGGTAGCACCCGATTATATCTTCGATATCGAAATTTACTAGAAAATATTCTATAGAGAATTACAGATCACCTTGAAAAGAACTAAAATTTCCTGAATCGTAACCAAGTTTGGCGTTTAGAAGTTGTATTACAATAATTTTCAAGCGCTATATCCAATTTGATTTAAATCGGTTAACTATATCATGTAGACGCTAATTTGGACTGGTCGATGTCAAAAACTTTTTGAATCAAAATATGTTTGTTATTGGATCCGAAAAATAATCGGCAAATAAAATTGTGCCAAACATCTAGGAACAATTTGAAAATGAAGGGAATTATAAATATATTTATTATTTTGTTCTGATGATAATATTACCAAAGTCATCCGCTTCTGATATAAATTTCCGCATTTGTTTTAATGCTATATGTTAAAACCTTTTTTTCGAAAGTAAAGCAATCAAGTTTCTAAAAGAATTGTTGTAAATGACGAACTGGGCATCTTATTAACTGTAAGCATCCAATCAGTTTTAGAATACCACTCAGAAAGTATTTTATAGTAAGCTTTATATTAGCTAAAACATAATATTTTTATATTATTTAAATATAACCTTAACCTTAACCCATATATAAATTAAGATTACTGAATATTCAACAAAAATCTAGGCAATCCACCCCACGACAGACTTGGGCTGCCACCTTAGACCTAAATGGCTATGCGACCATGTGTAGATTCTTAAAGAATCAGTCGGCTTAGGAAAAGTTTTTCCAAAATAATAAAAGTTGAACCGGTTTTCCGTATTAAGTTAATTTTATAAAATTTCCCACAAAATTTTGTTCTGTTCACTAACTCAACAAGTGACATCATCTCTGAGGATTTTTAAAAAAATCAGTCCTATCTGAGAACACTCTCTCTCACTCCTTACTAATAACTTTCCGGTCGCCTTTGAGGGCTTGGATGTTATAGCTCTCAAATATGTTTGTACGCAGCCCTAAATCAAAATCTTCTAATAAAGAGTGAACCTTGTTTACCTGTATCTGGCCCAATATTTGCCCCCAGCTGACTATGCACAATTGGTCCCAAAAAAAATACAATAAATTAGATACAGAAAATGGCTTAAATTTTTAACGCTATCGAATGTTTTAACAGAGCCCTAGGGAGCAACGGCCTACAAATTTTTTTTGTATGTGTATCGATTTCTCCACAAATTAACTTTCCTATAAAATTGCTTTTAATTTTTAACATAATGTAATTTCATTAAACTTTTTGGAAATTTCATAAAAATATCGACTTATTAAATTAATTTATTATAATATTCAACGAAAGTAATAAAATTATGAATATTAAATAATGAAAATTAATTTTTAAGCATGGATTTTAAAGTTTTTTTGTACTGATAAAAGTTTCTAATGGATAAAAGGGCAAATTTTAAAAAGATGTTTCAACTTACCTTACATCTTAGGCCTGCAATAAATAAAAATAGATTAGAATTAATAAAACGAAGTAATTAGATAAACGATACGCTAAAACGTTTTCTCAGTAAGATTACAAAAATATAATTAATCGAGGTCTTAATTTAATTTTTTTAATCTTACTGACAAATCATTTTAGCGAATCGTTTTTTTTGAAGGAAGACTATAAACAAAATTAATTAAAAAACATTTTTTTTTACGAATGATAATTTTTGAATTGATATATAATATTTATACCATGTACCTATATAGGTACAAAGGCTATTCTAGATTTGTGCACTGTATGGAAAAGTCAGAAGGAGGCATGACAGAGCCCAAGTCCTTTATACCAAAATGCTTATCATAACATTGGGTAGCGATTGAGACATGTCCGTCCGTCCGTCTATCCGTCTGTCCGTCCAAATGAACGCCTAGATCTCGGAAAAAAGAAGAGTTAGAAACACCAAACTTTACCAACTGGTGCGCATATTTCCTGGGAACATGAAATTTGTTGAATCATGTCAATATCTTCACCCGTTCCCCCCCAGTAGATTTTCGAGGTTTTAGGCAACGCCGGAAATTTAACAGATTTTAAAGCTATAGTCAAAAATATTCAAACTGCGTCAATATTTGACTCTACCTAATTATGGTTAAAAGTGACTTCGAATCACAGTTTTTGATAAGCCAAGCCAATTGTATCGATACGGACCCTCCTCCCCCTGCAATCGATTTACCGTGTTTTCTAACACACCCCTCAACATATCAACTTTAAACTTATCCCATATACTTCAAATAACATCTTTGACGTAGCTTTCCAGTAAAATCAAAATCGGTAAAAATTAACTAAACTTATACTTATATATTCCTATTGGAAAGTTATTAGTAGGAATATGCAGAAGAAATTTTCCGATAGAAAAGGTAAAGAGTATTCCACTGTCGGACGCCGCCTCGAGTGTACCACATTTTATTAATCTAAAAAATAGGGTGCCGAAATTTGTACCACAAATGGTACCCAACACAAACTCAAAAAACCCCAAACTATTTTTTTTTCGATTTATGGCAAAGGAGTCGTTAAATCGAGTCCGAGATCAGAAAACATCTAGCACGTCGAAGTTCTGAAATAATCACTAAAATGTATTTTTGAGAATTTATTTAAGAAAACTGATGTGAAAGTGTTTTAAGATGTAGTGAAGCTAGAAATATATCAAATATCACATTATAAACAGAGTCTGACCTTTAAGCTTGAAAAACGTTTTTTTTTTTTGTTTGGCTGTGTTCAGAAAATTTTAACAACTTTTTTTCGAGTCCGGTTATTTTATGATATTTTAAACGTCTTTTGATAAAAAAATGGGGCACATCTGGTTTGTAAGATAGCTCCTAAACTATGTTTTTTATGCTTTTTGACGTTATTCCCAATCTAATGGGTGTTGGGGCTTTTGTGCCCTCAGATACAGATTAAGAGGTTCCAATTTATTATTGTTAAGCCTTTCTATGTTAAGCTTATATAAATTTTTTTGTACGACAATCAGTTATCGAAAATTGAAGAATCTTTTCTTCCGTCTTTTGTTTGAAATCGATCCCAAAATTTCCTAGCCAAGCGGATATGATCGGATATGATGTATTGACTTCAATTAAAGGCATATACCATCACGATAACCATGAAAAATTTATTAAAATTCGCGGGATTTTAGGACCTTCCGCTCTTGCCGCACATTTCAAGGCCCCCTTCAACCAAATGCCTCCCGACGCCGCTGCACGCAATAAGCAACAATTTGTCAGGGGCACTTGGGAATTTGGGTTTCGGATGATATTAGGTGGCACTGGGCAACTGGGCAGCAACTACTTAAATATTGAGTTTTCAAATGACTGTAATTAAAAATACATCTGTGTGTAGCATGTGGGTTTTATACGGTAGCTCGCTAATGTGACAGCTGCTCTTAACTGCATAATCAGCTAAAACAATGGAGTGGAATCGTGGAATCATCTAGTCGAAAGTGAAAAACACACGCGAATTGCAATTGGCCCAAAAACAATAAAAGATACGAAAAAAAAACACCACGAACCAAAATAAGCGTCAACGCCTTTTGCCTGCCGTGGAACTTTGGAGTAGTCGTAGAAGAAGTCAACAACCTCGGAATGTTTGGGTTGCCTTCAATTTGGTGCAAAACTCAGACTCATTAGCGTTTTCGTTGGCATCTTTGGCGTCGGTTTTCGTTTTCATTTTCATTTCGCTTTTCGTTAGGTGGGAATTAATTATGCAGATTTTATTCATTGTGTTGCGATTTCGGATTTCGGAGTTTCAAGTGTGGTAAAATGCAGCCCACCATTGTCAGTTAAATGATCAGCGTATCTTATTATATTGTATATTGTATCTATCTATTGCTATGTACAGCTCATAGACATCAACTTGATGAGCTCCAAACCACGCCCAGGTCTGCCCATGTTGAATAAGTTGTGCGTATTACCAAAGACTTTCAGCTCTTTTTATTTTTGTTCATTTACTATACAATGATATTTTAAGTGCTTTTGTTTCGTTTCGATTTGAGTTACCTACTACATACATATTACAAATTAGATTTACTATTATAATATTATCTCTACTCAAGAGCTGTTTGGCGCTTTTCAGTCGCCAAACCACAACAAACACTGAAAAACAGATTTTTTTGAAAGTAAATTTCTCTGATCATTGACCTCGGGCCTAAACGTATGGGATTGCGTGTATTGGCTTATAACGGATTACGTAAATCTAAATTAGTTAATAAATGAAAACTGTTAACTGTAAATTGTCTGGCTGTAAACTGTAAAATGAAATACATGTTCCCCAAATCTATCACGTCTTTACATATGAAGAAAAACTGCTCTCGGCTGCAGCTCGAGATATTTTTAGTAAGGTTTGTTAAAAAGCCAAAGGGCTTAGAGGTTAACAGCTCCGTTCCCCTCCCCCCTTATTGACGTTTACAGCGGTTTATAGCCCACTTATGTAAAGTGCGTATATGTTTGTATAATACACATATAAGTAAGTTAAATATTGCAATAAGAAAAAGTGTTAAGTGACGTAAGCAAATTATGAAAGATTTAATGCATAACCTAAGCAAATGAAGTTAAAGCTAACTTTTGGTAAACATTTGAAATATAAACTATTTGTTTTTAAAGTGTTTCGAACGTTTAAAAGCAGTTAACTCAAATTTCGTACGCTTATTTTTAACAACAGTAATAAATCTTCGCAATTAGGGTTTATTTGAAATAATATCGAATAATTTAAACTCTCTTTTGGCTTTGGGTATTTTTTTTTTCATTGTGTTGATCACCTTAGGCTTAAGTGGTATTTATTGTCTGCCATTCGGGCCAATTATAACTGAAGTGTTGATAAATACAAAAAAAAAAAGTCGTTTAACGTTATACGGTCACACTTTTGATTTTTTTTTTGTTTGCATGAACTTAAACCTTTTGACCTTTTGTATTTGTCAAAAGATTTGGTTTGAGATGTAGAAATATTTTTCGTCATAAGCTTTTTGCATTGTCAAGTCTTTTATTAGTTGACAGTCTTAAATATTTCCCAATTATTGTAATTTTAAAATTTTGTTATAACCAATTAGCAAAATATAGTAAAGTTACCTGGAACATCGAAAATAATAATTTTCTTGCGGATACTTTGCGGGGATCTCTAATTATATTTTTTATATTTTCTTTTATTAGGTGACAGTCTTAAATATCTCCCAATATCCGTAATTTTAAGATTTTTTTTTTATAACTAATTAGCAAAATATCGCGAAGTTACCTACAACATCCAAAAAAATCATTTTATTGGGGATACTTTGAGGCCATCTCTTGTTATATTTTGCTTCTTGGCATTACAAGTGGTTCCATATCTGACATTTCCATTCAAAAGTTTCAAATTTTTTCTGTTAAAAAAAACCTACCAACAATGATTTTAATTGAAAATTTTGAGTCACACAAAAGAAGATATTAAGGGGAACTTCTTTTAAATTTGGACGATAGGAAGGCGAAATTTGGGCTGGATCAAGGTATTATGCGACCCGTGCCGATGATCAGCCTACCTGGGGGCCCTTGTCAAAAATAGCCCAGTCGCAAACGGAGCATCCGGATACCAAGCGCCCTTCGAGTTAACTAGTCTTACCTGGGTATTGCGGATCTATGCGTAGGTGGACCACCCTTTCTACGCAACTTCTGGGACTTAATATGCGTTTAATTAATTTTCAAAATAAAAACCAAAAAGAGGCCGGCACTCTCTTAAATCCGGAAAGGACCGAGGAAAAATTAAGGAGGTCACTGTAACTATACACAGCTCAGCCCCATGCAAGACGCAGGCAACTGTGCCCCTTAGCCCCGTGGTCAGGAGCAAAGTGGAGGACACGTTTATGGCTCCTGTCTCCCTGAGCAACGAGCAAGGTGCTACCACAAGCGCAGGTGGTACTCAGCTGGGTGCGGGAGAGATAGAGAGATTCAAAGATATGATGAAGGTGGAAGGGGTTAAAACTGTGTTGCCCAATTTCGTCTTCGAGAAACCCACTGAGGACTCAAAGCAACCAAAGCGGCAACGCTCATTAGAGACCACGGCCCCAAATGCTTCAAAGAAAGCAAGGGCAAACGCAAATAGAAGTTTTGCCGAGGTGACAAATCAAAAGATTCTTTGGGTAGTCCTTGACCGAAAAAACTCAGACGATAGGATCCCGAGAAACCAATGGAAGTGGCTAGAGGCAGCACTGGCTGTGCACTGTTTCGAAGTTCTAGTAGCGGATGAGGGCCACCACCAATCTGTAAAGAAGTCGAATGGTACCAGGATATCGTCAAATTAATTGCCTGTGAGGATGTCAGATCGGCGGAGCTTTTCAAAACGGCTGTTTTAAGAGTGGGCGAGGTCTACACGGGCAACAATCTAATTGCCGTAGATTGGAAGAACGTTCCGAGCAGAGCGCATGCCATAATGTAGATCCCGGCATCCTTCAAGGAGTCGGCAATGATCCTTAAAATGGTGAAGTGATGAGATCCCCACCTTCCATCCTCGGAAGACCCCAATGAGGAAAATACTATAAATCTTCAATAAGGAGTCGCTAGCTCCGATAGACGCGAAGCACGGAGAGCTGAACTTCGGTTTTAGCTCGGTGCAGATTCGACAAGTCGAATGCCAAGAGTGTCCGGATTATATGGAGGCACTGGGCTCAGAGATAGAAGACACGGAGAAAGATCCCGAACTCGAGGACTGCGAATTGCGCAGCACCATCATTCTAAAGCAGCAACCGCTGCCCTAAAGCTTCGCCTGGACGAGGGCAAAGTTGACCTGGTGCTAATACTGGAACACTGGATTATATCCAATAGGGTATCCGAGTAAAGTTTTTTTGAAAGTCCCTCAGTGCGCGCGACTTAGATGCGTTCAAGACGCCCTATTTCTATAAATATATGTGGCATCGAAGAATGCTTTCGCATACATATTCTACAAATATATAGCTTTTATATTTCGTAAAAGAAAGGTCCATCTTCTCGACCAAATTTGAAAGAACCTCCATTTAAATTGTAAAATTTTCGTGAAATAATCGTTTTTCGATTGAATAATTAATTACGACATTTGACGTGAAGCAAATCCAACGATGAACTTCATTCAACTTTGGGTGATAAAGTCCTGCATAAACACAATTTTCAAAGCCCTGATTTAAAGAGTTAACCCGCAGCCACCAATCACTTAACGAGGCATTTTCTTTAGGTTCTACAAAAATCGATCGTCATTGCCGAAATCATCGCTGACTTGCAAGAAAGGAGAGAAAGATATCTTCGCGTATTATATTATACATCTTCAAATCCCGTAAATGAAGTAGGAGCCTACAATTAGCTTGGGCTGTATTTATTCTTGTAAAAATTATTCCACATATCTATCCTATCAAGGGTTGATTTCCAATAATAAATATTCGAGAAAAAAAAAAAAAAAACATATCTATCCTCGGAGTTTCAAAAATTAAGCTTCTAAGCAAATTTGACGACATGAATAATATCTAAATTGGGAAAAGATGGGAAAACAACAAGCCATTCTATCAGCTTTACGTATGAGAGAGGCAAAAATGGAATGACCAAAATTTTGGCCATGCAAAGATTCTAAAGGGGAACACACTTATCCGCGAAAGCACAGACTACTGCATACCGCTAGAACATTATACAACTAAATTCAGAGCCTATATTCCAACCAAGGAGGAGTGGAATACAGGTAAACCAGGCACAGCGGGCTTGATAAAGGTATACACAGACTGTTCCAAGCTGGATGACCGTGTAGGCGGAGGCGTCTACGTTAAGGATTTCAACAAAAGAACTGCTTTCGATTCCCGGACCACTGCAGTGTTTTTCAGGCAGAGATCACTGCAATCCGGGAGGTTTTATTAACAATACGAAACCAACAAGTTCGAAATAAGAACTTATGTATCTACTCGGTCAGCCAAGCGGCTACTAAGTCCCAAATTTCGATGAATTCGTGTATGAATTCAGTGAATAACTGCCGCTTGTGTCTAGGGGAGATGGCTGAACAGTTTTCAATTCACCTCATATGGGTCCCAGGACATAGGTACTTCGAGGGCAACTGTATTACGGATGAACTGACTAGGCAAGGAACTACCAGCATCCTCCTTCAACACAAGGAGAGCCTGGGTATACCCATGGCCTGCTGTAAACTGAGAATACGAAATTTCTTCGAACACGTGTAGGATTTCGCGGCAAACTTGGCCGATATACTTCAGCAAAAGAACCAATAAACTTTGCTGTCTGAATAGAGCCCAATGCTCATCTGCTATCCGTTCTATCACGGAACACTGGCTGGTGAGAAACCACGCATCCAGGTTAAATGCTCCTCACCATGACCTCTGTAGAAGCTGTGGCAGTAAAGGATTTAGGTTCCTAAAGTCGCACTGTCTTGGCGATATATTTCAGCTCCCTGTACAGAGTCCAAAATGCCTTTTATTGTTTTTTTAGGCAGACGGATTGCTTCCTCACCTATTATAGGGGATCTCTCAAATGAGGAAGAGTGGTGAACTAACTCACTCTAGCGATATCGCAACGTGCCTATCCAGTCCCAACTGCCGCCCTAACCTAACCTAACCTGAGCAATTTTTCAATAGCTATTATTTCTAATACACTCGTTTTAGTTAGTTAAATATTGAAAAACGTAAGCAAAATGTGTCTGTCTTTTATAAGTTGCTCGTTTTTCAAACTATTGATTTAATCTATTTCGTTATATCTTATTCTAATATAGGAAATTAAATCAAATACATAACCTTTAGTTGTCATTTTATCAATTATACTTATTTATTTATACAAAAACTCGTTTAAACTTGAAATTCCATATATCACATAACCTCAAAGTTGACTACGCCCACTTCCTGCTGATTACAACAACTACAACGAACTAGGCCAAATGTATTAACACTTTCAGTCAAGTGAAATAAATAAATTGGAAATATTTAAATACGCCTATATACTAGATAGGTATTCTAACGGATTGTTATTCACTGAGCCAAATCAAAAGATTCAAGTCACGAACTTTCAGCTACAGTTAACGACAAATTGCCGTTTCGAAATGCACTTGCTAAAAGCCAACGAAATGCATTTAAAGTTAAGAACCTGGCTAAGACCATAAAAGTTACACTGGGTAAGATTGATCAGGTGTGTGTGTGTGTGAGTGCCTGGGTGTGCGAGTAATCAGATAGCATACAAATGGCAAGTACTTACTCATTACATACTCAACCAACTTACCACACTGTGTACACACACAGAGACAGACACTTTTCTTCCGCGTTGCACATACGCTGGCCAACATGGCAGCAACGTTGACTGCGCTGCAACTGCGCTGCTGCTGTGACGCCGCACCCACCCACAAATGGGACACAAAATCAACAATTAAAGCACCGTTCACAATTTAGTCTTTGCGACTACAACAAAGTCACCGAACCACTTTACAGACATGGCTGACTTTCAGGGGCGCCACCGCAAAATAGTTTCAGTGGGGGATACCCCGTGCGGCATTCTTTTGCATAGTTTGCACCCTTTTGCTAAATCCGCCCCTGCTGTCGCAGAGACTGTTGCAATTTTAGCTTTTTTCAAATACCTTTAATTTGTTGTCTGGCAAATTACGAGTTGTATTTAGTAAGTTGGCTAACTATTTGTAAATTTACAGAAATTTTTAAAGACTTGGCCAAAAGGCTGCAAAAATTTTTGACTGCTTGGCGTAGTTTGGCATTCAATTTGATTGCAACGCCTTTGCAGTAAGCCAAGTTAAGTCAACTCAAGGCATGGCATGACATGGCAAGGCAAGGCAGGGCACAAAATTTTTAAATATTACTCGTGTTGGGGAGTGTAAACCGCTTTTCGGTTGTTGCACTACCCGAAAATGCCAGCTAAAAGTTTTTTCTCTTTTGATTTTGAATTTGTTGATTTTTTTCTCTATGACAAAAAAAAATGTATCACAAGGCGCAGACAGCTGCATGGCAAACATGTTTGCTAGGTTGGGTCTTTGTCGCTATTTTGCATTGCACCCAACAAACCCTAAAAAAACCAAAAAAAAAAAACTCCAAAGTTTACACAAAGTCTCGTTGAAATGTTGTTTGTTGGCCTTTTATTGGCTTTTGAAGTCGCATGTGTTCCAGAGATCTTGAAGGATCTTGAAATTAGACCTCTAAGAGCTTTACTGTCTCGCGTCGTACTAGCGAGACCGCTTACTGGCTACTAAGGACATTGGGAGTAATTTCGATAGCTGACAAGTCATATTTCTTACGATAAGATCAGAATCTTTGTGCTTTTCTTAGCCACAAACCAATTTTGCGAATCTTTCTCCAAGTGAAGATTTCGAAGTTAGTGCATATAACTTTAACTTTAAGCTCCTGATAAGCTTTACCTATGCCTGAGTTAATAAATGACGTACTGTAAAGTCGGGAGCGGACGACTTTGGGATACCCTGTACCACTAGCTTGCAATAAAATCCGGTTTCTTCATAAAAAACCAAAAACAGAAGAATTTTTGAGTAAGCATTTATTTTCCTGATCGATCGTTTTTATGGGAGCTATATAATAAAATCAACCGATTTCGATCAATATTTGAGAACAGTGCTTTAATACCTTACAATCTGAATGCTGAATTAAGTTTCAATATCTTTACATACAAACGAAACACAGCGAATTTATTTGCAATTTTTTGCAAGATCAGCGCTATAGGAGCTATAATATGTAGTAAACCGATTTTGTTTAAATTTGGTACAGTACTTGGATACACTAAAAACTTCTTAATGTCCAATCTGGTTATGGCATCTTTATTGAAAAATTCATTGTAGCGAATTTTGCAAAAACAATAGTTATTCTGGCCGATCGTTCCTATGCGAGCTATATGATATAGTCAACCGATTTTGATATATACCGAATATCTTGATTATTTCTGACTTCTCCAAAACGAATAAGTCTCGCAATATAAATTACATATTGAATGAAATCGGACTATAATGTGTTCTAGAAATTCGGACATATTTTCTGTACTGAAACAAATAAGATTTAAAAAAAAAAATTACGGGTAAAAAACAAAAATTTCTTGTTCATGTTTTTAGGGACGCCGACTCCATGGTCCGAAAACTATCAGCGTAGGCCAGCGATTCTGTCGTATAGCTTGCAAAATGAAAAAAAACTATTTAAGCTCAGGGCGACGACTAGAATGTCACGTTCATCGTGGCGCTGACTGTGAAACCCTTTTTCCGAAAATCCAAGGATCACGCCAGGATCTCCGACTTGACCATTGAACAATTTTTTGGGTTCGCGTTGTCCGACGGTGCTTCTTGGTTTGCTGGATCCGAAGCCAAATATTTAAATTCGGAAAAAAATTCGGTCATCGAGTGAACCTTCCTAAAAAAGTGTTTTTAGAGTTATTTGGGGTTGACAAACATAAAAAAAAAGGTAACGTTTAAAATTTCCCACTTAGGAATGGATTAAAAAAAATTGATTCGATAGTACTAAGAAAAAAAATGTATTAACCAGCACTCCTCATTGCACCAAATCCGATAAAGCAAGGGTAAATAAGAAATTATATTATTATTCATTAAATTATATTATCCAGAAGAGAATGAGAAGATTCTAATGATACTTCTTTATCAATGTCTTACAGATTCCTAATCATACAAATCCTACCTTTCTTATGTGATTATATTGGTTCACCAAAGAGCATATCACATTCCTACAGTTAGTTAGTATTTATTAAATAATTTGGTAGGTCCACAAAGATTCCCTGAAACTTTGTATACAATCCAAAGTGCACCGTCTTACTCATCGTATAAAGAAGTCTAAATGGGAACCAATAAGGATAGCTTAGGATGAGGCCAGTGTTGGTCAATTCACTGATTTTAGATTAGGTTGCCCAACACGATTAAGTTCTAGATATATCCCCAACTTTGCTTCATTAGAGTATTAGAAAAACATTTATTGGCTAACAAAACATTATCTATTTGGTGTTTAACTTAGAAGTGTCTTGGGCACGAATTCCACAATCAGAGGTAACATCAGGTAGCACTTGTGATAACTATTGGGTATGGTTTTTCGGGAAGCAATTGCTAGTTTTGGTTTAATACCCAAATGCAGGTACAAGCTTCAGCTTTGCGTGACGTTACATCAAATGCCACCGAATGCTATGATGCATAGATAGTCAGAGATTTTAGGTAGACATCGACGTTTATTAAGTTTGAAGTCAATTCCATTACCTCTTACTTGGTATTTTCGTAAATTTTCCAATAAGGCTTTTTCTATAGAAGAACTCAAATCCATGGCTATTAATCCAGCATGGGCACCTCACATAAGTATTGATATCGACGCAGTTCATCTGCCTGTATAAAGTAAGATCTTCATCACACAATGGCTCTCAAGGGCTGGGACCATGACAAGTATCCTTTGTAGTAAATACTATTCCGGCATTGCGATCTAAGTCTCTCATATAACTAAAAAATGGCGGACGTAAAGTCGGGCGCGGACGACTTTAGGATACCCTGTACCACTAGCTTGTAATAAAGTCTGATTTCTTCACAAAAAACAGAAGAATTTTTAAGCAAAAATTTTTTTTTGACCGATCGTTCCTATGGGAGCTATATGATATAGTCAACTGATTTCAATAAAATTTGACACAGTGCATAAATACCTTAAAAAAGATATGAGTGCCAAATTTATTTCAAATATCTTTACAAACAAACAAAACACATCGAATTTTGTATAAAAAACGTGTTTTTGGACCGATTGGTCCTATGGGAGCTATATGATCTAGTCAAACGATTTGGATTAAATTTAGGACATTGCTTAGGAACTATAAAATACTCACGAATGTCAAATTTGGTCCCAATATCTTAACAAACAAACGAAACACAACAAATTTTGTTAAAAAATCGATGTTTTGGAAGATCGGACCTATGGGAGCTATATGATATAGTCCACCGATTTTGTTCAAATTTGGCACATTGCTTAAGTGGTCTAAAAAATTTCCAAACGCCAAATCTGGTTAGGATATCTTTATTAAAAAACGAAATATAGCCAATTTTTCTTTAAAAAAGTTATTTTGGCCGATCGGTCCTATGGGAGCTATATGATATAGTCAACCGATTTCGATCAAATTTGGTACAGTGATTGGGAACTATAAAAAACTTTCGAATACCAAATTTGGTTACGATATCTTCATAAACAAACGAATTATTCATCTAAAACGCTTTTTTTTTCGAGGTCGTCTCAAACACCCCCATGGGAGCTATATAATTTATCCCCGATATCAAAAAAATAAAATAAACTTGCCTCCTATGGAATAATATGGGATCTAATGTGAAAGTTTGGTAACTCTAGCTCTTACCATCTCTGAGATCTAGTCGTTCACACGGACGGACAGACGGACATGGGTATATCGACTTCTCTATTCACCCTGATCATATTTTAGGGAACTTTGGGGTGTCTCCAACGTTTCCTTCTATATGTTACATACATTTTCGGCTTGCACAAACTTAATATACCCTTGGTACCATACGGTACAGGGTATAAAAATAGGATAATATTTGAGAAAATGCATGTTTTGATTGGCACATAATATCCTAATTATTTCGGACTTCTTCAAAACTTATAAGTCACGCAATATACTCGTAAATGGCATTTTGAATTAATAACAGAATATCATTTGTTCAAGAAATCTTGAAATTTAGTTTTCTGCAATAAAATGGTTAAGATATTAAAATAAAAATCTAAATTATCAAAAAAAAAAAGTGACTAGCACAGAAAGGACCGGACCTAACCTTAAAAAATAAACAAAAAAATCTTAAGTGCTGGTAAAACAACAATTTCTTGTTCATGTTTTTGTTCCGAATCCAAGGACCGAAAACTATCAGCGGCCCAGAATTCTGTCATAAACTCAAAAAAGTCAAAAAACTAATTAATTCAGGTTGCCGACTAGAATTTCATGTTCATCCTGTCGCTGATTGTGAAACCGTTTTCTGAAAATCCAAGAATCCGACATAATCTTCGAAAGCAAAAAATACATTTTTTTTGCGGGATCCGAAGTCAAAAATTTAAATTCGGAAATATCCCAGAACGCCTTAGCTCTGAAACGAACTTCAAAATACCTTGATTTATGAAAATATTTGGACATTGGATTTAAATTCAGCTACCCTAAAAATATATGGGAAGATTTGTTTAAACGAAGCACCAGAAAATTGGTTTTTGTCTTGTATAACACTAGCCTACAAATTTAAGGGTCATCGAGCGAACCTTCCGAAAAAATTGTTTTTAAAGGTACTTTGGGGTCGAGAAACACAAAAATGGCAATCTTTTTTTTCTTATACTAAACTATAAGCAGCATTGCACCAAATCCAATAATACTGGGACAAATAAGAAATGATATTATCCATAGAATAGAATGAGGAGATTCTAATGATACTCCTTTATCAAGGTCTTACTATTGCAAAATGTACAGACAACCTTTCTTATGTGATACAAAAGAATGTGTACAAATGTTAGACAGTAGTTAAAAATAATTTTTATATCCAGAAAGAATTCCTGAAACTTTTATACTGTCCAAAAGGCCGCCTTCATCGCCTCATCGTATGAAATAGAGTGAATTCGAACCAAGAAGGCCAGCTTAGCTTGAGGTTTAAGATTAGATTGCTCAACAAAATTAAGTTCATAAGATTTTATAAAAACAACAATGGGTTAACAACCCTTAGTTATTTGGTGTTTAAATTAAAAGTGTCTTGGGCACGAAACCACAACAGGGGAAAAATCCGGTACCACGTGTGATGACCATTGGTAAGGTTTTACGGAAAGCAACTTACTGACTTGGGTTTACTACGCAAATGCAGGAAAAGCTTCGGCTTGGCGTGACGTTACATTGAATGCTATGATACATAGATCGTCAGAGATTTTAGGTATACATCGATATTTATTTAGTTTGAAGTCAATTCCAATTACCTCCTTATTGGTATTTTAGCAAATTTTCTAAAAGGCTTTTTCTATTGAAGAACTCAAATCCATGATTTTAATCCAGCATGGGCACCTCACATAAGTATTGAAATCGACGCAGTTCATCTGTCTGTATAAAGTAAGATCTTTATCACACAATAGCTCTCAAGGGCTGGGACCATGACAAGTATCCTTTGTAGTAGATACTATTCCGGCATTACTTTAGGTCGCTCATATAACTAAAAAATTGCTCATGCGGTAGTACCAAAAGTTCCATTTCATTATTCTGTGGTAGTGTAATTTAGGATAGCTGATGGGTTGTTACGATAAAATAATATAACTTTTTGCGAATTTTAGTAGACAATTTATAAAAGTAGACATATCGAGCGATTTGAGCCAATCTCAATAAATATAAATTTTTACAATTTTCAAACAAAAATTGAATTTAATATAAGTCCTATTTAAAAATAAAAATATTAATACTTTTTCAAATTAAAATGCATAAATTGCATTTTATTTTTTAATAAATCCAGATACGACTTCTTTGGTGTTACAAATATACAACATAAAACTGCTTAAAAGATACACTCCTTTAAGCACTCTTGATAAGAAAATTGGAAGCTCATAAAATATTACTTAAAATTTTCTTCAAAATCTCTTTTCAATAAAAGCCTTTGCAGATTAACATTTATCTTAATAGGCTTTTTTTTAAATTTAGCAACTTTTAAGCTCAAAAGTAATTAAAAATATATTTATGGATAGTTTCGCAAATTGAAATCATTTTACTGGCAAATTTTTTAATAAACACCGACTGATTTATTTGGCAATGCTTTTTCTGGCCTCCTCGCTAACTAACTTATTGAGTCGTTCCATTTTGTTATATATTAGCTTTACATACAGGTTTAACAGGTTCACGCCCAAAAACATCGTCACCCAGAAATCAAAAGCCTACTATCATTTATAAGTGAAATAATTTTATTTAAATATAACACGAGGTTGGCTGTAGTATAGTAACATGTTCAAAGAAAGATATTGAATCTATCAAAGCCTCATTATAAAATCGTCTTTATTCTACATCTTCATTAAAAAAAAAGAATTTACTAGAACTAGACGAGACTCAATGTCAGACAGTTTTAAACTGATAATTAGTTTAGAATTCTCACGCATATATCGCAAAAAGCAATTCGTTTTTATTTAAATAATGTCGCTTTGTTACTTAAGTAGCAGTTTGTTCCTATAATTATTCAATTGAAGAGAAAAATGTCACAGAAGAAAGTAACGATTCGGGATCCAGTAGCTGTGGACGACGAATCTTCAGTAGAATCCGAAAATAAAGAGGAAGTTCCGAATCGACAAGAGGATACTTTAAACGATTTAAAGCATCCGATTCTGAATACTCAAGCAGTGGAGGAAGTGATAGTGAAGGAGAAAAAAGGAAGAGGAAGCTAGAAATTTAAGAGAATTACAAGAAGTAGAAAATGGATGTAGAAGCAGTGATGAAGGAAGCGACTTCTCTCCCGGACAATTCGACTTATATTTCGCTTCTATTACTAATGCAAGTTTTGTGGACAACCAAATTTCTCCTACATGTGAATACAACATAGGAGACTCCTCTCTCTCTCCTTGAGGGAGAGAAGCCAAACGAGTGCTACATTGATGGAGTTCCTACAACATGCACAGAAAATAATAGCCTCCCAAAAGAATGAATTAAGCAAGCGTTCATTGAAGAATTTGGTAGCAATCCTCTTAAACAGCGAGTGGTGCACGACGATTATGGAACAAAGTATGAAAATATCAACATCAAACTGAATTTTGAATAACTATGCAGAACATTTTCAGGGGCCATCCTTATCATCTCGAATCACGGAAATCATCTCCAAATTGTACATGATTGCAACTACTCCAATAACTGCTGTCGACTCGCATTCAATGCCAGTTTACTAGAATGCGCAGGTAGCAGATTCTCTAGAAGACTTATTCCCAACTGGAATGCATTAATTTGTCAATCTATCTGCAGAAGGATTCCAGGGAGTATGTGTACTTTAACCTCGCTAGGCGACGTGGCAACCAAGTTAGGAAGCTAGATATCTACGATTTTTCGAAGATCTCAAAGAAGCAGAAGACGGAATGGTGGAAGGAAGCGAATTTTCTTTGAAGGTTCATAACCGAATCTCCCATGGATCCACAATATCAAATGGTAATGAAATTGTTGGTTTCAGTGACTAACCAAATAAGCAAGATTCAGGGTGCCAAAAAAGAGGAAAGGGAGACAAAAAATTCAATTTTTTAAAATTCAATAGCTCCAACGAGTCATATTAGAATTAATCTACACCAGAAGAGAATAAAGATTAAAGATCTTGTTAACGATATAAGTAAACAAGAATTTTCGTGCTTAACATTTGAGATTGTCTCATATGTGATAAAAACAAAATATCTTTATATCTACTGTTCAAATGAAAAGAATTAATTAATTCTATGGAAGACTTATATTTAGAACAAATTTGTAAACAAAGTCGATGACTCATGTCTAAGATAATAAAAATATATCGTAAATAAAAAAAAAAGAGGGTGGGGTCGGTCTTTGGGGTGCGCTTGCGCGGAAAGTTGTCTGACCAGCAACGATTCCCTAACTGGCCGATCCAAGTAGCTCACAACCTCCAGCTTAACGCTAGGTACCCTCTGGTTAGCCACTGGATACCCCTTTCCAGGGGTGAGGTAATGTGAGAAGGCGGCCCCTCAGGCGATCTGTGTTTCAGGATGTTTTGCATGGATGCGTAAGTGGACATCTACTACCATGCAAGGGAGTCGAAGGCCCAGTCAGCCGTCATTTCCTTTTCAAACCCCATGACTACGAAAGAATCAAAAAAACCTCGGATATGGAGGCAAGCGATACAGGACTAAGCCCACATTGGGTTCGTCGCGCCATAGAAGAAATTAAAAAAATCAGATTATATATGAAGAAAGAGGTTTCCTTCCATTGGGAAAGATCGTAACTTTATTTAAAAAATTGCTTCTGTATAACTAAAAGAAAGAATTAAAATTTGGTAAGCATTATATGTATGTTATATACAAACTATACCTATATTTAAATATTCTTCAATGGCGAAACTATATTTTGCTATACAAGGGATTTCTGGAACAACAACGTATATACGTTTGTATAAATATTTATATAGTTATGTATAATGTTGTTGTTGTTGTCGTTTTTGTTGTCGGGGCTACTATGTATTGAAAGCGAAAGCATAACTGACAAGGTGGGTTACTTTGTGCTACGTAGCTGTCGTTTTTTGCACTTCTAAACTGGTTCGAAGTCTGTCAAGATGTCTGAATGTCTCATTGGCCTGGCCCGGCCCGGCCTGCCTCAAGCCGACCGTCATTGTTGCGGCTTTCAATGTGGATTTATTGTTGTTGTTGTTGCTGGTTGTTGTAGTTGCGGCCGACAACCGCCTCAATTCTTCTAGACTGCTCGCTCCACTTCAATAACATATACACACAGATACACACACACACACAGACACACAGATATCCAAGAGACACTGCAGACAAGTCACAGTCAGAGCAGAGCTCAAGTTACATGCAATGGCCAAGTCGGTCGGTCGGCAGCTGTAATTGTTCTGGCCACATTATACAAGTATGCATATATACATATAGAGTTACACACAGATACAGCTCCGTATCATGGTCTGGTCTGTCTCTTGACTCTCTGACTATATTTTTCGTACTGCTGCTGTAATTTCATATTCTTCCTGCATTCCGAAACCTTGAATCATTTTTCTTGCATTTAATTGCACACTTTTTTTTTTTCGTTTTTGTCTCTTTTTGTTTGCTTTTGAGCAAGCCACTCGACCAAGTCGTTGGAGTCATTGGAATTGTTGGAGCCGTTGAGTGGCTACTGCTGTAGTTGACCGCCGCGCTGGGTCAGTTTTAATAGCCGGCGATTACAACAACAACTGGCTGGCCTACCTTTTACTCAACTGCACGCACCGTACTGGATTTGAGAGCTGGCTGGCTGACTGGCTGGCTGGAGTCGCAGCTGGAGCTGGAGAGGAGCACGCAGCAGGGTTGGGACGGGACGCGACTACGGCCTGTTTTTCACGTAAATGTCAGCCATTTGTTTATATAGTTGCGACGGCAGCGATGGAGGCGACTGCATAATTTCAATTGCATTGCATTGGGGCACTGGTTGACCATCACATTGCTTTTACATTAAGAAATCATGTGTAATTGAGTTGATTAACTTTGAATGGCAGCGGATTGTACTCACTATATATCCGAAAGAAACGAACACTATTTGTATTAAAAGCCTAAGTTCACATAGACGGGCCTAATGCTACTTGTTAGTTTATGTGCATAATTAGGCGGCGGCTCTTTTTTATAAGAGTAATACAATTAAATGTTTATTATTCTTAAACAATTACTTGGGGAGACCAAATGAAGCTAAGCTTCATTAGTTGTAATAGAATAATAACACACAACATATTTGGGGTATTCACGATGTAAGTTATTGTTACAGAAAGTGCCGAGTTTTTAAAGTGTGATCCTGATACAACAGCGAACACCTAGTTACCTATCTTACAGAATATATGGAGAACCAAAATACTTCCGAGAAGCTGGAACAAAGCGATTCTTGTTACGATTCCCAAGAAAGGTGACGCCTCAGATTGTAATAATTATAGAGGAATAACACTTCTTTCGGTTTCGAGCAAAATTTTCACGTCGCTGATTATGAATCGTATCTCTCTTGCTGTGGAAGGCACGATCCGGGAAAATCAATTTGGTTTTCGGCAAAACCATTCCTGTATAGACTAAATAAATACAGTTCTTCATCATCTTTGAGCAATGCAACGATTTTCAATGCTCAATTTACGCAGCCTTTGTTGATTTTAAGAAAGCTTTTGATTGCTTCAAACGCCCTTTTCTGTGGAGCACTTTCCTTAAACGAGGCATGCCAGAAAGTATTATCAACATGATGAAAGCCACATATAATAATAACTTCACATGTAAGGTCAGCCATTCTGGTCTACTTTCTGATCCATTTTCGATTAAAACTGAAGTTGGGCAAGCATGCGTTCTACAGCATTACTCTTCGTGTTGGCTTTAGACGAGGTATTTAGATCTTCACTCACGGGGCGCAAAGGCATACAATAAAGCCCGTTTAATCCGTTAGAAGATCTTGAATACACAGACGATATATGCTTATTATGCCATAAGTGCTCCGATCTCCAAGACAATCTTGAAAAAATGAACAACTGCTCGGGTAAAGTTGGATTGAAAATCAATAGTTCAAAAACGAAAATCATGTGCAGCGGATAAGCCGCGACTACGGATCCCAATATTACACTATAGAATACAGAATCAAACGCTGCAAATGGAAATGGATCGGCCACATAGTAAGAAGACCAAATAACTACATCGCCCGACAAACTCTTCGCTGGAACCCACAAGGTTCTAGACGTCCCGGGCCGCCAGGTAGGCCATGGATCCCAATATTACACTACAGAATACAGAATCAAACGCTGCAAATGGAACTGGATCGGTCACACAGTAAGAAGACCAAATAACAACATCGCACGACAAACTCTTCGCTGGAACCCACAAGGTTCTAGACGTCCCGGGCCGCCAGGTAGGCCTTGGATCCCAATTTTACACAACAGAATACAGAATCAAACACTGCAAATGGAACTGGATCGGCCACATAGTAAGAAGACCAAATAACAACATCGCACGACAAACTCTTCGCTGGAACCCACAAGGTTCTAGACGTCCCGGGCCGCCAGGTAGGCCATGGATCCCAATATTACACTACAGAATACAGAATCAAACGCTGCAAATGGAAATGGATCGGCCACATAGTAAGAAGACCAAATAACAACATCGCACGACAAACTCTTCGCTGGAACCCACAAGGTTCTAGACGTCCCGGGCCGCCAGGTAGGCCATGGATCCCAATATTACACTACAGAATACAGAATCAAACGCTGCAAATGGAAATGGATCGGCCACATAGTAAGAAGACCAAATAACTACATCGCACGACAAACTCTTCGCTGGAACCCACAAGGTTCTAGACGTCCTGGGCCGCCAGATAGGCCATGGGGCGTTCAATCGAAGCAGAAATGCGAAAAGCCAATTATACGTAGAATGACGTCAATGTTAATGAGCGTAACAAAGTTAGATTTAAGCTGATTGTTGATGCTCTACTCTCCTCTTAGGACTTCAGAATTCGTAGTAATAGTATAGAAAGTGCAAAAGTGCCCCCAACAATAACTCACGCGTAAAAGTTTTGCACGCTTTGGTACTGAACAGTGATTTGGGCTTAGTATACTTTTTAGTGATTAATTTGATTAATTTTAATCATTTTTGCGGAGGCACTATATATGCTAATTTAAAAGCCATAATCCAAATCCGAGGTGCTCAAAATTATGAATTATTTTTTAATTTTTATTTTCAACCATAAATTCTATATTTGTCAAAATTTTTGTTTTAAAATTTAAAATAAAAGTTATTTTGCGAGTTTTGTTTTCAACTCGAGTACTCTGTTCCCTTCCTTTTAAATTTTATCTAATACTAAACTTATTTCGGGCTACTTTTTGAAGTTTAATAAATAAGTGAAAAAATTCATTTGCAAAAATCAAAAACCAATGCATATTTATTTTGCTTAAAAGTTATTCTAGCTACTTCTAGACTCTAGAGATTTTAATTCGTGAGCAGTTAAGAATTTAGCTACTTTAAATATAATAAATTACTTTATTTGATTGGTTATTATTCCTGCAGCTACTCGAGACAAAGTTTCTATTCATTCTTGAAATATTTCTGCTACAATTATCAAAATGTTAATAATAAATATCATTAGATAACAAAATTATGCACACAGAAGTCTCACTTCATTATTTAAATAATTTTTAGTCATCATATCACAAAAAAGCTCACCCAACAAGTTAAAGAATCGGATTAGTTATTCGGTTAAGTTTTTTAGTTTTATTTTTAAGTGCTTAATTAAAATTTATTGCTTTTGTTAACTGAACAATAGTTTGTTAACATTTCAACAACAACTTAAAAGACTTAAACTTAAAGAATTTTGTTTGTGTCTTTAGTTAAAAAAATAATTGAACAATCAAATATCACAAAATGTTTTTAAATAATAACGAATTATATATCGCTTAAAACAAACTCACAACAAACTTTTGAGTCATAACCACTTAAATATCAGTTCATATTTTTGTTTACATTTTATTCTATTTCGTCGAAGTAGACTCCTAAAAGATATCTTAGGGAATATTTAAACATGGTAATATTGATGTAGTCTTATTGTACTTGTATAAAGCACAACAGACCTTTCCGAGTTCTTATTGCAGCTTTTTACAAAAATCTTAAAAAAAAAACAAAGAAAAGAAAAAAATAGTCGATCAGGCTTACATGACGTATACGCAATGTAGCTAGATTGGTTGCAAAATGCCAGTCGAATGACTCACATACACAGACACTCAAATAGACCAATCACCCACCCATACACACACACACACAGACATCCACTCCACTCATACACACACACAGAGTTGAAATGGCAAAGCATAAAGCTGCAACGAGGTGAAGTTCAACTATGAATATTGCTTATTATGTGATCTTAAATTTTTTTTTTCTCTTTTTTTTTTTTAGGTAGGCAGACTGACAGGCATTTGTTACGGGCCGTACCCCGAACCATGGCAAAGCCAAAGCACAAGCCATAATTAGCTGAAACGTCAACAACAAATGGATGATAGTTGGCCCTGCCTACACTCACAGATGCAGATACAAATACAGCCAGCATAAAAAATGAACTTTTCGAGGCAACAATTGGTTTTGCTTTAATAATGGAGATACATGAAATTCCATATGCAACCCCCGCCTAAAAATGCACAATGAACTACACAGAAAAGAGTAAAGAAAAAAAAAAAAAGCCGCAGCAGATCAATTGACAAATGCTTGTAGCCGCCGCAACAATGGGCCACATGTAGCCGGCTGCGCAGCTGGCGTCGCTGCCAGCGTCAACGTCAACAGTAAACACTTTGCTGCTTGCATACAAAAATAGTTGCCAACAACAAATAGTTAAAAAGCGCTTACAATTACAAACACACACATAGACACGCACACACTGAGAGCGCGAGAGACGTGGCATATGTGAATGTACTGGAAATATACATAAAGCCAGCCGTCGACGCCGACGCAGCCGCTCACTACAGCGCTGTCACTGCGCTGCTGCTACTATGCTGTACCGTTCGCTGGCAGCATTGCAATGTCAGTTGACGCCGCCACGCTGCACAGTGGGCGGAATGATCGATCTGGGAGCGCAATAAATAAACAATGAATTTAAAAAATTTTATAATTTGGATATATATTGTTTGATTATTATCTGTGAGATTTAAACTAGTGTGAGCTTTCAAGCTAATAGTTTGTTGGTGTATCAAAATTTGTCGACTTGCTGAATGTTTAATCAAATGTTTTTTAGTCAAGATTAGGCAACGTATTAAAATAAAAAAGTTTTCTCAATGCTATTTAGTATTTGGAGTGAAATATGTAAGTTTAATCAAAACTTTTCATACATAAACGCATACAAATTGTTGTGACTCGTAGGAGCTTTGTTGGATTTACATATAAAATATTTAGTCGCTGGACCCTTTTCCTAATTCTATCAAAGTATAAAAGATTAGGCACCACAATACACACTTCAAAAATCTTTTATTATGCCCTTATTAGCGACCGTTACGCTGATCGCTTAAGGAACCATCCAATTTCGCTGGCATGTGCCTTGGCCGGTCATAGACCAAGAAGTCGCCTAAAACGACTTCACCCAAACGAACTCAGAAGGCGTGTCCTATCATAGAATCTACTTGATTTTTTAAAATATTGTGCATATCTATATTGAGTGTATAGTGACTTACTTTTTTATTAAAAATGTTGGATTATAATCCTTAGAATCATGGGTAGATTACCAATAAAAAATATTCGAGAAAGAGAAAAAAAAAAAAATAATAACGGCCTTTATTATTACTATCGTAAATAACCAAATTAACAATTGTTATGTGAGTCAAACTTGTTTAACTGCGCATCAAAAACTCAGCGTCTTATCGAAAAATAATATTTTAAGTATCGATATTGTAATTCTTTTTATTCATCGATATTCATTTTTAATTTATTCATGTATTTATTGAGCTATCGATATTTGTCATTTTTGATTCATTCGTTTAACTTTGAATTTTATATTTTAATTCACTATACAAAATTTTAAGTACCTAATTTAAAGACCCAGATGTTCTAAATAGATATAATATGATATTACTATACAGCAACAGCAACTTCTGAGGCGACTTAGGGGAATTATGTAGAGTTTCTTTAGCCTTTTTTTCCATTTTTCCTAACAAACTGAAATATGTATTGTTATGTAGACTTAAATTAAAATTTTTAATGGTCAACCATTAAGTTGATAAACTAAATTTAGCTAAACTAAACTCGAAAACTAATTATTAATGCCATTAAGTAAATTCAATTAAAATTAAATTATGTAAAGTTTGTGACTCATTCCTAACAAAAGATGGCGCCATCAACAACACACAAAAAGGAAGTATCAAAATTTGCCGCAGCTTATTTAAATTTGCTACAAAACTTGTTTGCGAAATTTTTAGAAAGAAAAAAACACATCAAGAGTAGGCAAATGTCAAGAAAAAATTAAGTAAGTAAACTCATATTGAATACATAAACCTGAATATATACGATTTTGCTGAGACGTACGTTTTTTAAAGTGAATTAATATTGCAGTTGAATATTCAAATTTTGAGGAAAATTTCGCAACATTTTTTAAAACGTTCGCATGCACTCTGATGCTTTCAAAACACGAATGAAGCCCTATTTATTTTTTCCTATCCGATATTGTTTCTGCTATCAAAATAAGTTACTACATATTTATGCTTTTTAGCACTGAAACTAGAACAGATTGATGTATTTAGTCTAGAGCCATCTACATGCCAATCGCTCAATAAAATAGGCAGCATTACGCTAAGAATATTGAAAGTCTTATTTTTTCCTTTCAGGCGCTTCGGCTTTTCCGTGTTCTGCCCTTCACAAAATAAGTCACAGATTTTTCTTTCAGCGATTTTTTGATGCTGCGTACTCCTTTATTATACTTATTCATTCAACAACTGAGACATATTCATTCAGACATTAATAATATAATATTTACAAATTTAATTAAATAAAAAGTAATTATAAAATCATTTTTATGTATATTAAGGTAACGGCGTACCATGTAACGTTAAACCAAAGACTTATGCTAATTAAAAACCAACAAAAGATTTTTAGCTTGCCCAATGGTCAGAAATTTTTGAGATGGTAATTTAAGTTAAAAAAATAAATCCCATGAGTATTCGACAAATAAACAAAAAATATATTAAAAGCAATTGTATTTGATAGGTAGAAAAAAAGAACAAATTTTTAATTGTTAAAATAAAAAAAATGGCGAACGTAAAGTCGGGCGCGGACGGCTTTAGGATACCCTGTACCACTAGCTTGTAATAAAGTCCGATTTCTTCACAAAAAACCAAAAACAGAAGAATTTTTAAGCAAAAATTTTTTTTTTGACCGATCGTTCCTATGGGAGCTATATGATATAGTCAACCGATTTCAATCAAATTTGACACAGTGCTTAAATACCTTAAAAAAGATATGAATGCCAAATTTATTTCAAATATCTTTACAAACAAAACACATCGAATTTTGTATAAAAAACGTGTTTTTGGACCGATTGGTCCTATGGGAGCTATATGATCTAGTCAAACGATTTGGATTAAATTTAGTACAGTGCTTAGGAACTATAAAATACTCACAAATGTCAAATTTGGTCCCAATATCTTAACAAACAAACGAAACACAACAAATTTTGTTAAAAAATCGATTTGTTGTTATTCGGACCTATGGGAGCTATATGATATAGTCAACCGATTTTGTTCAAATTTGGCACATTGCTTAAGTGGTCTAAAAAATTTTCCAAACGCCAAATCTGGTTACGATATCTTTATTAAAAAACGAAATATAGCGAATTTTTCTTTAAAAAAGTTATTTTGGCCGATCGGTCCTATGGGAGCTATATGATATAGTCAACCGATTTCGATCAAATTTGGTACAGTGATTGGGAACTATAAAAAAATAAAAAAAAAATAAAAAATAAAATTTCGAATACCAAATTTCGTTACGATATCTTCATAAACAAACGAATTATTCATCTAAAACGTTTTTTTTTTGTCGAGATCGTCTCAAACACCCCCATGGGAGCTATATAATTTATCCCCGATTTCAAAAATTAAAATAAACTTGCCTCCTATGGAATAATATGGGATCTAATGTGAAAGTTTGGTAACTCTAGCTCTTACCATCTCTGAGATCTAGGCGCTCACACGGACGGACGGACAGACGGACATGGGTATATCGACTTCTCTATTCACCCTGATCATATATTAGGTAACTTTGGGGTGTCTCCGACGTCTCCTTCTATATGTTACATACATTTTCGGCTTGTACAAACTTAATATACCCTTGGTACCATACGGTACAGGGTATAAAAATAACTTACAAAACATTTTTCTAAATAAGCTGGATTGGCGACCATAAAATAAGAAACCTGCAATTCAAAAATATATATCGCTTATTTACAAGAGTGCCATAGCTCAAAAAATTCGGTTTTTGATTTTATAATGTAGATTTCGTTATGAAAAACTGTGCATTGTGTAAAAATTAATATTGATATCAAAAAGAATTTTCATGTCAGAAGAGAATCGAGAATTTATTTCAACGATTTTTTTATGAAATTGTGGGATCAATGAGAACTTTAAATGCGTTTTCTGCAAAATGACTTTTTTGCGTTACGACTTTCTTCTAGTAAGTGAGCGATATGTGCTTTTGATAAAAAACATATTTAACCAAAAAACTTGCCCAAAGCTCAAAAGTTTTTGAGATTGTAAATCAAGTCAAAGCGCACTTTTTTTTTAAACATAAGAATTTTTTAGTTTAGTTTTCTAAGGTATAACCTTTTAATTGATAAGTTTGAAATAATTTTATTAAGTTGTATGCTTAATTTCCACAGATAATTTTTAAAGTAAACGTAAAAAAAAGTTTTGATTCACAAATGAGTTATCCATTTGCAAACAAAAGGCTTCGGTGAAGCTTGCGTAACTATTTTAGTAAGCTCTCTATATTGAAAATACTTATTCCCACATTCTTAAAAAACTACATCTTAAAATATATTTTTATTTTACATATATTTTCTACTCACAAAAAAAAGTACCTAAAATATTTCGTTAAAGCTATTTCCAGCTAGATTACAAATTAATTTCAACCACTGTGCGCTGCTTGCTTTGCCGGCCTGCGCCTGCGCCAGCGCGACGCTGTTTGTTCGTTTGCTTTTGACTGCGGCTGAGCAGCATTTTTCGCTGCCTTGACGCGCGTGCGCAGCGGTATAAAAAGCTTTGGTAACAGCGACAGCCACACACAGTCGTCGGTCTTCGTGGTTCGTTCACAGCGATTTTTTGAGAAAGAAAAGAAGAAACAGCTTTTGACAAAGCTCTGTTGGTGATTTTTATTTAAATTTCGGTACGTCGCGAAAACTCCAAAAAAAGAAACAAACCAAATCCCACTCACAATGAAGAAGTTTTTAGTTGTGTTTGTTGCATTATTCGGAGCCGGTATGTACCAACCTGAATTTGTTTTTGAACTACTGTCAAAACTACTGTTGTAAAGGATACTTGTTGTCACTTGAGTTTAGTTGAGTGTGTTAGTGTTATAGTTAAGAGTGTGGCCAAAAAACGGCAAAAAACTAAGACAAAGTGCGCAAAACGCCTGTTAGCCAAAAAAAAGACGAAAAAAAACGTCTCGAAGAGTCTGTGGCTTATAGAGGAGGAGCGAAGCGAGCTTATATGGCTTGCCGCTTACACAGGAAACGAGTAAATCAACTATCACCCATAGAGCTAACTGCTCCACTTTTACTTCAAAAAGGAAAACAACAAGCAAATGAGTTTTCAAATGCAAAACGAAAAAAAAAAGTTGAAAAAATGCCTCGTAATCGAAAATGAAAATGAAATGAAAACAGAAACTTAGCAGGCAACTTTTCCAAACAGCCAACTGCTGCTTTTCGCAAGAGCTTGGGCTACGTTTACTTACTTGCATTTTTTTCAATTTTTTCGTGTTGCAGCAAGCACACAGATACAAATGTATCTATATATATCTAAGACTGTGTGTGGCAAACTACTTATGTGGAACTGTCTAACGTATCAATACGATTTCATTACTTCATCGAGTTAGCTGCACACGCCTTAAAAAACTTGCTGTCTTCTGTTTCAGCTTGGTTGCAGTTGCATGTTGCAACTTGTAGCCGTAGTTGTTGTTGCTGTTGCTTTTTGAAAATGATATTTAGCTTAAAGTTTCAGGTTATCTAAGCTGATTTTAGAGACTTATAGCTACTTTATATAAACCACATTTTAGGTGTGGTTTCAAAATTGCTTTTAAGCAAAAATTTGCCTAATCGCTTTATTAAATATTCAATTTGACATTGACATTGAAAAGAGCTTTCAATTACAGAGTCTGTTAATTATTTTTTGCTTTGTTTGCGATTATTGACTAATAATGAAGAGGCTGGGCCTGGGTCTGGGCCTGGGAATTTTTTAACTACTACGCAGCAGCCACGCCTTTGGAATTTTTAATGGCCAACACTGAAGCTCAGACATCATGATCATCACAAAAAATTGGGAATGAAACTTGTTTCAATAACTTCAAAAGCGGCTTTTATTGTTTGCTTAATGGCTCAAAGTTATTTGGTTATTCAACCCAAAGACCAAGCCAAATTGCGTGTTGTGCATTTTGTAAGCCACAATACATTTATTACCACATTACTTTACACTTAAAGCCAAGTCGTGCCAACTTACAACTTACTTTTCAAATTTTTAATTATGGCCAATTTTGCATTGTTAAAAAAAAAACGGCACATAAAAGCTGCTTTTTAATAGGCCTAAACCGCAATTAACACAATGAAAGCGCATTTCGTTGTCAAGTTCAAGTTAACCAACACTGTTGCGTTGTTGTTGTTGTTAACACTCGATTGTTGCTGGCACGTTTTGCTGTTGTTGCTTTTGTTGTTAACATAAATTATGCAACAAGCCTCAGAGCAGCACTTGTAGGCATTCAAGTGTAGCCTACCATGTTGCCCCCAACCTCCGCTCCTGATATATAAAAAAAAAAACTTACCACAGTCATGCTAATCACAGCGATAAACAATTTCGAGAGTCCAAAAGATTTCCTAAAAAGTCAAAACACAATAAATTTCCGCATTTTGTTGTTGACTTTTTTTTTGTATTTTTTTTTGCTGCTTTTTGTGGTCTGCTATCGACACATACACACAGATACACACGCATACACGCTCACATGCTGCATGCCACAACCGCAGCTAAAATAATGCCTGCAAAAACTGAGCGTAAAAACCCAAAAAAAATAAAAAGAAAATAAAAAGCAGACCAAAAAATGGTGGCAAATACATGAAAATAAATTTAGCTATTGCCACAGAGGCAGCAGCAACAACAACAACAACTAACAACGACAACGGGGCAAGTTACGCTTGAAAAGTTTTTATTTTTGCTAGCGACCAAAAAAGAAATCACATCAAATGGGCTAAAACGACTAAAAACAATAAAAACAACAACAACAAGTGCAAAAATGGCGGACGTAAAGTCGGGCGCGGACGACTTTAGGATACCCTGTACCACTAGCTTGTAATAAAGTCCGATTTCTTCACAAAAAACCAAAAACAGAAGAATTTTTAAGCAAAAATTTTTTTCTTGACCGATCGTTCCTATGGGAGCTATATGATATAGTCAACCGATTTCAATAAAATTTGACACAGTGCTTAAATACCTTAAAAAAGATATGAATGCCAAATTTATTTCAAATATCTTTACAAACAAACAAAACACATCGAATTTTGTATAAAAAACGTGTTTTTGGACCGATTGGTCCTATGGGAGCTATATGATCTAGTCAAACGATTTGAATTAAATTTGGTACAGTGCTTAGGAACTATAAAATACTCACGAATGTCAAATTTGATCCCAATATCTTAACAAACAAACGAAACACAACAAATTTTGTTAAAAAATCGATTTTTTGGAAGATCGGACCTATGGGAGCTATATGATATAGTCAACCGATTTTGTTCAAATTTGGCACATTGCTTAAGTGGTCTAAAAAATTTCCAAACGCCAAATCTGGTTACGATATCTTTATTAAAAAACGAAATATAGCGAATTTTTCTTTAAAAAAGTTATTTTGGCCGATCGGTCCTATGGGAGCTATATGATATAGTCAACCGATTTTGATCAAATTTGGTACAGTGATTGGGAACTATAAAAAACTTTCGAATGCCAAATTTCGTTACGATATCTTTATAAACAAACGAATTATTCATCTGAAACGCTTTTTTTTTGTCGAGGTCGTCTCAAACACCCCCATGGGAGCTATATAATTTATCCCCGATATCAAAAAAATAAAATAAACTTGCCTCCTATGGAATAATATGGGATCTAATGTGAAAGTTTGGTAACTCTAGCTCTTACCATCTCTGAGATCTAGGCGTTCACACGGACGGACGGACGGACAGACGGACAGACGGACGGACAGACGGACAGACGGACAGACGGACATGGGTATATCGACTTCTCTATTCACCCTGATCATATTTTAGGTAACTTTGGGGTGTCTCCGACGTCTCCTTCTATATGTTACATACATTTTCGGCTTGCACAAACTTAATATACCCTTAGTACCATACGGTACAGGGTATAACAAGCCACGTTGTCATTGCATTAACATGCAGCATGAAGGGTCATCGCGTTTAGGTTCAAGCCCCCGACAAGCCCTGACATGGTGCTAAAAATATAAACGTTAGACAGGCGTCGACTATCTCTAGAGCTGATTTATAGGCACCGAAAGCACAAAGAACATTGAAAATAGTCAGAAACGTAGACGGGAAGGGTATTTAAGGTGTCGAAGAAAGGTATTCAGGCACTCCACTGGGCAAATCCTTCATACAATGTGACGATAACTTATAGTAGGCTATAAAGCTGTGACGATAGCATTTTATACTGTTCTGCCAATAAATTATATAATCCCTATATACCCATAATATCTACCGAAAGCGGACATGCGCTTGGAATCGTTAATGAGCTAGGAGACCCCTTGAGATGGACTGAAAACTTGAGCCTATGAAATGAAATTTTCAACTTCGTCCAGCTCTTCAACTAAACTAATATTACACCAGAACAGAATCTGATAGTTGTATACTCATAAAAATTTTTACCAAAAAATGGGTTAAGATGATGACTGTCGAAGCCAAACAAGATTTTATTGAGCTCAAGCAAAAAAAGAAGGTTCCATTATTATCTTCTAATATTTTTTGGGATAGACTTAAAACTTGGGGATATGTAATGCATACTGAACTTCTTCCAGCTCCTTAGCAAAAAATTATTTTGAGCCAGATCGTAATCTATTAATTGTATACTCATTGAAATTTTTTGCTAAAAAATTGGAAAAGATGATGACTGTCGAAACCAAACAAGATTTGACTGAGCTCAAGCAAAAAAAAAAGTAGTTCCATTATTATCTTCTAATATTTTCTCAAAAAATGGAAAACAGTATCCCATGGATAGTCTCTGGAATTTATTACAATCGAGAAGTAGTTAAAACGGGGCACTATCGTTTTTCGAAGAATTGCATCGAAACCTGTTGAAGATTGAGATAAAGTGCTGAACTCAGAGGAATGGTCTTTTCATGTCAATAGATTTTTGTCAAGACCCTTTTTGGAACCAATAATATTCATTTAGATAAATGAGGTGAATATGGCGAAGAAGTGTATCTTTAACTGCTTAAGATGATGCATAAGGATGAAGAGATGAAATGAGAAGAATTGTGCATTGAGATATAGAGCTGAAGTCAGAGGAATTGTCTTGTCATGTCAATAGATTATGGTCAAGACCCTTTTTGGAGCCAATAATATTCATTTAGATAAATGAGGTGAATATGGCGAAGAAGTGTATCTTTAACTGCTTAAGATGATGCATAAGGATGAAGAGATGAAATGAGAAGAATTGTGCATTGAGATATAGGGCTGAAGTCAGAGGAATTGTCTTGTCATGTCAATAGATTATGGTCAAAAACCTTTTTGGAACCAATAATATTTATGTAGATAAATGAGGCGAAGAAGTGTGTCTTTACCTGCTTAAGATGATGCATAAGGATGAAGAAATGAAATAAGAAGAATTTTTTTTTATATCAATAGACTATTGTCAAGACTCTTTTTGGACCCAATAATATTCATGTGCATAAATGAACGAATATGGCGAAAAAGCGTATCTTTACATGCTTAAGATGATGCATAAGGATGAAAAGATGAAATAAGAAGAATTGTGCATTGAGATAAATAGGTTAAGTCAGAGGAATTGTCTTTTCATGACAATAGAAAATAGGCAAGACTCTTTGTTGGAACCAATAATATTCCTGCAGATAAATGCGGCGAATATGGCGAAGAAGCGTATCTTTGCCTGCTTAAGATGATGCATAAAGATGCAGAGATGACATTAGAAGAATTATGCATTGAAATAAAAGCTGAAGTCAGAGGAATTGTCTTTTCATGTCAATAGATTATGGTCAAGACCCTTTTTGGAAGCAATAATATTCATGCAGATAAATGAGGCGAATATGGCGAAGAATCGTGTCTTTACCTGCTTAAGATGATGCATAAGGATGAAAAAGTGAAATTAGAAGAATTGGTTTTTTATGTGAATAAACTATTTTCAAGACCCATACATTTTTGGAACCAATAGTATCCATAAAATTTATGGTGCCTGCAGAAGACTTAGGTCAAATTTTTGGATAATGAAGTTTAAAACATATGTATCCTTCAGACACTTTCCTTAAAAGCAAGCCAGAGCTTCAAATTGAAATGGGAAGACATCAGCTTCAGAAACGTCTTATTGACTTTTTTGGCTGGCTTGTCAACTTCTTCAACACTTTCCTGAAACTCTTATATTTTGTATTACTCGCTTATTTTTGACAAGGCCTGATCGACAAAGATTTTCTTCAGTTTCAGAAGCGTCTTTTTGACTAATTTTTGACTTCTTTGGCTGGCTTGTCAACTTCTTGAACAGTTTCCTGAACCTCCCTTATTTTGTATCACTGGCTTTTTTTTGACAAGGCCTTATCGACAAAGTTTCTCTTCGGTTTCAGGAACGTCTCTTCGACTTATTTTTAACTTCTTTGGCTGGCTTGACAACATCTTCAACATTTTCCTGAAACTCTTCTATTTTGTATCACTCGCTTATTTTTTACAAGGTCTGATCGACAAAGATTCTCTCCAAAATTCTTTTGGCTTAAGCAGCGAAAATTTCTTGCACGATTTAATTTCGCATTGTCATAACTTCACAGAGCAATGACTCTTTAAAGTCTTAAAAAAAATGACAGAAACTCATAAATACGACAAAAACTTATATTTTGGATATCTGAAGATGATTGAAACTTAAAAAGTTTTCATATCTGTAATTAAATTTGACATTAAGATGAAAACCATATGAGTAAAGATGATGACTTTGCACAAAAAGATGATATGAAATATTTACTTCTTTGGCTAGCTTGCCAATTTCTTCAAAATTTTCCTGAACCTCTTATATTTTGTTTCACTAAAAAGCGCTTTTTTTTGACAAGGCCTGAACGACAAAGATTATCTTCAAAATTCTTATGGTGTAAGCATCGAAAATTTTTTGCAGAATTTAAATTCGCATTTTTATAACTCCTCAAAGCATTGACTCTTTAAAGTCTTACAAAAATAAAACAAACTCTTAAAGACGACAAAAACTTATATTGTGGCTAAGATATCTGAAGATGATTGAAACTTAAAAAGTTTTCACATATGCAATTAAATTTGACATAAAGATGAAAACGATATGAATAAAGATGATGACTTTGTACATAAAGATGATATGAAGCTTTTTACAAGGCCTGATCGACAAAGATTCTCTAACTAATTCTTATAATGTAAGCAGCGAAAATTTCTTGCAGGATTTTAATTCGCATTGTGAAAACTTCACTGAGCAATGACTCTTTAAAGTTATACTAAAACTTAAATGTTTGCTTAGATATCTGAAGATGATTGAAACTTAAAAAGTTTTCATAACTGTAATTAAATTTGATATTAAGATGACAACGATATGAATAAAGATCATGACTGTGTACATAAAGATGATATGAAAAATTTTATTTAAGATTTTTTATAAAAATTGCCAAATAGATTTTTAAGCTCTGTCATGGCTATATATAAATATTTGCATAAATTTCATAAAAACGCTTACAAAATAAATAAAAACTTAAACATATGCAAAATATTTTGCTTTGTGTTAACACATTTGATAAATATTAGCTTTGGCTAAAACCATCCTGTAGCAAAAAATTTCAACTACAGCTCTGTGTAAAAGTATCAAGTGCACGAAATTTGTGCATAATTTAAGCCAAACGGTTTGAAAGTCAATTTCCAACATTGGCAATTTGCATGGCACTTGAGAACCTGTAACACCCGAAAAACACCCATTTCGAAGGAATGGAAATCTCTGTCAAGGAGCTCCTCCTGTTCTTAGTATCAATTTGCTCGTTTCAATTGCTGGCAGCTCAAGCGCAGCACAGGAGACGGCGAAGGAGACGGAGACGGAGAGCAGGACAAAGCTGCCGTTGATGCGTTAAATTTGAAAAATATTGAAATATGTGTGACGCATAACTGAAAGACAAGGATAAATGCGAGATTTATTACTCTCAATATAAATTCTATATTTATTGAGCTGCACCAGACTATGACTATGTGTCTGAAAGAGAGATAAAGCTAGCAAGGATGAGTTTGATGAGTGTTGCATAAATACGAAATAGACAATGAAACAATGCAAACAAAAGATTAACCTACATTTTTGCAGCCAGTGTAGGTAAATATTTAAATATCATTACGTTGACGCTGACGCTGACGTAGGCGCCGACGCTGATGACAACGTCTCTCTATGCAAAAGTGTTTTTCGGCTAAGACAGAGCAAAAAAAATGGCTACAACTAGCGGAAATGCTCAAGTTGGCGTTGTGCAAATACCAGGCCAGACAGCTCCACCAGCCGCTTTTGGGGGGTCATAAGGGGATCTTACGGGTCTTGGCCAGCCAAACAAACAAAATGAAACGAAACGTGCTTAAATGTCAGCAATTTTCTTGATTTATATGCTATGCCGTCGTTGGTCTAAGACAAGACAGAGCCAAAGGCCTCTCTATATACCACACATAGTACTACTATAAAGTGTATCTTGTATCTAGTATCTATTGGGCTGTGGCATGACTGAATGCCAACAAAACAACAATGGCTGGCAATACAAATGCAACAAGAGCAGCAGCAAGAATGGCAACAAATTTGCCACAGGTAAATGATAGATGGATAGATGGAAAAGATACAAGTGCCACCACACACACACACACATACATTGATAGCTATACAAACACTACTACCATTGTGGCATATAGACATGTGATTGCAACGTTTGCAGCTAACGATTATGACCATAACTATGACTATGGAACAGCAGGGTCTAAGGTGGCCGGGCCCTAAGCTGACGCCTTGAAGCACTTTCCGGACTGTTTTCCTGGAAGGCGCCAGCTCGTATGATATTTTTTGCCGGGTTCAATGTGCCTTCTATCGTGTTGATTTTCATATTTATTGCAGGTGAAAATGCTAAGGTAAACAATTTGTTATTATTCCATGCGGTTTTTTGTCATGATATTTGGTGGTAACTTTTGTTGCAACAACACTTGAGTGTAGGCGGGCGTTCGTTTAGATATTGCAGTTTCTTTGGAAATTTGAAAATAATTGCACAGCTTATTTCACTTGAAAATTTGGTTTATTTAAAAGCTGAAGAGAGACTAGATGATTCTCTTTTTGGAAAAATTCGTATATGTATTACCAAAAAGATCCTTAAAAAGATGAAAAGATATTTTTTTAAGGTAAGATATAGGACTGATTTTGTAAACCTTCAGGATAGCTTGTAAAAGTTGAATTTAGTTATTGTAGCTAGAAAATTCTTTGCAGAATTGTTTTAGTCACTATAATTATGTGATAAAATTTCAAACCTAACCAAAAGTAGCAATTCTCCTTCTTCGCCAGCTCTTCTTTTTGCGCGCTAATTTAAAGTAATCTTAATATTTCTCGGTTTCTCTATTTATATCTGAACTTTTATGACTGTCACTTTTTTATTATACTATATTATATATATTTATATTATTATATATATTATATATATATTATATATATATTATACAATATATTTTCCCGTTTTTTATGCGTTTTCCTCGTATCTCTCTTTATCACAATTTATCTGCAAATTTCTTTAACAATTTACCATATTTTGCATTTTTTTATCTATTTTCTCATATATCTTTCTATCTAACTATCTATCTCTCTACCTATCATTCTATAAATTTCTCTATCCATCTTTCTTTCTATTTTTCTTACTACATATTTCTTCATCGATCTATCTCTCTATATATCTCTCTGTATCTTTCCTCATCGATCTATCACTCTATCCATCTTTCTATAACTTTCCTAACGATATACCTTTCTACCTATCTCTCTACATCTTTCCTCATCGATACATCTCTCTTCCTATGTCCCTACATCTTTCCTCAACGATCTATTTCTTTATCTATCTCTCCATTGATCTATCTATTTCTCTATTTCTCTATATCTTTCCTCATCGATCTATCTCTCTAAGTTATACTTCACCGATCTATCGCTCTACGTATTTTCTCATCGATCTATTACTCAATATCTTTCCCCATCGATCTATCTATCTACATCTTTCCCCATCGATCTATCTATCTACATCTTTCTTCGTCGATCTATCTCTCTACATCTTTCCTCATTGATCTATCTTTCTACATCTTTCTTCATCAATCTATTTCTCTATATCTTTCCTCATCGATCTATCTCTCTACATCTTTATTCATCGATCTATTTCTCTATATCTTTCCTCATCGATCTATGTCTCTAAGTTATACTTCATCGATCTACTTCTCTCTACATATTTCCTCATCTATCTCTCTACATTTTTCCTCATCGATCTATTTCGCTATCAATCCCTCCATTGATCTATCTATTTCTCTATGTCTTTCTTCATCGATCTATCTCTCTAAGTTATACTTCACCGATCTATGTCTCTACATATTTCATCATCGATCTATTTCTCTATATCTTTCAACATCGATTTATCTGCCTCCATCTTTCTTCGTCGATCTATCTCTCTACATCTTTCCTCATCGATCTATCTTTCTACATCTTTCTTCATCAATCTATTTCTCTATATCTTTCCTCATCGATCTATCTCTCTAGATCTTTCTTCATCGATCTGTCTCTCTACATTTTTTCTCATCGATCTATTTTTCTACATCTTTCCTCATCGATCTATCTCTCTACATCGCTCGGTCTCTCTTTATCTGTACTCATCGATCTATCTCTCTATTATCTTTCCTCATTGATCTATTTCTTTACATCTTTCTCCAGCAATCTATTTCTTTAAATCTTTCCTCATCAATCTATCTCTATAGATCTTTCCTCATCGATCTATTTCCCTACATCTTTCTCCATCGATCTATCTCTCTACATATTTCTTCATCGATCTCTCGCTCTTTATCTTTCCTCATGGATCTATCTCTGTATTATTTTCCTCATTGATCTATTTCTCAACATTTTTCTTCATCGATCTATCTCTCTATATCTTTCTTCACCGATCTATATCTCTATATCTTTTCACATATATCTATCTATTTTCTCATCGATCTATTGCACTAATTTAGCTATTAATTTGTCGAGGAAACTGAATATATACCTATTTACTATATATATATATTTATTTTGATCTGATTTCTTCAATTTACCTAACTTTTTACATTTCCACCAAACTAATTTCCTGTCTATACACTTATCTTCCTTACATTTTATCAGAACCCTTCTTACATTCCCTATTGTTCCATTAAAGTATTTAACATTTTCATCTTTTATGTTTCTCTATCTTTTTATAACTCTAAGTCTCTGTCTCTAAAACAAATCCAAATTAATAAAAAGCAATGGCATATCGATCCTGATCGATAAGTCCGGACATTAGGAACACATACCTATATATTTAAAACTTTGCAAAAATCAAAAAAAGAAATTCCTCTGGCTATAAATATTTAGATAATTTGCAAGCTACACAATAAACTATACCCGAATTTTGATATCTGTATCTTAATATACCATTCCACCTTTCCAACCTTTCCGAATTTGATAAAATAGAAATTCATAGAAATGAATAGATAGGCAGACAAAAGCTCCTTTGTGTCCAATTCAAATCCCATGGGAAAGAAATTCCATTAGTTAATTAACTAAAATCATAATCTCCAAACTCCACAATAAGTTATATCGGAATTTTTATATCTGGATCTTAATATACCTTTCCACCTCTCCAATTTGATAAAATAAAAATTTCATATTAATATAAAGATAGACAGACGGAAGCTCCTTTATTTCCAATTCAAATCCCATGGCAAAGAAATTCCTCCCTTAGTTAATTAACTAAAATCATGTTCTACAAACATATTGTAAGCAACTATTCAGATTTGACATATCCATTACAAACTTTAATTTAAAAAAAAAATAATGTGCAACATTATTTGTTATAAATAATTTGTAAATAGTGCATATGCATTGTTAATGTTAAATTATTAATTTATTTGTTATTTGCATCGCGACAGCGTCTGTCATTTAAGTTAAAACATAAATTAATTCATTTTTTATAAGCAAGCAATTTAATAAAGTTTGCCAATTGTGTGTGTTATATGTGTATGTGTGTGTTTGGTTAATTAAATGATTATGTTAATGGACGAACGGATGTACAAATGTACAATTGTAGATAAACAACGGCAACGACAACAACAATGAGTACAACAACTATGGCCAATAGGCACTGATGCGCATTGAACCGACAAGACCAATACAAATGGCGGTTAAACTGTTAAAATGTCAATAAAAATTTATTATTTAAACACGCACACAGGGATACGCACACACACACATATGCACGTGCCAAGAGCATTTCCTCCATTTGCATTGTTTGCCATAAAAACAAAAAGAGAAATATGTAATTAAGTGAGCAATATTAATAGATAAAACAATTACAACAAATAGCAAATTAAACAACTAGCAACAAGCCGCAATCTGTACAAGCAGCTTATAAGCCAAACTAAAGGAATTTAAAAGTTTGCTAACCAAAGGTGCGGTCAGAGAGTGGCGTGGCGCAGCCAACAAGATACAATTTAATTATACAAAACAAAAGCGAAAGATTTTAATAATTTAAGCACTGGGTTAGTAAGACTCATGAGCTGGTTGAGCCAGTTTTTTGGTGGCAGCACTTCTGGAATGCTCCAAGCCTGACTTTAATTAGCATAGCATTAGCCAAGCAGACTAGCGCAGACTAATGGCCAAATGACAAGCTCACAATTATGAGCGGCTTTTATGAAAATGTTTAAGAACATGTAGCGCGTTAAGCCGTTTGTGGTTATAAAACCCACGCAACGCGGTAGTTGGCAACATGGGCAGAAGCCCGTCTCTCTGTCTGCCTGTATCTATTATCATTAGATTGCGCATACGCCCGGTAAGCCAGACCAGACCAGACCAGGCCAGGCAGCAGCTGCCATGCGGCAAATGCTGCTCTTTACACACCTTCAGCGCTGTGGTAATTGTTTAGTTAACATGTGGCGACACTCTAACACACACGCACAGCCACACACACAGAGAAACATATACACAAATAAACACCACACCTATGACTACTCTGCAAATGCACAATCATCAGTATGGCGGCACACACAAATACAAACACTCAAATAAACGCATACATAGACACAGCTGCATAAGCGCATTAGAGCTGCGGTCTGTTCTCACTCTAACTCCCTCTCTCTTTTCCTACTGCTGCTCGCTCCTTTAACTTTTACTACCAACTATATAGTGTACCTACTCTACCCTCTCTACTCTTCGATTGCACTTTTTCCACGCTGCTTCAGTTTCAGCAACCAGAGAAACTAAATTATTATAACTGTTAAGTTTGCACATTTTGTTGTTGTTTGCTTAATGTGCTCTCTCCTCTCTCTCTGTCTCTTTGGCAGAGTGTCTGTAAATGTATCTGTGTGACTCGGTGTATGTGTGGCTAAGTGCTTGAAAGTTGTTAAGAAATTGCCATCTTATGTGTGTTAGAATTCTTGTCAAAAGCACAATATAACCCACTCTTAGTCGCTTTAGTTTGCTAAGTGACTTGACTTAATTTTTATGCTTTGATATAAAAAATAAAGAACGCTTTTATTCAAGATGGCGGAGAGTTGTAATTATTGCACAATTTCTGCTGACAAATTTTGTTTTCATTGCAATTATTGTAATTGCAATAAATGTAATTATTTATTTGCTCAAAACAAAAGCATTTATTTATGCCTTGACAGTATTCCTTTGTACTGAATTTGCATTCTTCGTGAATTCTATAAATCCGTAGGAGTTTTTCTATTATTAAACACCTTATCGAAAATAGATATATTGAAACCATTGGGAAGTACACATACAAAAATCGCAAGTCTCAATATTCTTACCAGCTTTTGATATTTGAAGATCTTACCATACGAATTTATTTCAAATTATTGTAGATGTATAAATGTTACCTGAAAATAAATAATAAATCATTTTAAAATTTACTTGATCAAAACTGTAGCTTAGCAAAATACTTAAAGAATATTATAGAAAAATTGCAAGTTGTACTTCAAAAATCTGAAAGTTACGAGGTGTGTTTAAAAAGTAAGGCAACTTAAGCAATTTCGCGGGCAACGTATTTTCGACTATCGATTTTTTTGTTTTGTTGTGTTGGTACACTCTTTCCCGAAAATCTGTACCAAATTTCAAGTGAATGGCATTTTTGTTTTGGTTTTAAGAGGCGTAAAGGTTATAAGTGTTTTGCGTGTTCGGCGATTATATAAGAAAACATCCTAACTTAAAATTTGCAGCAATTTTTAAAATACAGCAGTTAGCAGAATAATATTTTTATCTTTTATATTCTTAGTTTTTATATTTTACCGGGAGTACCACAGATTTCCTTATTTTCAAAATTTTTAAATAAATTCCGTAGGCGCCACAGAAATAGAGCTGGGCTCCATCCCCTATTTGCGAGAATCGATATTTTCGACCGATTCTTACCAAAATTCGATTTAATCGTTTAATCGGACAGAAACTTTAGGCGCTAATAAGTTAAAACCTCGGAAAATTAATACAAAATTCACTTACATTTATTTCCATAAATCCAAATAAAGAAATCAAAAATTCAAAACTTACTAAAAGAAAACGAAAAATTAATAATTCGTTTGATTCAAAACTTAATAAGTGAAAACCAAAATGAAGTCAACAAAAAAACATACAAAAGCGCTCTCTGGCTAGAATAAGATTACAAATGGACTCTTTGACCTCGAAAAACCCCTTTCAGCTAGAGAAAAAATAATGTTTTTCGATCATCTATATGAAAGGTCTTAGTCGATTTTTGAACATTTTGAATAATTTAAAGCCGCAGAAAATTAATACAAAATTGACTTAAATTTATTTCCATAATTCCAAAAAAAGAAATGAAAAATTCAAAACTTAGTAAAAGAAAACAAAAAATTAATAATTCGTTTGATTCAAAACTTAATAAAAGAAAACTGAAATAAAGTCACTACTTTTTAAAAATTTAAAAAAAACAAACAAAAGCGCCCTATGGTGGCTCTCAAAATTAGAATTAGATTACAAATGGACTGCTTTGACACTCGAAAAACCCCTATTCAGCTAAGAGAAAAAATAATGTTTTTCGATCTTCTATATGAAAGGTCTCAGTCGATTTTTGAACATTTTGAAAAAAAATCTATTTTAAAAAAGATGGCGTCTCAAGACTCATTTTGGACCCATCATTTAAAAATGACTCAAAGAATTAAAATCGCTGAGAGCCCCAAACCGTTTTTCTGCGCCATCAAATTTATCCGCCTTAATTCACATAAAAGATCGATGCTCAATGAACAAGTATCGATTTTATTGTCAGAAAAAAAGAATCGATTATATCGAATTTAAATAGAATCGATGCCCAGCTCTACACAGAAATCTCAAAGAAAAAAGAATCGATTATATCGATTTTAAATCAAATCGATGCCTAGCTCTACACAGAAATCTCAAAGATTTAATTTTTCAGACAAATAATTCCGAATGTTTACGATTTCTCTAGATTGGCAATTTCCTAAAATCATTTTAGAATACTTAGATAATTACTTAAATAAATGTTTTTTAAGAGTGATCGAAGAAAAATTATTCTTTATTACGCTGGGAGAAAAATGTGAAAAGGTTCGACACTTTTCATAATGGCAACTTAGTTAAAATTAAACAAGCTCTTTTTTAACTTTCATTTAACACCAAAAAAGTTTATTAAAATGGCAAAATAAAAAAATAAAAAATCCGATTTATTATTATTTAGTATAGCAACTAGGTGGCAACTCCGCAGCTTGAAAAGATTTTCTAAGTTAAAACAGAATGACATATTTACAAAAGATTTAAATAAATATTTTGTAAAATCGAAAACCATGAATTAAAAACATAAAGATACAGATAAATCAGAAATTAGATAACCTTTCCAAATATGCAAAAGTTTTTTTCAATAAATTATGTATTTTTTGTGAATTTAATGAAATTTCAGACAATTTTTTCAAAGATTTGAGAGCCCTATCTGTGGCACCAAGAATCGAAATTGCAAATAAATTCAAAAGAAATTGTTTTCTGCGGCACTTCAGATTTTGAATGAAAAATGAAAATTGTGAATAAAATTTAATCGAGTGTATTACAATGAAAATACTATTTTACAAATCAGAGGAAGCACTTTTACCCAATAAAATTAGAGAAGTTTCTTAGTAAACTAAAATATTGAAGGAATATGGCGGTGTTTTAGCTCTATTCAAAGATTTTTGACAATAGCTAATTAGATGGAATGACGAACTAGATCAAGCCGTTATCAAACCAATCGAAGACATTGTACGTTTCATGACAGTTTTAAGACTAAAATCGCAAGAGACAGTGTATACGAAAAAAACCTTATAGAGCCCAAACGAAAATTTTCGTTGCAAAGTCATACGATTACCAGAGCATATAGTCGACCTAAGATCGTCGATGGACGGAAGAGCTAAAGGAGGATATGGATAAGATCAAGCCAAAAAATTGTCAAGACATCAGCAAATAATCGTGCAATCTTGGAAGCATTATGTTCAGCAGACTATATAGCTCACAAAGATTGTAGCGTTAAACGAATGATGATGATGGCGGTTTGAAAGCTATCGATAAAAATCTAACGTCCCTAAGTTGAATGCGGTTCAAGCCATTTTAAACCAAGTCGCCAAACATTTCATTTCATGCCAGTGAAAATAATCTCTGCAAGATTTTGACAGTGTATATGAAAAAAATTATGAGTAACTTTTCTTGAAAGTATCGATACAAAATATAGTCCATAAGATCGTCGAAAAGAACGCAATAAAAAAGTCGCCAAAATTTCTTTTCATCATTGAAAATAATCTTTGCAGATTTTGAGACTGTATATTAAAAAAAATCTATGAGTAACTTTTCTTGAAAGTATCGATAAAAATCTAGTCCATAAGATCGTCGGCAAACGAACGCAATAAAAAAGTCGCCAAAATTTCCTTTCATCATTGAAAATCATCCTTGCAGTATTTTCTTTATCATTCTTTTTTCTTCATCCCTAAATGCAGCTAATCGCCTGAAATGATCATAAATTTCTTTATAAGAATTATTATCAATAGTTTATTTTTAGTAATTTTGAAGAACTTACTCATAAATTCATCCTATACTGCATTTAAATGAAAATTTGTTTTTGCGAAATCTATTATAAAACATTCACTTAATGAAAAGTGCACTTTTCTTTTAACCAAACACTAATTGAAATAAATCATTTAGTTCCCAGAAGCTTTTTCAAAAAAATAAATTTCTTGCGAAATTTTAACACTTTATGTTTTACATGAATTCAAATAAAACCAAGCACATACTCGTACTAATTTCATAAAAGCCTTCACAAAGACCAAAATTCTACTGAATTTTATATTTTTTATATGGCAGTCATACAAATAAGAACAGAAGACCACACATTTCTGGGAAACCCTAGTGTTTTAGTTTAAAAGCTTTTTACCGCCTTCCAATGAATTTCCAAGCACAAAGTGCAGTTTTTTTAACGTCAAAGTTTCGCATAAAAAACAAAGTTTTTTTTAATAGTTTATATTAACTGACTTGCCATGAATTGTTTTTTATTTCGAAATAGAAATTTACCATATGAAAAAATAAGATTATTATTACAAAAGCATTCAAGCGACTAAACCTATTCATTCACTCAGTCATGCAATATTTTATAAATTTATTAATAAAAAATTGCGCATAATTTTTATAGGTCAAACGCTAATAGATTTTAAAACTTTTGCACAATTTAAAAAATACAATCTAAATAACTGCGTAATTAGCAAAATTAAACAAATGCAACAAAAATAAGAAACAACATAAAAACTGACAACTCTGACACTGACCAAACAAAAACAACAAAATAATAACAAATCAATGCAAGTTTATTGTTTTGGGCCAGTTGAATAGGCCAACTGGTTGACGGGTTTTCCATAAAGCTGTTGTTGTTGTTGTTATTGACTTTGATCATATACTAAATAATTATAAATAAAAGCTACGCAAAAACCAATTTTTAATTAAACTCAATATATAATTTTATGCGCTTGTTTATATAAAATTACAAACGCACACTAACGCACAGTAGAGTAGATGGCTCATAAACTATGGCCAGGGGCGGATCAAGTCAAAAAGGGGTAACTCAATTTTTTCCCATTTTTGTTGTAAAGTGAGATTTGGCAATTTATTTCAAATGGAAAAGAAGAAAATTATTAAAAAAATGCCGAAATTTTTAATTTTTTTTCAATGTAGAGTTGCTATATTTTGAAAATCGCGATCTTTCGGTAGTATCCCACTTCTAGCTGGAATATATAATCGAATGAGCCTAAAAAACGAACCTAAAACATAAGCCCTATAGGGAGTGGCATCTTTAACAACTTTTGACCGATTTTTGTATCCTCGAACTAATAAAACTACTTCAATGATGAGTCTAGCCGTGATTTCCAAGAAAAAATCATATCCGATGCACATTTGCTGGAAGTTATGATCAAATAAGAGAAGAAGACGAACCAAGAAAAAAAACGCTATAGGGAGGTATATCCTATAACAACTTTTGACCGTTTTTTGGTATCCTCGAACTTATAATACTACTTGAATGAAGAGTCTAGCCATGATTTGCAAGAAAGAAGCATATCCGATGCACATTTGCTGGAAGATATGATCAAATTAGCGAAGAAGACGAACCTAGAAAATAAACGCTATAGGCAGGAGTATGCTATAACAACTTTTGACCGATTTTTGGTATCCTCGAACTTATAATATTACTTCAATGAGGAGTCTAGCCGTGATTTCCAAGAAAGAAGCATATCCGATGCACATTTGCTGGAAGACATGATCAAATAAGCGAAGAAGACAAACGTAGAAAATAAACGCTATAAGGAGGTGCTTAATATAACAACTTTTGACCGATTTTTTGTATTCTCGAACTTATAATACTACTTTAATGATGAGTCTAGCCGTAATTTCCAAGAAAGAAACATATCCTATGCAAATTTGCTGGAAGATATGGTCAAATAAGCGAAGAAGACGAACCTAGAAAATAAACGGTATAGGGAGGTGCATCCTATAACAACTTTGGACCGCTTTTTGGTATCCTCGAACTTATAACTACTTCAATGATGAGTCTTTCCGGGATTTCCAAGAAAGAAGCATATCCGATGCACATTTGCTGGAAGATATAATCAAATAGGCGAAGAGAACGAACCTAGAAATTAAACGCTATAGGGAGGTGCATCCTATAACAACTTTTGACCGATTTTTGGTATCCTCGAACTTATAATACTATTGCACCTCAAAGACGAATCTTGAAGAAAGAAGTTTTGAATAAATAGCAATTCTACATTGAAAAAAAAGTCCAGAATTTCGGCATTTTTTATTTTTAAGAATAAAATTCTTCTTTTAAAATAATCGTGCTGGGATTTACAAAAAAGTTTTCAAAAGATAGCAACTCTATACTGAAAAAAATCCAGAATTTCTGCATTTTTAATTTTTGAGAATAAAATTCTACTTTTAAATAATTGCCTTGTAGGCAGAAATGTTTAATTTAAGATTTTTTAGAATTGTTTTTAATGCAACTGCGCTTTGGTATTAAGAGCTTTCAGGGCCGTAGAGAGGGGCCCAGGGGAAAGTATCGGATCCGCGCCCCGTGGAAAATTTCGGATCCGGGCCCATATCAATTTTTCTTTATTCATGAAAATACGTATAATTGTTGAAAAGTGTGAGATCAACATAAAAAAAAAAGTACAGAAAGGATTTCTGAGTGAATTGATGATTTAATAAAATCATAACTATGCATTTCATAAAACTCCAATGGAGATCTAAAAAGTCCCCTCCGAGAGCTCCGAGTCCCCGATCCCCCCCTTTCGTCGGGCCTGTGAATGAGACACCTAAGTGGAGAAAAATATGATCTGGTTACTACCATGAAGCTTTTCGAAATTATATGAATTTTAGCATTGTTAAAACTTGAATCCTTCATATTACACAAAAGATCCAAGAACCACTAAGGCCGAGGATTTCTTCTAAGGAAAACACAACGCGATCCTTCTTGTTCTTCTTCTTCTGTGCTTCTGTAAAGTCAGATCAACCAAAAATATGGTAATGTATTTTTGGGATGCCTTCATCTTGAAAAGGACTGTTCGATGAACGAAAACGATTATTGGACGCTTTTGGACCGATTTGATAAATATAGTCTTCTGTGAGTTGAATGCTTTTTTATGCATTTCATAAGACTTCAATGCAGATCTAAAAAAAAAAGCAACTCTAATTTTTTATTAACGAAGTTAGCCTTACATATGTTTCACAATCTGTGCTTTAGCTGAGGCGAAAGCTTTTATCATATCATCAAAGTCGAGTATTCTTGCTCCACATACAAAGTTGCCAATCCTGAGAGTCGATTCTTCCCAAATGACTCTTGAGTCCTGGTTTCACAATCCGTGCTTTAGCTGAGGCGAAAGCTTTTATAATATCATCAATGTCGAGTATTCTTGCTCCAAATACAAAGTTGCCAATCTTGAGGCTCGATTCTTTTTCCGAATGACTCTCGTTTCCGGGCCCTTCCGAGAGCTCCGGGCCCGGGAAAAATGTCTCCGATCCCTCTCCCTCCTCTCGACGGGCCTGAGAGCTTCTAAGAAAGTAACGCCAGATTTAAAATTATGTTTAGAAGAATTGGTTTTGGTAGTCTTTGTAGGAATAGTCCGCCTTAACGCTGTCATTGGGATGATTTATAAATTCTGAAACTATGTTGGTCCCCTTTTTGTGCTTGCCGCTGTCTACGCCCCTGATTATAGATTTTACATATATAGTCTATGATTAGTTGGAAATTGCCAATGTGTGCTTATATATGTAAGTGTGTGTGTGTGTGTGTGTGCTTGTGTGTACAGGATTTCATTTCATTTAAAGCGTGTTTTAATGAAGAGGTAACTTTAGAGCGAGCGGCGGCCCAGGCGTGATATTTTTTTCAATTGATGCATTCATGCGGTTGGTCAGCTTAGGCGCTGGCAGGGTTGCCCCCCTGTTGTTTAAAGCATGTGGCACGCACTTTTGAATGAACATTTGAAACGTGACCGCATTTCTGTGGTTTTGCAATTAGATTATCACACATCATGGCAGCGCAATGCCAACTTGCAGGATATTTGTTCATTTTGTCACGATTTTTTTTCTACATATAGTAACTTTTTTTTTGGCTGGTAAAGTGCTGCCAACCTAATCCTATTTTTGATGTCAGTTGGGTGGGAGTGTGCTGGCTTGCTAATGTAATTATTTTTTGGTTGCTTTTGCATCAATCTGAACTGCTATTTGATTTTACATTAAATGCTGTGCACTGTAAATACCGCATTAGTTAGTTGTATGCAATTTGAGTTCGTTACGCTTTGTGGTTAAAGGTTTTTGAGGGGGAGAGAGAGCGAGAGCGTGAGTCCTTGAAGCTGCTGCAAGTTGCTTCACCTTTGTGTCATGTAATTTTATACCTGCCAAAAACAAGAGAAACGAACATCCTCCTGGCTGGCTTTAAGTAAATGCAGTTGGCCCTGAGCTGTCAACGCTTGAATCTTAAGTTGTCGGCGAAAAAGTTGCCAACAAGATTTATTGGCAACTCAACATGGGCGACTTTTTAAAGTGAATGTCAATTGTATGACAAATTGTGCAACATCATCATCATTATTATGCTCATTAAGCTCACACAGAAATGTTTATATAGCATTTTGTATTATTTATGTGGCTTGTAATCAAATTCATTGCCAGCCATTGCATCAATAACTCAAAATCTGTTTAAACAATTTGCTGCCACGCCCTACGCCTCTTTGTTGGGCTACAAGCCAACAGTAGTTGCCAGCATTGCAATTGTTTAAACATTGCAATTATTTTGTGATTACGTTGTTTGGTTTGTTGTCGGCCATGTTTGTTTGAGTTATGTCCATTGCGGCTACAATATTTGTTTGTTCCAGAGCACTTTGGGCGTTTAATTGCCCAAGTGTTTGTTGCATATAAGCATATTATAATATTATAGCAGTATATACTACCAAAAATGTATAGCAAACAAAATCCTTTAACAATGTTTTGATTAATTACAACTTGTAAGCCTCCTATTTATGCATATTATTCATAACCTCACTTTCAATTTACAGCTGTGGCTCAATCTACCTTCAAATGCCCCGATGATTTCGGCTTTTATCCACACGATAACTCTTGCGATAAATATTGGAAATGCGACAATGGCGTCTCTGAGTTGAAGACCTGCGGCAATGGGTTGGCCTTTGATGCTTCAGACTCGAAATATCTGACGGAGAACTGTGACTATCTGCATAATGTAGAGTGCGGCGAGCGTTCAGAGCTAGGTAAGTCACTTACAAAAGCAGACGAAATACAATATATCGATATATCGTTAACAATTTTATTGGCTTGTCTCACGCAGAACCACCAATTTCTACACCACATTGCTCACGCTTGTATGGTATTTTCCCCGATGAGAACAAATGTGATGTGTTCTGGAACTGCTGGAACGGTGAGCCATCCAGATATCAGTGCTCACCCGGTTTGGCCTACGATCGTGATGCTCGTGTCTGCATGTGGGCCGATCAGGTGCCCGAGTGCAAGAATGAAGGTGGGTTCAAACTAACAATCGAAAATCGTTTTTTTTACTCATTTTATGCCTTTTGCCTCCACAGAGGTTGCCAATGGCTTTGCCTGCCCTGCCGCTGGTGAGTTGGCCAACACTGGTTCCTTCTCGCGTCATGCGCATCCTGAGGATTGCCGCAAGTACTACATTTGCCTGGAGGGTGTTGCACGTGAATATGGCTGCCCCATTGGCACAGTCTTCAAGATTGGTGATGGTGAGGGCACTGGCAACTGCGAGGATCCCGAGGATGTTCCCGGCTGGTAAGTTCAGACCACCTTTTTTTACGCCTAGTTTAGTTTATATTTTAAGCACCTGGTTTGATTTGTGTCCGCTTTTTGTGCCACTTGTTTTGGGGAATTCTATTCGATTTGTTTTCTGTTTTTTTTATTTTTGTTAGTTTTTTTTCACAACTTCTAAACTGTCACGCTTGCTTCACTGCACCCACTTTATCACATTAACTCACATACGCACACCCCAAAGAAAAATACTCTTTCTTAATACCCTACCTTGCATACATTTACATTTACTCTCATTTTCGCTCGCTCTCTCTCTCTCTCTCTCTTGACCTGTTCTGACATATCTCTTTACCTCGCTCCCTTTACAATTACAGCGAAGACTACTATGGCGATCTGGATCTGAAGAGCATCCGCAAGAGCGAGCTTCTAGCTGGATTAAACAGTGAAGGTCGCACTAAGAGCACGCCCAAAACCAAAGCAGCCACCTCATAAACATAACAACTACTACAACTACAAAAACTACAATAACTCCAATAACTAAAAAAAAAAAACAGTTACAACTTTAACTTTTTTCTTTGAAACTTTAAACTACAACAAGATCAAGATTCCAATTCCCTTTCAATACTCTCTCCCTACAAAAACAAAAAAAAAACTATTTCACACACACACGCATACATCACGCACACTACAATATGCTCGCAACAGTAAATACTCAATTTTTTTATAAAAAAAAAACAATATAATACTCAGTGGTCTATCACTTTATCTATCCACTCATTCCTTGCCCTTATCTTCTTATTTTATTTTTTTTTTAACATCCTTTTTCACTTCTCCTAATTTATATGAAACATCTATCATATCTACCGCTCTCTCTTGTCTTTAAGTCCCAAATGTTGCTATATCTTTCTGTGTGTATATTTTCAAAATTTGAAAAAACATCTTAAGTACATTTCAAAATTACAACTAAAATTTAGGGCTACCAACAACAACATAAAAAACATATAAATTAAAAAAAAAAAAACATGAAACAAATGTAATGTAAAATGTGCGAAGAATACAAAAACAAGAAAAACAGAAAAGAAACATCGACGAAAGATTAAATCTTTCATAATGAAGCATAAAATTTAGAGATTTGTACATTTAAGTGATCTTTGTTTATAAGCTTATAATTTTATTTTATACATAAAAACAAAAAAATATATACGAAAACCTTAAAAAAAACAACAAAAATTATTTGTCAAAATTTTTGCGGGGGTTTATGTCTGGAAAAGTAGGTTTAAGTTCCTTCAATGATGATACTTGAAAGCTTTAAATACGAGGCACCTTTTTGCTAGTAGATATAGTACAATTTTTTGTAATTTTCAGTTTTTGGTCAAGTTTTAGGCTAAGGCACAGCCGAATAATCAAAATTTTTAAAAATCTCCTTAGAGAATGCGCCAACTTTTGTACAGAACGATTTTTTCAGAAAATCGCGAAAAAGCTCGATTTTGGTTTAAAAAAATTTCACCCCTCATTACACATATTGATAATTAATAATAATTAATGAAAATTTTCTCCGAATAGAGATTGTTTTGGTTGCCGTATGTTAAGGGGAAGTTCTTTTTTTCTCTTATTCTTATTCAATTATAATTTGGTCCGAACTTCAACTTCCTGTGGGCGACTTTAAGATAAAATCTGGCTACGCGGGCCGATTGAGCCATATGGAGTATCTTTTTTTTCCCCCCGAAATGGTTCCTCACAGGGAGGTGGGGCACTGCGACCAAAAGCTCTTTTGTACCATACCCTTAAATTAAAGCAAAAGACTTTCCGCTTTCCGCATGAATAGCAGTAGGTCTTATGTTGGTATTGACCTGAGATGGAAGGGACTAATCCGTTCCTTTCCGATGTGACAGGCCCTGTCCCATACCATAGCTGGGCAGTTACATAGAATATGTCTGGTGGTTTTATCGTCTTCTAGATAGGGTCTGCACTCTGAAAAGTCCGATAGGTCAATTTTCTGTAGATGGTATCTAACAGTGTGGTGACCAGATAGGTAAGCTACCAGGAGCTTTAAGTCCGCTCTGCCAAGACCTTTTGTCTTTATCGCATCCAGAGGTTGGACAAGCACCTTTGCTTGACAAAGCTCCGGAAGGAAGAACCCGTATCTCTTATGTTCTCCTGCAGCCCATTTGTTTATCATGATTTTGATTGTGGACCAACCAATACCACAAAACGGCTCAGGAGATGTAGTCAAGGTGGAGGCACCCTGTCTGGCTAGATCGTTAGCGATCGTGCTACCATCCACTCCCGAGTGTCCAGGCACCCACAATATCACGACTTTGTTCCGGGCGGACAGGGTTTGGAGGTAGTTATGGCATTCTTTAACCATACTGGAGGAGATGCTCCAGGATGATAATGCCCTAATAGGAGCTTGGGTATCTGAATAAATGCAGATGTTTGCTCCCCTAGTTCACTTGAGAAGGATACTAAGGGTGCAGATCTCTAGGGCATTAATCTCCGCTTGAAAGACGCAGGGCCAGATGCCCATTGCGGTTGGGATTCTGGTGTTGAGTCCAACGATTCCACCACCTACACCCTGCTCAGTTTTGGACCCATCCGTGAACCATTGTTGCCACCGGGGGTTTCCACAGGGGCTGTTATCAGCCCAAGTCACCCGACTTGGGAGAAGAGATCTAAATTTCTTGTTATGAAATAGTTCTGTGATCATAAGATCTGATATAGAGCAGATCGATACGTCAGGAAGGGACGGTCTCGGCTCTTCTGGCCGCTTCCATTGGAACGATTGGGCTTTGGTTTCGATATCATAACCATATACCCATGATTCGACACCAGTTATGACCCTTTTGAGTAAATCTGGGTCGACGGTGACGTCATTCAACACTCTTGAGCGATGCTCATGCGACGGTTCTTTTGATCTAAATTTAGCATTTTTGGAAAAAATTTCATGGCACGAGCCAAGCGATATACCGATATCCTCAGCAACTTCTTTGATAGTAATCCGACGATTTTCCAAAACAATTTTCTTCACTGCTTGAACGTTTTCATCAGTTGTTGACGTGCTTGGGCTCGACATTGGCATCTTCCCGGCCAATCGATAATCGAAAATACGTTGCCCGCGAAATTGCTTAAGTTACATTACTTTTTGAACATACCTCGTATAACACCCGAGTCAGGAAATACAAGAGATCCAAAGGAAAACGAATTTTTATATAGTACAAACGATTGAGATTTATTGCCTTGGGGCATCAAAAATTTAAAAACTATAAATTCAGGGAGTGTTGGCAAATGGTCACAAATCGGGGAATTAATCGATGCCTACAGTTTTGGACAAAAAAAAATACATTTTGGATATGGGCGTTTCAAACTTCTTAGCTTTGAAGCACTTACAGCGAAAAACTTACGACAAACACCCTTTTAAAGCTGACTAAAGAATTTCCAGCAATATTTCAAAGAATCCTTACTGACTCTGCCCTTCTCTATTAATTTTCTCCATAAAGCCACTGTCGACACTTATATTCTCGTTATCTTTTCATACCAAGCTCTTACCAATTTCACTTACTCGGCCATATATCAATCAGAAGCTCTTTAAGAACAACCCCCAACAAGGCCAAGTTATGTCTAGGCTATGAATTCCGGTTAACTACCGGCCAGACAGACATATAAAGTCAGCCAACTTTGGCGTTTTTTGTCAACAAAAATACGCTAAAAATGGCTAAACTGGCGAGCCAACTCTTAAACACTCGTAAATTATTTATAATTTGCTCTAAATGGTGTTTGAGTGTGTGCCGCACACACACACCCACACATATAGACACACACATACTTGTAGAGTATATTTATTTGTGCTATTTTTTGAGGCAAGTTTTGCGACGAGTCTGTAAATAATAAGTAAACATGAAACTTTTTGACGCCAGCCATATTTGTCGCTAAATGAAAAGTTGGCTACTTTTTCTTGGCTAAATGTGTGTGTGTGTGTGTGTGTGTGTGTGTGTGTGTGTGTGTGTGTGTGTGGCCATTGGCGTCTTTGGAAATGCACAAGAAGTTTGTTAATTATTCATTAGATTCTATAAACAAAAACGCGATACAAAAACTTTAAATGAATTTTCAAATTATCAACACAATTGCAGGCAGAACCAGCACTAAAGTAAACTTGCATACACACCAACACAGAGACACTTTTGAGCTTACATGTATGTGTTGCTATGTCAAAAGAAAATTAGTCGCTTGTGGTGCACAACTATTGAATACCCTACATTTAATTTAGACAAAATAAAGTCAAAGTTTGCCTTATTTCGTGAAGAATTGTAAAAAAAAATAGTTAAAGGATCGCTGTTTTGGGCTAAAATCGAATGTTTATAGTTTATTGAGCTCGCTCAAGTCTTAATGCCAAATATGGTATCACTAGCTTGTTTAACAATAAGTCTGTTCCACTAAGTCAATGGCTAGAAAGAAGTCTAAAAATTATAAATTTTTACCACTATCATACAAGTTTCTTTTATTGCTAAGTCTCAAATACCCTTGACCCTAAGCGAACAGTGTATAATCACTGCAGCTTGGTAAGAACCCAAGACAGACGCCGTGCAGCGAGCGCTCTTTTGGGCCATGGCCCAGAGTCGACAAATGAAAGCGGCTTTTGTAGACGCGCCCCACTAACTCATAAAAGCGACAACTTTAAACTACGGCGGCGACGTTGACGTCGTTGCTGCTGCTATGTGACTTTTCTATGTGTGCGGACACACGCACACACACACACACACACACACACACAGATACACATGACGTCGCACACAGTCGCAACTTTTTGCAAAAGTTTTAAAACTAATTAAATAAAAATTATAAAACTATACAAACTCAAGGCACAAGTTAGGCTGCTGCTGCCGCTGCTGCAGTCGCCGCCATTGCGTTTAAGGACATTTTATGCTTTACTATGTGTGTGTGTGGGTGTGCTGCATGTGTGTGGCTTTGTCGCTTAAGCTAAGGCAAATGCATAGAAAGCCCGCGCCAAAGGGACACTCACTCACACGCACACAATTTTAGCAATGAGCAAAAAGTCGGCATCAACTAAACGGACGATTGTTGTTGTAAGAGCTTTTTAATGCTACAGCGAACATACACACTCACACACACATACATGCAAACAACACACTCACCCACACACATGCAGCAATAGCCGCTCAAAACGAATGCTGTCATCTTTTGATTTAACGTATTACACGTTTACTTTCGCTCTTGCGCTCTCCCTTAAGCTCACTCTCTCATTCCACCTCTCTCTGTCTCTGTTGCTTTTAGTTTTTGTACCCGCAACTCGTAGACTTTAAAGGGTATTTGTATGGGCATGTTGGTTTTATACTAAAGCTGGGCATCGATTCTACTGAAAATCGATATAATCGATTCTTTTTTCTGACAATAAAATCGATTTTTGTTAATTAAGAATCGATCCTTTTGAATCACATAACTTTGCGATAAATGTACATTAGGGCGGATCAATTTGTATGGTCTTTCAGCGATTTTGATTTTTTGGGCCATTTTAAGTATTTTTGCCCATGAAACTATGGGTCTAAAATTTATTTCGAGAATTTATTTCGAGAATTTATTTTCATAATAGGTTTTTTCAAAATATTCAAAAATTAACTTAAGCTTTTCCTTTACAAGGACAAAATACGTTATTTTTTCTCTAGCCAAAAAAGTAGTTGGTGGTTTTTGGGGCATGAGGAATCTATTTTTGGCATATATCCTTAGTTTTTTGACTTTTTTATTTATGAAAATTGTCAAGAAATCAAATAAACTGCTACTTATTTTTTCTGTGTTTCAAGTTTTAACTTTTGAATACAACGAATTTTTTATTTTCGTTTACCATGTATTGAATTTTTGTTTTCGTTATTGTCAATTAAGGAATTAAATTTAATTAAATTTTTCATCAGTGCGTATTTTTTTTTGTATATAGGTTTCATTTTCTATGATTACGGTTTTATCTAATTAATCGATTAAATCAATCGAAAATATCAATTCTCGAAAATTGGAGATCAAGCCCAGCTCTATATTATACTTATTAAAGTAAAAAACATTGCCAAAGATGGATTTCTTAGTAGAGATCAAGGGAAGGAAAGCATTTTATGTTATAATTTATTTATTGAATTGGTTTGACCTCTATTTTTTTAACTTTATCTGGATACAAAATTTAAACTTGGATTGATTTATCTTGATTATCCTTATTAAGGAAATTCATATTAAAATAAATGATTGGTAGGCCTCGCGTAGGTTTCTTGAGTAATATTATTTTTAAGCATGATTTCTAGAATTCTGAAAAGGCCATTTACTTGCTTTTTAGGAAAAGTACGGAATGCCTTAAAGCCGCCTCCCCACGGCGTAACTTTTATTCAAGGAATTCATATAAATAATAACTCATCATTCTGTTACTTAAATTGTTTCCTAATTAACTTTCCTGGCATTTAGACTCCTCTCGATATTGAATTATTAAGCCTTTTCAAAGTGGACAAATTTCAAACTTTTGCTTTACGTGTTACGGATGTTCTCATGAACGCGTCGATGAATTTCAAATCTGGTTTTTGCGTGTGTTAGAGGTTTTCAAAACGGAGTTTTTAAGGTGATGTGTGTACTGGTTCGTGAGATATTTTTGTCAATATCATGAATATAGCATAGTAGAAAATTGTTCAACACTGGGTATTGGGTATTGGACATTAAGTGCAGAAAGAAGCGTAGTGGCAAAGGGGTTTCTGTAGGGCATGCATTTATTAGAGATGCGAGCTCTCTTAAGAATACTTAAGTTCGTTCATACGGCTTTTTAGAGAGTCATGAAAGTCAACTAATCCAAAAATCTTATGATATTCTAGATAAGCTAACTAAAAATTCTAACGATGTTTATACACTTTAAGACTATTCAAAAAGTTTGGGCAGGACGACGTCTGCCAGACCTGCTAGTAATTTATAAATATAATTAAATCATAGTCGTATTAGCTACAGCACAGGACAGCTAACCCGATTTTTATGATAATTGATTTACATTCGTCGCAAGAGGAAAAAATTGTTGAAGAAAATTCGGTTTCTCATGAATATTTTCTTTGCCTTCTCTGCTTACGTGCGCTGAAATCTCGCAGATATTAGAGCTATAGAAATTCACATCACTCAATATCTCCTGGAAAAAAATTGAAAAAATTTGAGTTTCTGAAACATATTGCTTAAACTTTCCAGTCGGAACAATAAATTCAATCTTGTTATTATAAAGACTAAAACCTTCTTTATTATAAGAAAAATTCCCCTTAGTTACTAACAGAAAAATTTTAAATTGAGTCGTTAAATACTTCCTCTTTTTTAAAGCAGAATTTTAAAAATTGTAATTCCGTTTAATATTTTGACGAACAGAATTAAATCAAAAGACGCCGAAAGTTTTGTTAAAAAAGTTCATTTAGGTTATTAAAAATTTTTTGCTATATAAAGGTTAAAATCTTCAAATTTTGTGTTTGGCTTATGTGACCCGAATAAATAATATAATAGCGTCCATACTATTATCCAACAGCTTTAACATAACCGCCTGTTTGATTTAAATGACTACTATCTACAAATCGTTTGTTTTGTAAAAATAACATAATTTAAAAAAACCCCTCTTCGCTTATAAAAACTTTTGGCAAAATCGAATTGAAATTTGAAACTCTATGGAATAAAAAATTATAAATTTAATTGAACCAAATCGGCTCAATTTTGAGAGTTTTAATGACAACAAAATTCTTCACTTTAAAAAACTTATGAGTCTTAAGTTATCACTAAAGCATAAATAAATTAACAAAAGTTGAAATTAATTTTCATTACTTAATTATTCAAGAACTCAGAGTATCGCACAGTCGGCTTTCGTTCAGCTGAAACTTTAAAAATAACACACGCAATTTTTAAAAATTCTTCTGCTCCTCACCGAGGCTACTGTTGTTGTTGTTGTTATTTTATGCAGTAAGTAAGCAATCTCCAATTAAAAGTTGCTGCTAGAGGAACTACTACTAACCAAAAGCGCCCAGGGTTGCATGCAACATTTCTGCTGCGGCAGAGGTTAGCAGATTTGAGTAGCATTAAGAAACAAGCCAGAAAACATAACCCCAAAAAAAATACTATATATATATGTATATGAACAGCAAACAAGTTGATGGCAAAAGTTTGGTAGTACCAGTGAGACGAAAAGTGGACGGAAGGGAGCGCTTGTAAGTGCAGGGAATGCACATAAAAGTGTTTTATAAACAAAAATGATTAAACTTAAACAAAGTTATAAAACAGCCAGCCAGTGCGGTTTTCCTGCTTAGAGAGACCCAACCAACTCTTTCGTTGCAACTCTGCCACGCACTGCTGCGCTTTGTAGCCACTTGTTTAACCACAGTCACCAGGAAGGTACTGACTGGTCCACTGACCAAGTCCACACTCAGACCAACTGACTGACTGTCCGACCGACCGATTCACTCGACAACTGCTTTTGATGGATAATAGCCAACTCATTCTTTCTTGCTTCCAAGCTGTTGACTCAATTCTGGAAATTCTTTTTTAACATTTTGACTCTAATTAATTTTAATGATGATAAGACCTGAAACCTGGACCAGGATACTCAGTCTGTCATGTCATCCACACAGGCTTCGTTCCGCTCATAAAACCTGTCGCTGGAACTTTAAAAAAGTTATGAGCAACTAACTGCTTGTCAATATACAACAGACGTCATAGAGCGAGTGGCACTTACATAGGTGGATCCCAGTCATTAAATTAAAGTTAGCCAAGGACTTCACAAAAAGTATAAATGAAAACAATTTTTAGCTCTCAAACAAGAGCTATATTTTGCAGCTTCCCATATCTACTAACTTGGTTTATGGGCGTTTAGTACTCGAGTTTTAAAGGAATCTGTTGCTACTATTTTATACAAAATGTTGTTTGAGAAATACTCTTTGTAAAAAAGATATTTTAAGAACAGAGTAGCTCCGAAGAAAAGTAGCATAAAAATGAAAAAAAAATTTTGTAGCCCTACCCATAACTTCTTATATTTCGTTTTTTTTTTCGATGAATTCAGGGGGAATTTTACTTTTCGATAAATTCTCAAATTTCGCTTGCTCCAAAAAGCTGTTCGACTTTCATTGAAAATTCCAGGTGGATCTATTGTACCCCCATCATGGCTTAAAAATCTCCCAAAAGTCCTAAGACCTGCATGTATTGCAGTATTTTGTTTGGACTTATAGTAACAACGATCTATGGTGGGAGAACGTACATGCCCAGGAGCTTGTTCCTTTTAACGGCGAGTGCCATACATTTACATAATACATGCAAAGAAGTTTCCTCCTCTATGCTATAGTAGCGACATAGTCCACTATCCACTATGCCAATTGTGTTTAAGTGGCTTCGGAGCCTACAATGTCCCGTCAGATGGCCCATCAGGATTCTCACGGTGTTCTTCCCGTGCGTTATCATGACTTTGAACCTCTTACGGTTGTAGTTGGAGAGGAGGGTTTTGACTGTTTAAGGTCTGGTATCTGTGCCCAGTGAAGCAGTCGTTTTTTATTCTCCTCTATTCTCAGTAGGTCTCGTACCACGTGGTTACCAATCCCACAGTGTGGTTCAGAACCGATTAGAGGTGTTGGCGCACCGGTTCTTTCAAGTTTATCTGCCAGCTCATTTCCAGGAATATTGTTATGTCCTGGAACCCATCTAATCACTTATTAGGAATAGCTTATTCCTGGATCCTAACTTATCCAGTGTTGTTCTCACTTTCATCCGACATAAGGTTATCTACCATTTAAAAATCTTTCCTGCATCAGTCTTGCTTGCTTCAAACATAGATCTCAACAACGTAGTATTCCTTTAATTTAAGATCCACCAACTATGGTCACTTTAAAACCAACTTCCCTTTTATTTATTTAACTCCTTTATAAGCGCAGTGTAAACATCCTTACTAGATAATCACAACTAGCTCTGCTCTAACTTTTATAAATTGCAATTATCTTTCTCACATAAACACAGTAACACATAAGGATATTATAAAGTGGGTAGTAGAGAGACAGGGTATAAAGAGAGAGAGAGAGAGAGAGAGAGAGAGCTGCTAAGCCGCAGCATTTATGTTGCTGACTTCTCAACATGAGCAATAACAACAACAACAACAACAACAGCAACAGCAACAGCAACAGCAACAACAACAACAACAACAACATACTCTCTCTCTGCAACTCTCACTTGGCGTCTTCGCCTGAGCAAGTTGTCCGCTTGGTTTTTGGTCAATTCCATTTAATTTAATTTAATAGCCTTGCGCTTTTTGTCATTTGCTGTCTCTGCCGCTACCGCTGTCTCTGCCAGCGTCTCAGCCACCATCTTCGACTGCCCCGCTCTATGCAGCCCCTGCTGACCACTCTGCTGTTGCTGTCCATGCGCGCATTTTATATGAAGCTAAGGCTATATGGATTGTCCAGGCAGTGTCCTTGACGCCGCAGTGTCGCACAGTGGTCGAAATTTAGAAAAGATTGCATAAATATTGAGGTAGTCTTTTTTTAGGCAACACGGTCAACAAAATTGTATAGAAAAATGTTGCTTTCAAAATTACTATTAAAATAATACTTTTCTATGATTTTAATTGATATTTTTCATGTCCCCAAGGAAAGCCGAAATTTCAGTTTACTTAAAAAACAAAGTTTTTTTTCTTCTCGAACTTAGAGTATCTATCTAAGAAGAGATCACCAGTCGTAAAATCATTCAAAATAATTTCAAATCAAGAATTTCTAAATTTTATTGGACTTTTATGTTTCCAAGTAAAGCCGAAATTTGCATTTACTCAAACACAATCTAAAAATCATTGTAAATATTCTCAAATGAAGAATTTCTGTCTATACAAAATCACTTTTGAACTAAAAATTGTAGTCCCCGTATAAAAAAATTTGTTCTTAAACGAAAATATTAAAGATATTGATTTTTTTTTCGCATTGTAACGTTCATAGTTAAAAGCTGTATCTTGGAATGCTTATACTAGTCTTGGGGTATGTGTGTAATAGTCAGAAGGAGGCGTGATCATCCTTCCAATTTAAAATGCAATGGATATTTTTTATTCTTGTTTTTTTTTAATTTTTTTGCTCAGATAATAATTCTAGAGACACAATCCGTCCAAAGTTACAATTTAAATTAAATTATTTTTATAAACATCTACAAAATGGTTAAAGAAATTATAAATGGTGCTCTGGATCTTGATTTCCATTCTGAATTTCTTTTTTAAAAACACAATATTCCTTTCAATTTTCAACGAAGTAATTTATAGAGGCAATTATCCTTTAAAAAATGTTGTTGGGTTTTTGTTTACTTTAGAACTGCTTTTCGACTCCCGGACCACTGCAGTGTCTTTCAGGCAGAGGTCACTGCAATCCGGCAGGCTTTAATAACAATAAAAAACCTACAAGTTCAAGATAAGAACATCTGTATCTACTCGGACAGCCAAGCGTCTATTAAGTCCCTAGTCTCGATGACTTCGTGTATGAAGTCAGTGAATAGCTGCCACTTGTCTCTAGGGGAGATGGCTAAGCAGTTTTCAATTCACCTCATATGTGTCCCAGGACAAAGGAACTTCGAGGGCAACTGTATTGCGGATGAACTGGCTAGACAAGAAACTATCAGCATCCTCCTTCAAGACAAAGAGTGCCTGGGTATACCAGGCAAATAAAACGTGGAATGGGTGTAGAATCTCGTGGTAAATTTGGCCGACATACTGCAGCAAATGAACCAAAAAACTTTGCTGTCTAAATAGAGCCTAGTGGTAACACGGTACACTGGCTGGTGAGAAGCCACGCATACAGGTTGAATGCTCCCCACCATGACTTCTGTAGAAGCTGTGGCGATGAGGAGGAGCTGGAGACGGCGGAACACTTTTTCTGTCATTGCCCTGGACTGGCCAGTAAAAGATTTAGGTTTCAAAGTCAGACTTTATGACGATTTATCTCAGCTCTCTGAACAGAGTCCAAAATACCTTTTAAGGTTTATTCAGGCAGCCGGATGGTTCCTCACCTATTTCAGGGGACCTCTCAGGTGGGTGGGGAAGAGTGGTGATTAAGCTCACTGTAGCGATATCACAAAGGGCCTATACTTGGCCTGAGTGGGTTGGGACGTCAGTCCCACGCATTCAGGTTGAATGCGCACCACCATGACTTCTCTAGAAGCTGTGGCGATGAGGAGGAGCTGGAGATTTTTCTGTCATTGCCCTGGACTGGCCAGTAAAAGATTTAGGTTCCTAAACTCACACTTTCTTGACGATTTATCTCAGCTCTCTGAACAGAGTCCGAAATGCCTTTTAAGGTTTATTCAGGCAGCCGAATGACTTCCTCACCTATTATAGGGGATCTCTCAATTGGGGAAGAGTGGTGAAATAGCTCACTGTAGCGATATCGCAACGGGCCTATCCTAGGCCCAAGTGAGTTGAGACGTCAGTCCCACGCATTCAGGTTGAATGCTCCCCACCATGACTTCAGTAGAAGCTGCGGCGATGAGGAGGAGACGGTGGAACACTTGTTTTGTCATTGCCCCAGACTGGCCAGTAAAAGATTTAGGTTCCTAAGCTCCAGACTTTCTTGACGATTTATCTCAGCTCTCTGAACAGAGTCCAAAATGCCTTTTAAGGTTTATTCAGGCAGCCGGATGACTTCCTTACCTATTATAGGAGACCCCTCAAGTGGGGAAGAGTGGTGAAATAGCTGACTGTAAGTGAGTTTCACTTCAAAAAGTGGAAGTGAAAGAGGATCAAAAACTGTAGGACATCTCTCGGATCTAAGTGTCTTGTTGCAGAACCATTTTGAGGATTCACCGAAAGGGCAAATAGTAGTCCTGTTTTTATGGAAACGTAGGAGTTCAGATGTTCGCTTTGAATCATTCTCATTCTTTTTCCGCTAGAGCACTAGACGTCTCCCTGAGTTGCGATACGACGTCCTATAATGGACCTGGATAGGCAATGGGCCTATCGTTGGCCTAAGTGAGTTGGGACGTCACTCCCAACTAACCGCCCTAACCTAACCTAACCTTCTGTTTAGTTTAGCCCCGTAAAAGAGGTGCTCCTAATAATTTGGAACCTACTGGGGTGTCTAGAACAAAAAAACACATTTTTTGAATGGTAACAATGAAAAATAAAATTATTTTTGTTACAGTTTTGATCACTGTTCATCGTTGTCCTAGCCGTCCCTGTTGTTCTCGCTGTCCTTGCTGCATGTGTTGCGCGCTTAAAAGGCAATTTGTGGCACAGCGCTGTCTCGTTTTGCCCCCGTTGCCCCCCTCCTCTCACCAACTACTGTGTTTGGCTGATGTAGCCATTGCTGTTGATGTTGTTGTTATTGCGGCAAACGCGGAGCAGCTTTTAATCCTTGACGTCCTGTTGCTTGTCGCTGCTGGCGCAAAGCAGAGCTATCTATATATTTATCTAATGTTGCTTTTTGCTCCGCTCACTATCTCTGTCTGTGTGTGTATGTGTGTGTAAAAATCCTTGTGTGGTTTTGTGGTCGCCTTGTTGTGGGTTGTTCTTTGTTTGTTGTCGCTTAAGAGGAGGCGAGAGCACTCCAACAACTATTTGCGCTCATAACAAGATTTTAACGAAATTATTTTTAATTATGGTTTTAATAAATATTTTCCTTTGTTAATTTATAACGCACTTCAACTCAATTGTCCTGGCAGCGACCCGAACACAAATAACTGAAATGAAAGGACCAAGGACTCAAAGCAAACAGAAATTAGTAACAACAACAAAAACAACACCACATAGCTACTAATTTAATTTGAGTTGTTAACAATATTCTGCCATAGCTTTATGTGCCTGGTTTTATATATAAGGACATACATATGTATTCGTAGAATTTTTACTTTGCCTTATTTATATCTTTTCTACACATGACACAAAATGTGGCAGCCCGTTGTTTCATTTGGGGCGCCACGAGCGTGACAGCTAAAACAAGAGAGGAGAAAGCCATGTTAGGCAAAAACAAAAAAAAAACACCAAGAAAACACAAAAGAAAAGAAAACAACGGCAAATATTTTCAACGAAAATTTAATTAAACAAATCAGGAAAAACCCCAAAACGAAAGAAACTCAACGCAGCGCCCCTCGGAGAGTTGCTCCAATTTTTCTTCTTCTTCTTTTTTTCGCCATTATGTTTTTATTGTTACATACTATAAGCTAAAAGCAAAGGAATTTTTTATTTATTTAATACTTTCTTTTCATTTATAGCGAGGATTACTATGGCGATGTAGACCTTAAGGCTCTGAAAAAAATTGGCTATTAAAGCCAACAACCAACACTACAACAACAACACACAGCGTTTAAGCCATAGGAGGTAAGTAAATGCGGTTGGCCGGAAGTCAATGCAAAAGGCAAAGGAGAGCAGCAAGGCGCTACAACAACAACAACAACACACAGCAGTTTGAAATATGCTTGCCACAAACTTAAAGCATGCCACATGCAGTTGTTGCAAGGCACATAAATGAAATAAAATTTAAATTTTGTATCTTAAACTTTAAAACAGTTCGTTCACTTTAAAGACTGAGCAAGAAAGAGACAACAACGACAGCTAAAACTATTTACATTTATTTTTTTTCTCCTTCTAATTTTTATTTATTAAGTTCCAACCACAAAGCTTCCAAATGCTCTTTCCCAATCAAAACTTGGTCTTTCCAAAAAGAAAAAAAAAAAACAATTTCATATATTTTTTATTTATACCAACATGTAGTACCTTATGTATTCCTTCTATGTATATAAATATTTCCACAACTTTGTGGCCTCAAAGTCAACTTTAAGTTATTAAGAAAAAATAAATAAAAATAAAAATCATATACTTCAAACTTTAATAATGTATATACATTAAAATTGTATTTAAGCTTTATGTTTATAAATCTAAAATAAAACAGAAATTATGCCAAAAAATAAAAGACTTTTATTGCGGAGGGACTACCTTTCAGGCAATAACTATATTATTGATATGAATTTAATTTTAAAAATTTCGGGACTAAGAAACTGCCAGAATTTTTTAATTTTTTTCTCTTGGAGATCGATAGGTAAGAATAGGTTGTATAGGCAGCTCAGTTAGTGACTGAGATCACCCAGAGACCACGAAGTCCATTGTGTTGCCTAATTAAAAGAAGGGAAAGAAAGGAATTCAAGAATGGGAGTGGAGAAGTATCAAAAAGTGGAAGTGAAAGAGATTGAATCTCGGGTTGCAGAACTTTTTTGAGGATTCGACGAAAGGGCAAATAGAAGTCCTGTTTTTAAGGAAGCGTAGGAATTAAGATGTTCGCTTTGGATCATTCCCATTCTTTTTCCGCCAATGCTCTAACCGTCTCCCTGAGTTGCGATACGCCGTGCTGTAATGGACTTTTTATGTCCGTAACCGAAAGGTTAGCTCCAGCGCAGAGCTGTTCCTGGCGCACTTGTCCGCCACCTCGTTACCAGGGACATCTGAGATCAATATAAGCTTTTAAATTCTATGGACATAGGACAGTTAGTGTCTAAGATCACCCAGAGACCATGAGGTACATTGTGTTGCCCTATTAAATTAAGGGCGGAGTGGAATTGAAGAAAGGGAGCGGAGGAGTAACAAAAAGTGGAAGTGAAAGAGCCTCAAAAACTGTAGGACATCCAGAATGATTTGATTGTTAAACGGACATATTTAGAGAGATTAAGGGTCCAAGGATCTAAAAAAGTGCGGGCCGCCCCTAATCTGGAGAACACGCGACAATTCGGATACCAAAAAGGCATCAGGATTTTAATTCTGTTGGATTAATCCTAGTTTCTAGGCTTCTCAAGTTTCTAGCTTTCCTACTGTCGGCATCGCTCTTAGATTCGATGTCCCTACTGAACCCCATCAATACGTCTCTTGAGATGAGAGAGCTTGATACTTATTGAGAAACATTTTTTAAGAATATTGACCTAAAAGCTGAACGGCCTCAATAGCCAGTGCACTAGAGTCTCTCAGGTTGTGGGTTCGAATCCCACGTTAACCATTCTCTTTCCGCCAGAGCACTAGCCGTCTCCCTGGGCTGCGATACGACATCCTATAATGGTTTTTTATGTCGGTAACCGAAAGGTCAGCTGCCAGCGCTAAGCCGTTCCTGGCGCACTCGTCCGCCACCTCGTTACCAGGAACACCTGAGTGACCCATAATCCAGCAGAGTGTTATTGAGTGGGGATAAATACGTTTGAACGCTAGCTTCATGTTACGGATCAGTTTACACTTTATGTTGTGCAATGACAGAGCTTTTATTGCAGCCGGACTATCGGCAAGAATTGCAATGTTCCTTGAAGTTCTGTCCAAGGTGCCAATAGGTCTAGCAGCTTGCCAGACTGCTTGAAAATGCTACACCAATCGGGGAGGAATGAATGCTTTGTCAAAGCTCTTCAGAGAAGATGCCTGCTCATGTGCCCTCATCGATCTTCGAACCATCAGTATAGATAGTCAGCTCGTTAATTTTTAAGGGAATTATTTGCTTCCGATCTTCCCTCTCAGGGAAAACTGAATGGTGGACCAGTAATCACTATCCCCGGTCTGCACAGGTACGCCTAACTCAAGTAGGATACTGCTATGACCACAAGTTGATGGCGTGAGAAGATTTCACGCCCGGAGTCCCGCAGCGCTTCTAGCCGCCGCTGACCTTATGAAAGTTCCCACTGGTTCCAGTTTCGGAATAGTATCCAGAGCCGCCTGAGGTGGATCGCATAGATCCGGTGACAGTGGGCTGGAATTTACCCATTACCATGAGAACTTGTCTGCTCAAGTTTAAGAAGAAGGTAATCAAGGACCAAGACAGAGCTGTAATTGCAGCCGGACTATCTACAAGAATTACAATGTTCCTTAGACTTCCCTCCAAGGTGCCAATAAGTCTAGCCGCTTGCCAGTCTGTGAATATCTCCGCTTGAAAAACGCTACACCAGTCGGGAAGGCGGATTGAAAGCTTCGTCGTAAGCTCTACAGAGTAGATGCCTGCTCCTGTGCCCTCATCCATCTTTGAACCATCAGTATAGATAGTCAGCTCGTTCCGTTTTAAGAGAGTTCTTTGCACCCAATCTTTCTTCTTCGGGAGAACTGCGACAAAGTTGTCGTTTCAATTTTGAACGGTGAGTGGTGGTAATCACAATTCCCGGTCTGCACAGGTACGCCTAACTCAAGTAGGATACTGCTATGACCACAAGTTGATGGCGTGAAAAGAATTCTCACCCGGAGTCGAGCTGCGCTTTTGGCTTCCGCTGACCTTATGAAAGTTCCGACTGGTTCCAGGTTCAGAGTAGCATCCAAAGCCGTCTGAGGTGTGGATTGCATAGATCCGATGACAGTGAGCTGGAATTGACCCATAACGATGAGAACCACTTCCTCTGCATAAGCCTTCACCCTACATCCTGTCTGCTCAAGTTTAAAAAGAAGGTCGTCAAGGACCAAGGCAAAAGTGACGATATTATACCTCTTTATGGGGTGCCCCTCGTAGCTCTAAATTCTATGGACATTCTGTAGAAAGTTTCCTATAATCAGGGGCCTAGCGAGTGGGTGAGGGTGGGGTGCAGTCGGCAAATCTCGGAAATTTCGCGTAATATTCGAGCAACAAAAATTCAGAATCGGTTATTTGAAATGTATTTGTCGGTTATTTGTTGAATCGAGTCGGCATTTTGAGGCTCATCACACCCCCAGATTCAACGCTCGTGCTATGCCCCTACCTACAAGGAGACGTTGAAAATGGTTTTCCGAATTTTCGATAATCTATCTAACGATAACTGAAGATTAAGGTAAACTTTTCATATTCAAGTCATAATTGAACATTTTTTTAATAATATTTAAAACTTTGAATAGTTTTGCTTTTAAATTATTTTTAAATTAATTTTTCTTATGATATTAAAGTGATTTAAACTTTGCTGAAAAATAAAAGTTATTTTATTTTATACGAGTGAATTCACTGAGATTTATTTTAGTGATGAATCAAGACACATATTTAATACGCTCTTTCTATATTTAAATATTCCTAATCTCAATTTGAACATAATCGAAATGATATTTTATTAAAAATCTCACAAATTATAAATTTTTGTGCAAAACTGGTTCACTTTCTAGCTTAAATGTTTCTTTATATAACAACAATCAACATTCCATGTAAGAGTAATCTAGCTAACCATGAAACACACAAAAGTCTGCTTCAATCAAATAAATTAAGCTCACCGAACCAAGCTTGAGTGAAAGTAAAACAAAAATTTCTTAAGAATTTCTTCAGCTTCAATAAGCCAGTTTTTCCATTCTTTCTGGTCATTTCAACTGCATTGCAAAGTACATAAGTAAATATTTAAAACTTGTATATACGGCTGCCATGCAAGATGTCCGGCTTATCTATCACTCAGTTGAGTTACTCAACAGCCCTTAAGTATGCAACATTTTGCAGGCTTCTCAAACATCCAAAGGGCCCCTCTTACAGACAGACACAAAGCAAGAGCAAAAGTTTACTTGTTCATAACACGCATACGCACTGTTTGCCCAGCAAATTGTACTAAATGCTTGTAACCAAAAAACAAGTAAATAAACAAACAAAATGTTCAAAAATATATTTACTATATGTGTGTGTGTGTAAGACTAAAGAAAATTGATAATTATTGAAAGAGAGCAGAGAAGCCAAACACCAAGCACAATGGCCTCGAGCATTTATTTCAGTAGCTGTAGCAGCAGGAACAGGAGCTGGAGCAGCAGCATCTGGTTCACATAGATACAAGCTCCACATGTACACATAAACATATTAAGGGTGGGAGGGAGCGGTAGCTGCTGCAGCATTGTTGGGGCAACATTGTAACGATGCACAAGTGTAACATTAGCCTATGAAAAGATTGAAAAGCAGCAAGCGCCCGAGTGAATGTTGCATGCAGCATGGAGCGTTGCATTGTGCGTGTAAGCGTGTATCAGTGCAACTGAGTGTGTCTGTTTATGTGTGTGTGTGTGCGTGTGTGTTGCATTGTTGTTGTGCACATATTTATACACAAAGGAGACATGCTGTTGCATGTTAATTGAAATCAATAAGTGGAACGATACTCACACACACACACACTCATACACACAGACACACACACATATATATTTATACATAGATAGACGTAGCCGCTGGTCAGCTACAACTCCAATCGATACAATTACAAAAGAAGCTGTACCAGGGCTACAGACTGCCATTTTTTTTAAAGTTCCAGTATTAATAAGGACATACACTAGTGATCTGAATCTTACAGTGACAAACATTATTTGAATAGCATAACTTTTGAAAGACTTAAAATATAATCGATAATCGTTGAAGTCTATCAATCGATATAAATTAAGTTTTTTCTTGTACCACTGAAAACAAAAAAGTGAGTGCTTTTAGCTTTTCATTTGAAGTCTTTTCAATATTTTAGACGTCAGAAGCATCATCGATAGGTTGCCTATATATTCAACAATATTTCAGGTAGCTTGTAGGATTACTTGAACTCTTACTTGCTCTGAAATACCCCTATTTTAAATAATTGCGATAAGTGAATTATAAATTTAACTTGTTTTCCGTAAAATAAGCCTCTTATCCGAAAATTTATTAATACTCCCTTTTTGCACCTTGAAGGATAAGACAATAAGTAAGAATTTCCGTCAGAAAATTAAACTTGTGTGGTGGCCAGCATTGAGCAGGGCAATACAACATCAGGAGACTAAGTACACTGCAACGAGCGGCCTGTGCAAGTGTCACGGGCGTAATTAGATCATGCCCAGCAGAAGCGTTAAGTGTGATCCTGAATATGACTCCGATGACATCCAATTAAAGCTAACTGCAGCAAACACGGCCACCAGAATCAAAGAAACTGGACTCTGGAGGACTAGTACCTTCGGACATGGCAGCATTCTGAAGGGTCAAGAGAATAGCAAATCAACAGATTACATAACACCAGTACTGGACTTCAAGAAGAAGTTCGACGTCAGATTCCCGACGCGAAAGGAGTGGGATATGAACAGGGTAATAAGAGCAGACGCAGCTGCAATCTATACTGACGGATCCAAGATGGATCGCGGTATAGGAGCAGGGGTCTACTCGGACGAACTCGAAGTATCTCTCTCTTATCGCCTAGGCAGCAGAAACAGCATCTTCCAGGCGGAAGTCTTTGGCATCAGAGAAGCATGTAAGGTGTTGAATAATCATCCGAGTAAGCTGGTGGAGGTGTGTATATTCTCCGACAGTCAAGCAGCTTTGCTGGCGATCAAATCGAAAACCGTGAATTCAGAAATCATTAAACAATGCAAAGAAGATCTAAATGCCCTTGCAAGCAGAGTGAACATCGCTCTCGTATGGGTTCCCGGACATAGGAACGCATACGGGAATGAAAAAGCTGATGAACTGGCGAGAAAAGGAGCATCAGATGGCGAAGCAGCGGAGGTAGCTGTCAAATACCCCCTCAGCGCTATCAAGAGAGAACTTCTTCTGCGAGCTCAGAACAAGGCTGAAACCAGATGGAAAAATATTGGCACTTGCAAGATTGCAAAGGAAATTTGGCCGCGATAAGACAAGCGTAGAACGGCCGAACTGCTAAGCAAGCCAATAACAATGATCTTCAGAATAGCATCGACAATAACCGGACATTGGCCGTTAGGAAACCATGCAAAGAAAATGGGCTGGCCCTACAACTTCAGATGCCGAAGCTGTGACCAGGAGAACACAGAAGAGACATTTTATCATTATTTATGTGAGTGCCCACGATTGGGGTCCTTACGCCACAGAGCCTAGGAAGCTTCGCGTTAGGAAGCCTACGTGACTTGGCAGAAAAGAACTTAGACGACATCAGCAGGTTTATTATCGGATCGAGATGGTTTGAGTAAACCGAACAGCAGTGGGGTCCACAAGTGGTGTAACAAAATGGCGCATTAGCGCTAATTGAGTTTGAATATGTTGTCACTCAAACGGCACCCAAACCAGCCAACCAACCAAGAGCAATTCTTTCTAAAACTAAAGAAAGTTCTTAAGATTTTAAATCGTTAAAAATGTAATCGTAAAATATTTGTTTAAAATGGGGAACAAAAACCATTCTTATTTGCGAACTGCAGCAAAATGATTAGCTGGAATAGGTTTATAGGAAATTGTTAAGAAATTTTTTTTTTCAAATTGTGAAAAAATCTTTTTGTTATGCTTATCTTGTCTGTGACTTTATGCTTCCATACAAAAATTTTCATAAAGCTTTAATTAAGAAATAATAATACGATATGTTAAATTCAACTCTCTGGCTACTTCATAATTTTAAAGTGACAATGCCCAAAAAATATTTTATAAATTTTTTTTTCAACATGAATCTAAAAAACACCTTTAAAAGTACTATATGCATCTTTAGAGAAATTTTTGAAACATTTTTTTATAAATCTAACTATTATTATTTAATTAATAATTTTTCATCAAGTACATAATGGTCTAAAGTTAGGCTAGGTCCTGTGAAATTTATAACCTAAAATATAACAAAAAACTATCTAAAGCTGAAAAATACTGAAAAGATTACGTTCTTAAATTGATTTTATTAAATAAGTACCAAAAAAATAGGCGTAAAAGCGCAGAGCGAGTCAAAAGATGCAAACATCAAGCCGTCTCCTTCTTTTTCATTACACATTGGATTGAAAATGTAGACTTTACATAATTGTACAAATTGAACCTTGTAATTCGCAACTCGTTACAGCAGCTTTGGCCATATAACTCGATTTCTGTTCAATTCAAATTATTTCAAGGTTTCCATTTATAATATTTACAGTTTACGTGATGTCTAATATATATAAAATTTATGGGAAGTTGTTTTTATCGAACTTTTCTTACGATTCTCCAAAAAAAAAAAAAAAATAGTTATCGCACTAAAACGGTAGATAATCGTAGAAAAAGAAATATGTACTTATGAAAATTCTCTTAAATTTATTTCCATAATTTACAACGGTTTGCAAGATTTGTGTGTCTTAGATTTAGAAAACCAAATGTATGTTCTATCAAGTCATACGATAAAATCCGAATCCATCAACTGTATTGATTCATGTTCAAAACAGACATGACCTAAAAACTCGGATACTTCCCTCGAGATCTCGAATGCTCGAAAATGGTTTAAAAGTTATATTGAATTAAGTACGAATTTCGTGCTATTTCCGAATTTATTCGTTCTTAATAAAAGCATTTCGTACTTAAAAAATCATACTTAATCTAAGTATGAAGTTCTTAATTTTAGCAAATCTGTTCTTGGGCCCAATATCAAGTACGAAATGTGGCATTTTAACTACGGAATACTTGATTTTATTTTCACAGCGTGCTGATGTGAACCTTAAAACGACAAACAAAAAAAACGCAAACTTTTTCTGAAAATAAATGCAGCATGACGACTACAACCCTCTACTTACCAAAACAAAACTTGGTAGAGGTAATAGCTTTAGAAGATAAGTACTAATTGTATCCATTATTGTGCATCTAGTCGTCTGATTTAAATTTATCCTTTCGTGTGGTATATACTACTTTTAGAGTCTTTCATCGCTCATACAACCTGTTGCCCATGAAGCCATGAATACAGCTGGCCAACCCTGACAACAAAAACCAAAGCACTATCAAGTAACCTATCCAAAAACGATCGACTATGATGATAAAGATACTAGCAGCACTTTTTGCTTTACAATTTCTACACTCGATTTCATTTTCGATTTGGGTGCCCTGGTCTCAATGGTGGAACCGTTTGGGATTTTATACACAGACTCACATTAGTTTACTGTGGCTGAGCCGTTCAATATGTGACAATGGCCATAATAGCAACAGCAACCTCACACAGATACACAGATGCACATACACACACATACACGCACACAATAACACGCATAGATGGAATGCCAGGGGCAACAACAAAAACAACAACTAGAACAACAACACAATGGTTAGTTATCGAAGTAAATGTGGTAAAGTAAATTATTTGCACAACGGCTAATGACAGCCAGCAGCCAGGGCGGCAAGGAGGGATAGGGGGGAGAGAAAGAGAGCTGGCCACAGAAGCTACAACAACAGCAAACGAGTGCAACAAGAGCAGCAGGATGCACATGTCCTTTTATATTTATTATTTAAGCAAGTTGCAGTTTAATTTTTTTCCTCTTACTTTTTGGGCCATAATTGTTGTTGTTATTGTTGTTGTGCATCTGTTACTTTACATGCAACAACTACCTATGTATATATAGTACATTATATATATATATAACTCTCCAGCCGGTAGAAGCAAATTATGTATTTGTTATTTTTGTGAAAAATTTTAAACTAAAACTAAAACTCTGTAAATTTAGTTTACTTTTGTTGCAAGTCAACGTCTGCTGCTATACGCCTTGATGTGGCAATTACTAGGAGCAAAGTGGGACGTTTGTGGAAGTTGCAAGCACTAAACCAAATAACAATAACAACCACACATATGCAACATGCAACAGCAACAATAACAACAACAACAACAACTGCCGCAATGCAGTGCAATGTGTAGTTGTTGCAAAGGCTCGTTCGGTTCAAATGGTTCGTAGTCTAATGGCTAAAAACTACAACAGAGCAAAGGCAAATAACAACGGACAGCAAAGAAAATTATGCTTGCAATAACATTTGTACACTGAGAGAAAAAAGGGGGTCAGAATTTGAGTTGCTTGAGTAATCTAGAAACGAACAGCAATGTTTTGAGGTAAAGTGGCCTTATAATTTGAAATTGGAATAGCAATGGAAATACAGTCTTAAACCTAGACTTTTTTTTTCCGAAAAAGGGTTCCTCACAAAGAGGTGGGGCTCTGCGATCAAAAGGTCTTTTGTACCATACCCTTAAGTTAAAGCAAAAGATATTCCGCTTTTCGCATGAATAGCAGTAGGTCTCTGGTTGGTATTAACCTAAGATGGAAGGGACTAATCCGATCCTTTCCTATGTGACAAGCTCTGTCCCATACCAGCGCTAGGCAGTCACAGAGAATATGTCTGGTGATTTCGTCATCTTTTAGACAGAGTCTGTACTGTAAAGAGTCCGATAGACCAATTTTCTGTAGATGGTACCTAACAGTGTGGTGGCCAGATAGGTAAGCTACCAGTAGCTTTAAGTTCGCTCTGCCAAGACCTTTTGTCTTGATCGCATCCAGAGGATTGACAAGCACTTTTGCTCGAGGAAGCCACGGAAGGGAGAGCCAATATCTACTTCGTTTTCCTGCAGCCCATTTGATTATCATGGTTTTGATTGTGGACCAAACAAATCCACAAAGCGGCGCAGGAGATGTAGTCAGGGTGGAGACACCTTGTCGTGCTACATCGTCAGCGATCGTGTTACCATTCACTCCCGAGTGTCCAGGCACCCAACATATCACGACTTTGTTCCGGGCGGACAGGGCTTGGGGGTAGTTATGGCATTCTTTAACCACCCTGGAGGAGATGCTCCAGGATGACAATGCCCTAATAGCAGCTGAGCTATCTGATTAAATGAATATGCTTGCTCCCCTAGTTCCCTTGAGAAGAATACTAAGTGCGCAGATCTCTATGGCATTAATCTCCATTTGAAAGACGCTGGGCCAGATGCCCATTGCGGTAGAGATTCTGGTGTTGGGTCCAAAGATTCCAACACCTACACCCTGCGCAGTTTTGGACACATCAGTGAACCATTGTTGCCACCGGGGGTTTCCACAGGGGCTGCCATCAGCCAAAGTCTCCCGACTTGAAAGAAGAGATATAAATTTCTTGTTATGAAAACTGAGACTTTTAAATTTTTAATATATTTAAACTTTTTGTGCCATCATTTTCGTAAAACGTATTTGAGATTAATTTCAAACCTTTACTATTCAATCCAATTTCGCAGCATATCAGCACATCAGATCACGCAATCTCAATCCCGATCCCATTCTAACCAAAGAGTAAACTTGTGCACAATTTTTTTCAATTGCCAGAAAAATGGGAAAACTAAAACTTTCTCCCTACGATCATAGAAGAATTACACTGAATGTAATAATTAAATTAAATAATTAATAATGAATCTATTAATTAAAGACATCGCCGTTCGGATTCGGTTATAAACTGCAGGTGCCTGTTCTATTCGAACAGTTATTAATAGAGAACCCCATGCTCCTCCAAGAGGTCAGTCAGGGAACTATTATTATTGAACTGAACTTGCCTGAAAAATCGGAAAACTAAAACTTTCTCCCTAGGATTAAAGAAGAATTACACTGAATATTAAACTGAACTTGTCAAGTAAAGGTGCTTCGGACATACTTTCCCAACCCCCTTTAAGAGGGCCTACTGCCACGATCTAAATGATCGCGGAACTTCAATAATAAACTTAACTGTGCGGAATATGGCTGAAAATTATGAAGGATTCAGCGAAGAAGAGAACTAAACAAATAGAATTTGATTGTGGAAAGATTGAGATGAACTGGAATATGAACGAAGTAAAAAGTTCTTTAAAATGCAGAAGAAAATAGGCATGGATTGCGAATTACAAATGAAAAATAAAATTTATTAAAAAGTAAATAGCTTTAAAAAAAATTGATTGGGATCCAAAAAGAAATTACGTTTTTGACTAAAAATCCATGGATATGTGTTTTTATATCGTATATTAAATGTTTTTAAAGAATTAGAGAACTAAACAAAAAAAGCTTGATCGTGAAAAGTTGAGATGAACTGGAATATGACCGAAAAAATAGTTTCCTAAATGCAGAAGATAAACGGCAAGGATTTGGAATTACAAAAAAAAATTCCAAAGTAAATAGCTATAAAAAAAAACAATTTGATAGGCATCCTTTTCCGATAATTATATATTCATCTTTAGCACGAAACGTGTTTTTCTATGATAGGGATTGCAAAGAACCAGTCCCTCTAGGAATGCAGTCAAATATCTCAGAATCAACCTAAACGAAAGATTACCTTCCAAAGATCACTGTAAAACAAAAATTTTTTGATTCGTAATCCAAGGCATACTGAACATTGAATGTCTTCTACATTAGTAAACCAGATAATCTTAAAGTTGAAGTCCCTATCGCTTCTCCATTAACGAAGTGCTCTGGCTTATAGTTACATGGGATAAGATCCATAATGCTCTGTTATCTGCTCTAAATAACCTCATGGTTATAAGAAAAACTGATGATTAATGGAAGCCATTGAATTTTTTTAACTCTTTTGAAGTAAAATTATAATATTTTATTTTTAAGTAAAAAATTTTAATAATTTGGAGAAATTGTATTTAAAATGGAAGACAGTTTGTCGAAACATTTAAATAAATGTAGCTCCCATAAAAAATACGCTTTTATCAAAAACTCCGAAAAACAACATTTTTTTAAGTCCTAATTTCCAAAATAAAATTTAAAAAAAAAAATTTATGATAAAGACTTATTTTTAACTAATTAGGTTTTCAAGTAGCTTAATTTTTTAAAGTATTATGAAAATATTTATTTTTTGGAAATATTTTTTAGAAAAACCAAGGCTATTACTTGAAGATAAAAATCAAGCTTTTCTTTTACCAATTTGATCACAAACTTCTTGCATCTTTTTTCTCCCAGTGCATGTGTGTGCGTGTCTGAGTGTGCGTCTATGTGTTGGTTTAAATTTATATGCCAATTGCTGTGTATTACAAGCAGCCACAGACAGACAGACTGACAGACATAGAAACAGAGCTAAACTCTCTTTCAGTCCGCCTTCCTTCTCAAGCTCCCCCCAAAAACATTTGCATTTTCCACGCTGTGAATTACCACCGAGCCAAAAACCAAAGCGATTGAAATTCAAGCGTCACACAGCGTGCCACATAAATGGCATCAGTTTGCCTAATGCTTAAATATCACATGCAACATACAACAACAACATCAAATGTGGTTAGCCAAAGATTGAAGTATTGCGTATACGTCAAGTGAGTGAGGCACACTCATTGAATATTATGTATACGCCAAGTGAGCCAACGACAAACGAAAATTTGTAGAACTTTGTTAAGGGCTGACTGAGCTTATCGCAGTGTTGCATGCCACTTTGTGAGTTCGTCAATTCGTGAGTTCCATCCATAGTCCATGCATCATTCATTCAGTTTGTCAGTAAGCCTGAAGCGGTTAAGTACACTTGGCCCATTGCTGGCTGCTTCAGTTCAATAAAAATTGGCTTCCAACGCCATTGTTAAGCTGAGACTAATGCGCTGAGTTCCTGCTGCTCTCTAAAATTGCTTCAAGGGATGGAGACCCAAAAAGGAAAGATCCCTTGATTTTATTGTTGTTGTTTTTGTTGCAACTGCTGCTGCTGCTGTTAAGCTGCACGCGAAATGCAATGACAATGTTCAATGCGCTTTGTAATAATGCGGCAATTAGACGATGTTTATAAGATGGTCAATATCGTGAAAATAACTCGTGAGTATTTAAAAGCAAGAAAGAATAGAAAGTCTCTATTAATTAAGGACACCGCCGTTCAGATTCGGCTATAAACTGTAGGTCCCTGTTCTGTTCGAACAGTTATTAATAGAGATACCCATGTCACTCCAAGGGGTCAGTCAGGGAATTATTATTTATTATTATTTAACAGCTTTTTAAAGGTCTTTAGATACAAAAGTCATTATTATGTGCAGAATGTTTGAGTTTAAATCTACTCTTAATAGAAAGCATATATTATCGCAGCATGTTTTTTTTTATGTTTGTAATAAATACTACGAAATAAAAGAAATTTATTATAACAGACAGCCCTGTAGGACTAAAAGGAACTTATATATATTGTATAATTTTAACAAAAATAATTGCTGCATGTAAAATTATCTATAATAGAAAGTCGAAATCCAATGATAGAAAATAGATTGATAATTTGGATTTTCGTGACCAATAAATATATTTCTTACGCTAAAAATGTTCGTGAACAATTACTCTTTCACCTCCAAGTTTGAGAAAACAGGTAAACTATTTTTTGTCCATAAAAAACAAACAAAAAATTAGTAATATTAAAAAATTTTCAAAAATATCATTTTATTCGACTTAGGCAATCTGCATAATCTATTTACCTTTTCTGGACCAGTATTGTGTATAGAAAACAATATTCCTATAATATTTCAGTTTGTCAACTCAAAACAAAAAAGCAAAAATTATTATTTCTTCCTTTATCTAAAAAAAAATTGGAAATGCAAGTAGTAGCAAGGACTAAAAACTACTTCACGATTTAATTTTTTACAGAGATGAAGACTTTTTTTCTGTTGAACTTTTTTTTAATAAATTTTTCAATATTACGAATAATTTTAAGTAGACTTAATTTTTAATCACTTTTATCTAATTATACATACAGCCACGGCTGAAAACAACTTTTAGATCCCAGAGCTCAGACAATTTTTTTTATTAATTTTTATAGAACCAAATCTGTCGTCAAGTAATCGCTAGGACGCAATAAAGAAAATAAATAACATAATAAATATATAATAAATAACAACTAATAACATAACTTCAAATTCCCATGAAAAGAGATGTGGAGGAGCTAGACTCGGAAATCTCACGTTCGGACGATTTTTCGATCTCGATCTTTGATTTGATTATAATACAACGACCCAAGAGAACAACTTTTGCATTCAGAGATCAAACAATTTTTTGACGTTATAAAAAAAAAAAATAATAACATAATAAATATGAAATAAATGATAATCAATAACAAAACTTCAAATTCCCACAAAAAGATATGTGGAGGAGCTAAACTCAGAAATCCCACGTTCAGAAGATTTTTGATTTTTGAAATCTGATCTGATTGTTATAAGTTTCAGAAGCCGAAACAACATCTATTTAGAATCTATAAGTTTTAAAAGTCCCTGAATTTGATTCCAAAAACCTCTTGCATGTCATGTTTTGGACATAATTTATAAAAAAATTCCATAAAAGTGTTATTTACGAGGTTTTTCAGAAACCTGACAAAACTTTGAAGCTCGAACAAAAAACGACACCAAATACGAGTATATATAAACAAATATTATCGAACTAGAAAAATATACTTTGTGTTTCGGATCGATAGGTCAGACTATCTTTTTTGAGTCGTTAAATATAAATCCGATCACCAAAAAATCCGAAGCACATTAGCGTTCTGAAGTAATTATAAAATCTCCCCCAAAGAGCGGTATATTTGAGGTTTTCTCGGAAGTCAGTTTTGAGATCTCTGGTTAGGATTCAGCATGTCTAAAAGCATATTTAAAACAAGCAGTCTCATAAAAAAGTTTAAGGTTTTTTGAGGTTAGGATAGGATCCGAAATCGTATATATCGCTACAAAAACGATATTGCCTTTTCCTCATCTTGCAATAGGTCTGTTTTTGATTGTGGAATGTAATCCTTTCGGATTTTCCTTAAAGATATTTAAAAAAGTAGAACTCTTAAAATGAGCGACCTCGATAGCCTAACGACAAAGCACTAGACTGTCATCCCAGAGCTTGTGGGTTCGAATCCCACGTTAAGGATGGTATGGTGAGAGTAACAGCACTTTCATCGCTACTCTCACCAAGCAGTTCATGCAGTTTTGCTCTTGCACTATTGGCAATTTAGGAACAATGTTGTGATGTCGCAAAATGCCTCCTCATACACTTTCCACTTTCCTGTTTCCCTAATTTTTTCTTGCTTATCATATATCCTTATCACTAACTCCCATTATTACCCACAAAGGGCCTCTTCTAGTCCTTAGTGAGTTGCAAAACTAAGTCCCAACTGCCACCTTAACCTATCTACCAATCTACAAATTTTTTAAAGATATTTAAAAACGCAAATACTTAAATGTTTTTGTTTTGTTTTACTTTAATAAAAATTAGCCATAAGTTACTCTCAAATAAAATTTCCCTTTAAGAAAATTCGCAATTTCCACGTATTTATGATAAGCCACGCATAAACACTCTTAATATTGACAATAATGACGCTGAACGTTGTCTTTAGTCATGGCTTATTTTTATTTGCCGGGACCAACAACAACACGAACAACGCCAACTAATGCCAAACAACAACAACACCAAAAACTACAACATTGGGAACAAGAACCAAGCCAGCTGCAAAGGAACCCCTGTGCTCCCCCAGCGCTCTTATCCTTGTTACAACTGCTGCTGTCCGCTGTCGCCATGTTTGTTGTTGTTGTTGCTGGAGCTGCGCTTTTGCGGTTGACCGCATTTGCTGCGAAAAATCTGTTGCTGCCACAGTAAAAGTTGCAGAGTTCTAGAGCAGAACATCTAGAACCAACTGCTGCTGCTGCTGGTTGCCATTGCTCTTGACCGAGTGGAGCTATAAATATCTGCGATAGCGAAATGCAATTACGTGGCAACAATGAATACAGCAGCAGCGATTGCCAACTGGCGCCCTGCTCCCGCCATCCCTTATCCCCCCACACACACACCCAAACACACTATAACACTTTTCCCCTCCCCTCTAACGTAGTACTACATTCCACATCCGGCAATTGACAATGATGATGTGTGTATGTATTGTATCTATGTGTATATGTGGACTTTTTTTTTTTTTGCGTAAAGCTGTATCTTCTTACGTTTTTCCCTATTTTTTTATATGCTTGGGGTGCATGACAAAAATAGTAGAACTATATGGTATATATATATATATATATAATTTTATTTTTTTTCTACAATATTTTGCTGCATTGTTGGCGGCAGCGACTTCGATGCTCGCCACATCTTAAGAATAGCGCGTGTCCAGCTGCTCGACTTTACTATGTTCTCGATGTCCATAGTTTCTATTGGTTTCTTTTTTTGTGAATTTATGTGTGCTTCATAGAGAGTTCAATGGCAGCTATCATAAAATATTGAAAATGACAGAGCAGCATACACAATATACAAACTCTAGGGGAAGAAGGGGAGCGGGGGCAGCAGTAGCATAAGCTACTTGAAACATAAGAACTGTGCCACACAACAACCCAGAACAATGATAATATTGCAACAATAAAAACATATCTTAAATACGTTTAAAGAATTTCAAGCGAAATTATTGAAACGAACTATATTGTAAGCTATAATAGCATTTATAAAAAATAAGCTATCTAATTGAGCTTTTTATCCATATGTCTGGACCATCTACTCTTCAATTTGTTATTGTCTTTAAGTAAGAGTATTTAGTTGTACAAAAAAATTGTTTCAAGCATATTGTGGGTTTTGAAATAATAATAATAGCTCGATCAAAAGGGATCCGAGCTTTTTAATTAAATATAAGATTAATGGAGCTTTTCTGCTTATGTTTATTTTGATAATAAATTCATGACAATTAAAATAATATTTAGTTAAGAATAAACTGGTTTTGAAATTATTAACTTGAGAAACTTGATGTTTAAGACCCCGATGTCCAGAATATGGCAATTTTTCTAATGGAATTCGTAGAACATCAAATTATTTTGAAAGCAATTTTTATACCCTATAATTTGGGTACAAAGGATAAATTTTGATAAGATAAGCATAAAAAAAAAATGGAGTGTACATCTTACTACTATTCAATATAGTAGTTGACGAGGTTATGAGAGATGTATGCAGGGCTAGGCGTGGGATAAAGTGGAGTCTCATCCGTCATTCGGAAGACCTGGATTACGCAGACGACATTTGTCTCATCTCTCATAAACTAAGTGATATCCAAGCCAAAGTGAATGATCTCGAGATCTTTGCCAGCAAAGTTGGACTATTGAAAAACGCATCCAAAACCAAAGCTATGCGTCTAAACCACACAAGCCAAGGTAGCATAAGCATCTTCGGGAACACTATCGACTTTGCCAGTAGTTTCTCATATCTTGGCACCACAATTTCCATCAGTGGTGGGATGGATAGATATATATAGATAATCGTCTAAGCAAAGCGCGATCAGCGTTTGGACGTTTATTTAAAAAAAAAAAAACATCAAAAAGATAAACCTGTGTCTATCTGTCGGTCGGTCCGTCCGTATAGCCTGTTTCTCGAGGACCAAATTAGGAAGAAACATGAATTTTAAAAGCTGTGTTCTATGGCCTCTCTTATATGCTCCTCAAATGCATTCAGTTTTTGATATTAGCCCTCTTTTCCCCCCAATTGAATTTCTCCCCAAAATATTAAAATTATCTACAGATTCTACTTTATGAAATTACATCTGTAGCTCCATTTTTCAATAAAATCGGCTGGACACTTTACGAGTTGCTGGCAAAATTCAAAAGTTACACTGTAAGCAAACTTTATAAAATATGTTTCTAAAAAAGCTACGTTTACCAAAATCGAATAAGTCGCGGCAGATTAAATAAAAAGTAATTTCCTTTCTTGGGCTTACCACTCTACAATCCCCAAAACTGTTTCCACGCAAGCCTCTACCCAAAGGATAGCACTGAGTCCTTTCATTTATTATAACTAATCCAACCAAGCAATCGGTTGGGTACTTCAGTAGTTATAGCCAAAGATAATAAAGTCCAGTATGCATTAAAATTTAGATACCCTAAGATCGGATGAACACTGCAAATACCAATGTAAGTATAGAGTATATTTAAGTCGGATTGCCGCAGTATAACCGGCAAGACACCTCAATTCATTTTAATCTTTGAACGAAGCCAGTTGTTTTTATCAGAAGAGTCCGTCAACGAAAGCGTCTGAAGGGATTGTTTAAACAAAACTTTAGTTTACGTTTTTGATTTTTAGCAATTTACAAAAGAAATATCTTTATTTTAAGGATTATGTCGGGAGCAGCAGCTTCCCAATAAAATTATAATAAAACAAACATATGAAATGCAAACATGTCATAATATAAACTCTTAAGCTATGCAACTCATTACTCTTAACTTCCAATAATATAATATATAACTTCTCTCTTTGTACTGCAATAGAACAGTTATTAATTCCCTCTTTATGCTATGTACGATTCTTGGCAGCGCTGCGGCCCTTGCCTTGCCGTCAGCGTTCCAAGATCAAATCAGTCTATGCTAATCTATATCTTCATACGGTTGCGTTGCTCACCACCGTCGCGTGTACCAGTCACATAGCACTGGCCGCGACAACAACAATAAATCGAAGTTTATAACGTTTATAAATTTTGTGTTTCATTTCGACAAAAACAATTAGCTAAAAAATATTAGCTAATCTAACATTTGGAGGCCCCGGCGAGATTGTTAAAATTTACATATATTTGTGCTGAACGTGCGGGAAGAACAGCACAAAGTAAAACTAAAACATAATTGCCGCGTAAAAACTGCATTAGACTGGTCCCTACTTGTGTTTAAACTAAAAAAGTGTGCAAAGCAACTAACTACATTCTGCAAGTATTTACGTAAATGTACTATGCAAATAAATTGTAACATTGCTAACCGTTCATAGTGCATTATTAAATACCTATTAACCGCGTGTTCAAGTACTCTAACACTTGCCGTGTCTTGTTGTTTTTGCATCTCGGGTCAGTGACACTTATAAGCTGCCTAAAATATTCACTTTGCACATATTTTTTCATTTCTCTTTTACACTTGTACCGCTTTATTCGCGCTTAAAATATAAAACAGTTACGCAGTGCACAGCTCTATTGCATTTTAGGGTTGTCGAGTGGATAAAATATATCAAATTTAAATTCGCAAAATATAAAACAATTAAATTTGATAAATCATGCCAAGTGATTTAGAAAGTGTTGTGATGCCTACAAATAGTGAGTCACTTGCGAAAAGTGCTCAGTTTTTGAAAAGGAAATCTGAGGCTCTCTATAAGAGTGCGAAAAAACTCGATGCTTCTTTATCTGCTGACCAAATTCAAGAGCTTTGCCTTGCCGAATTAACTGTGCGCCTGGAATTAATCGAACAATATCAAAATTCATTTAACTTGGCTCATAACAGCTTAGAAGAGCTCGATTATAACGAAATCGGTAGTGACTTGCGAGATAATTTCGACGATTTGCTACTGTCTTTAAAATCTCGAATAAAAGTGCAGCTTGAAATTCGTCATTCTATGTTGCCACCATCATCAACACTTCGTCATGATGACAGCTTGGAGCAGCGAAATGCCACATCCATCCGTGTGCATAGAAATCTTCCAGAGCTTAAGCTACCTACATTTTCTGGAGGATACACAGAGTATGCAGACTTCTTTGCCATGTTTAATTCTGTGGTCGACAAGGATGAAGGTTTGGATGACATCGAGAAATTACAGCATCTTCGCTCGTGTCTTGCTGGCTCGGCGTTGGAGGCGGTTCGATCATTAGAAATTTGTAGTGCCAATTATCGTGTGGCGCTAGATATTTTAAGTCGACGTTATAATAATAAGCGTCTTGTTTTCAGGCACACGTCAAGGAGATACTTGGGCTAAAGAGAGTGGATTCTTCATCGGCTGCAAAACTTCGTGAGTTCGTGGATAAAGTCAATTCGCACATCCGAGCCCTGCAAACTTTGGGCGATTCAAAACAAATTTCGGGCTGTATGCTTACATATCTGCTGCTACAAAAATTGGACTATGAAACGCAAACTGGCTGGGAGGAGAATGCATCTCGGGATAAAATTCCGTCTGCTGAGGATTTCTTCGAATATTTGGAAAGACGCTGTGAAAAGTTGGAAAACGTGCAACATGCTATGGCCACTCACGCGCCTAGCACTCAGGTGGGAAAAGCCATTACTAACTTCAGTAGAAAAACCCTTGTAGCTGCACAAACTAACCACAATTGCTGTTCATTTTGTGACAATATGGGCCATGGAATTTACTCATGTAGAAGATTTGCGAATTTATCCACTACCATACGCTTTGAGGAAGTGAAAAAACTGGGGCTCTGCATCAACTGCCTAAAGAAAGGGCATAGTGCGGACTCCTGCCGCTCAAGCCTCTGTCGTAAATGTGGCAATAAACACCACACTCTTCTTCATATCGATACTCAGCATGTTCCATCTCAACTATCACCAGTTTCTTCATCATCATCGCAAGATTCTTCTATATCTCAGTCATCCACCTCTCTAGCCGCTCAAGTTCTTCTACCTGATGTTGTGCTTTTAGCTACTGCAGTCATACTCATTAAAAATCGTTCTGGCTCATTAGTTCCTTGCCGTGCCATATTAGATGGAGGCTCACAACTGCATCTTGTTACTTCTCGCTTCGCTCATGAGTTACAATTAAAGAGAACACGCTCAGCAACCACAGTTTCGGGTCTTGGTGACACTCATGTCCCAACTGAGGGCTCAACCGTCAACATTTCTATGCAGTCACGAGACTCGGAGTATACAGCAAACATTAGAGCTGTTATTACTCAAACCATCACACATAATCAGCCTAGCTTCCCTATTGATACTGCAGATTGGAATATACCTGCAAACGTGCAGTTAGCCGATCCTGCGTTCAATATGCCACAGCGCGTAGACCTTCTTATTGGTGCTAGCCTATTCTACGACTTGCTATGCGTCGGTCAAGTCAAGCTTGCTCCAGGCTATCCACTACTACAGAAGACTCGTCTTGGTTGGGTCGTTACAGGTGGCGGTGATGAATCCAAAAACACTGCACTTTTAACCGCACAAAGTTGTAATGAAGATTACAATGCCGAAATGGATTTCCGTCTTGATGACTTAGTTCGCCGATTTTGGGAAGTAGAGAGCTGCGAGCAAGCTGTGGCAAAACTAAGTAAGGAAGAACAAGATTGCGAAAATCATTTCTGCGACAACTTTGTACGCCTCTCATCTGGTGAATATGAAGTTCGATTGCCGCTGAAACCCAGCGCTACATCTCTTGGAGAGTCCTACACGCAAGCCTATCGCCGATTTCTCAATTTGGAACGCAAACTACAGCGCCAACCAAATCTTAAAAATCTTTATTCATCCTTTATTAAAGAATACTTAGATCTTAACCACATGTCGCTCGTCAGTCCTGAGCTGGTTCGTGACTGCAAGTATTTTCTGTCTCACCATTGCGTATTAAAGGAGGATAGCACAACAACAAAGCTTCGTGTTGTTTTTGATGGCTCTGCTGCGACTTCTTCTGGCTATTCTCTCAATGAGGTGATGATGGCAGGACCTGTCATACAGCCTAAACTCTTCCATATTTTACTACGCTTCCGTTCTTACCAATTTGCTCTCACAGGTGATATTTGCAAAATGTATCGCTGCGTCAAAGTTGCATCCCCTGATAGCTATTATCAATGCATCCTGTGGCGCGACTCACCCGATAAAGATGTGAGTGTCTACAAATTGGATACTGTGACCTATGGAACCAAGGCTGCTTCATTTTTATCTGTTCGCACGATGCACCAGCTGGCTATTGACGAACGAGATTCCTTTCCTGATGGCTCAGTTGCCGTACAACAAGATTTTTACATGGATGATTTCATTTCTGGAGGCAATTCAGTGCAAGAAACCATAAATAAAATGCATCAGACTGCAGGCATACTTTCTAGAGGCAACTTCAAACTCCGTAAATGGTGCTCCAGCCACCCAGAAGTACTTCAAGACGTTGCTGAGGGCGACAGGGAAAAGTTTCTAAAATTCGACGATGGTAGCGACATAACAAAAACTCTTGGTTTAGCTTGGGATCCTGCTTCGGATCAGCTTTTGTTTTCGTTTTCATCCTTAGAGACATGCTCCAAGCCTTGCAGACGCTCAGTCTTAGCAACCATAGCTCGATTCTACGACCCCCTTGGTCTTCTTGGTCCAGTCATAACTAAATCAAAGATATTTCTCCAACAGCTCTGCAAGGATAAGCTGACGTGGGATGAGAGTCTGCCTTTGTCTCGATACACTGCTTGGCAGGAATTATGCAGCAGCTTTCAAAGTGTTCAGCGCATTTCGTTCCCGAGATTCGTCCTCGACGCCAAATCACATTATGAAATACACGGATTTTGTGATGCTAGCGAGGAAGCATATGGTGCCTGCATTTACGTGGTGTCCAAAAATCATGCATCAAAAAGCCATCTGTTGTGCTCGAAATCGAGAGTTGCGCCTCTGAAGACGCAATCAATACCAAAGCTCGAGTTATGTGGTGCTGTGTTGCTTGCTAAGCTCATGAATGAAATCCGAAAGCTGGGCATATTCGCTGGCCAGTTTCACTGCTGGTCGGATTCATCCGTTGCACTTTCTTGGATTCACGATGAGCCATACAAGTTTAACGTTTTTGTGGCAAATCGCGTCACATCTATACAGGAACTGACCGCCGATATGGAATGGCATCATGTTCCTACTGCTTCAAATCCTGCTGACATCCTCTCGAGAGGCGCATTCCCAGAACTTCTTTCCCAATCCGAAATGTGGTTTCATGGCCCGACATACTTAGTTGACAATCGTGATGCATGGCCAACACGTATATGCCCAGATGTGCCAACGCTAGAGCTGCGCAAAAGTGTGCTTATTATCCAATCACCACATGTCGACCTTTCTACTGGATGCAAATATCTAAATTCATTTGCCTCGATGCAGCGAACGTTTGCATACATCTATAAGTTCATTAAACGCATAAGGCATCATGGACTCAACACAACTGATGTTCATTATGGCACATTGCTACTTATGCGAGCTATTCAACTAGCCAATCTTCAGGATGATGTAAAAGAACTTCGATCCAACGGCTTTGTCCGAAAGTCTAGCGCCATCGCTTCTCTTGCACCATTTATTGACAATTTTGGTCTCATACGAGTTGGTGGGCGACTCTCAAATTCAACGCTCCCATATGAATCTCGTCACCCAATTATACTGCCACGCATCATCATTGCGCATCTTCATAAAACGAACTTACATATAGGCCCGCGTGCACTATTAGCTAAAATTCGTCTTCAATATTGGCCAATTGGTGGTCTACGAACTGTTTCAGGAGCCCTCAAGAATTGCGTCACATGCTTCAAAGCCAAGCCTAGCTTTCTTGAACCAATTATGGCAAATCTTCCTAAGGAGCGTCTTCTTGGTGTTCGTGCATTTGCTGTGTCTGGTGTTGATTACTGTGGACCTTTTTTCTACAAATCCGAAGTTCGAACAAGGCCTCCCATTAAGTGCTACATCTGCATATTCATCTGTTTTACGAGCAAGGCAGTACATATGGAGCTTGTCGTGGACTTAACTACCGCATCATTCCTAAGCGCTTTTAAAAGATTTATCGCGACTCGTGGAAAACCTAGCCAATTGTGGTCCGACAACGCGACAAATTTTGTTGGAGCAAAAAATGAGCTGTCAGACCTCAAAACACTCCTTCTTAGCGACCCTCATATGGAAGCAGTTCATCGGTTTTGCCTTACTGATAGTATCGACTGGAAATTCATTCCACCTCGATCACCGCATTTTGGAGGATTATGGGAGGCAGCCGTAAAGACAGCCAAGCATCACTTCATTCGATCTGTTGGCTGCTCCGTCCTTACCTTCGATGAGCTTCGCACCCTAGTCTGCCAAATATCTGCGATAATTAACTCTCGTCCATTGCTCTTACTTTCAGAAAATCCAGAAGATTTAGATGTGCTAACTCCTGCTCATTTGTTGTATGGTGGTCCCCAAACAGCCTTAATCGAGCCAGATCTGACAAAACTCAACTACAATCGTTTGGATGGCTGGCAACGTGTCACCCAGTTGCAACAAATTTTCTGGGCACGATGGCGCGAGGAATACCTCACTCTACTGCAGCAGCGGTGCAAGTGGCGTAGTCCTGATCGACGACTGAAGGTCAACGATGTTGTGCTTGTCAAGGATGACAATTTGCCGCCTATGCGGTGGCCCTTGGCCAGAGTAATCTCACTCATACCTGGTCAAGATGGCGAGTGCCGTGTTGCAGAGCTAAAGACCGCTGTGGGCAACACTCGAAGAGCTATAACCAAGTTGTGCCTGCTGCCCCTTAGTGATGATGTTGAAACACAAGCTTCCAACGGGGGAGTATGTCGGGAGCAGCAGCTTCCCAATAAAATTATAATAAAACAAACATATGAAATGCAAACATGTCATAATATAAACTCTTAAGCTATGCAACTCATTACTCTTAACTTCCAATAATATAATATATAACTTCTCTCTTTGTACTGCAATAGAACAGTTATTAATTCCCTCTTTATGCTATGTACGATTCTTGGCAGCGCTGCGGCCCTTGCCTTGCCGTCAGCGTTCCAAGATCAAATCAGTCTATGCTAATCTATATCTTCATACGGTTGCGTTGCTCACCACCGTCGCGTGTACCAGTCACATAGCACTGGCCGCGACAACAACAATAAATCGAAGTTTATAACGTTTATAAATTTTGTGTTTCATTTCGACAAAAACAATTAGCTAAAAAATATTAGCTAATCTAACAGATTATTTAAAGAAATTTATATCATAAATTCCAGTATATTTTTATTTTTTTTTTTTTATGTTTTAAAAAGTGGATCCATTGCGACAATCCTAAGCGCAAAAAGTCTTGGGCTAAGCCCGGCCAGCCATCAACATCAACGTCGAAGCCAAATATTCATGGATCTAAGCTCATGCTCTGTGTTTGTTGAGACCAACGTGGTGTTATCTATTATGAATTGCTGAAATGTCATGAAATGATCACAGAGGACCGTTACCGACTCCAATTGATGCGTTTGAGGCATGCACGCATCGGTGCAAACGGTTCTCCAAGAAACTTGGGTACAAAAGTTTCTTTAGTGCTCCGATTAAAAGTCTGTTGTTGGTTGTAGTCAAAATACTTTGGAACTAAAATAAACACCAAAAAAGAGTAGGAACTGGCAACAATCAACAAGTTAAAAAATATAATTAATCATTCTTAAAAGGAAGGTGCTAAAAAACTGAAGCATGCTTTTGGGCGGCTTTATAAAAATGTTTTCCCAAATATAATATTTCAAAGTTTATAAAAATTACCAAAAGTATTAATAAAAAACAAACTAGATTTTAGACTTAGAACTTGCTCCCTGTTGAGGGCAAAAGCTGATGTGAAGTTTTAATTTCAGAAAACTGCTGCTTGAACCATTTGTGAATTACAAGCTGTTTAAAAAAAAAAAAATATAAACAAACTTCTTCTTATAACAATTAATATAAATTTGCAATCTACTTTGATGCATAATAAGTAAAATCGAATTTTATGTTCTTTAATATAGAGCTCCATAATTATGACTTTGTTTATATCTAGGTTTACTTTCTAAAGCATAGCATTAAGGAAATAATATTTTGCAGTGTTAAGTTATCGACTTCAAAAAACCATAATTGTACATCATAAAAATAGTTCCTTAATCAAACCACTTCTATAAAACTAAAAAGAACAATTCATATAAATGCTATTGATAAAAAATCTCAACTCCTAGACACTACAAACCCTTGCAATCGCCCATTAACCCATCCTTACTAGAGCACTTCATACTCCACTTCCAGATGTAGCACCCACACTTGAAGGAAACAAAAAATCCGCCACAAAAGTAATTGTTTGACTAACATACTCGAGCTGCATGTTTTTGTGCTCCTCGAGAACGAGGAATACCGAAAGTTGCGTTGGTATTTCACGGTTCTTTGGCTATTAACTTGGCGCATACCACGAATAGTAGCCACTCAGTTCCCACACACTTGGTTTGGGCCAAAAGTAAACACAAAAAAACCAGAAAAAAAAAAACAATAAGGCAATTTTTCTAGTTGTCAACGGCAAGTGCGTGCCTTAAATTACGCTGGACGATTATATGATATAGGGGCAAGTAATGGATGGCAAACTGGGAATGGGGTTGGGCATGGGAATGCGAATGCCTAGTGGTTGACAGTTAGCACCCAGTCACATAATTAGAGGCAGTGTTACGCCCACTTTGGGCGGGCGTTGGGGTATTGGTGCGTTTTGGGCAAAGCAATTGTAAGTCATTTGAAAACAATTTTGATTATGTTTTTTCCAAACGATTTCACAAATCTGTTTTTATGCTAAAATGCAGGGCTAAGGAAAATGCGTATATGTGTAGTTAACAACTTGGCCATAATAATAACATATATTTGAGTGTATAGGTGGTGGTGGGGGGGCGTTTTGGGCCAAGACTAAGCCCAAAATGTTTGCTGTAAACGACCTTAAAAAACGTAGCAGAAACAAACAACTTCACACACACACGCATACTTGCATAAATAAACGCTTTATGTGTGTGTGTGTGTGTGGAAAAATCAAAAGCAAGCAAAGAGACTGCTGTTGTTGTTGTTGCTTGTGTTGTTGTAGAAAATTGCAAATAACAACGCAGAAAAAGTTCACAAACAGGATCGAAAAAATGTGCGTAGCATTAGCCTTAGTCGACTTGATTTTGATCGCCTCAATGAACATTAATAAGCAGTCTGGTTGGGTCTAAGCGACTACACAGCGAGAAAAACTGGAGTGCATTGAGGAATTATTATATGAGTCGTGAGAGTTTATTAAAATAAAGAACTTACCATTTTGGTATTTTGTGATATTTAAAAGACGTCAAGAAAGATGATTGGGGTAATAAATGTAATATTAATTGTAAACAATCAAGGTGAGATGACAGTCGTCGGAGAACTTGGAACCTAAAAAAAAACAAAGTCTAGTTAGGTCAACTGTTTGGGCAGCCACAATAGGGACTCTTACTGGGCATTGTCTTATTGGTAGACACGCAAATAGATTGGGCGTGCCGCATTTTGACTATTGTAGAAGCTGTCAATAGGTAGAAGAGGAGGAAACAGTGGAGCACATCCTGTGTGGATGTATGACACTATGCAGCCGGTGACTGAATACACTGGGTTCTGAAACTTTTGGGAATATTACTGAATTCGCAGGAATCTGAATAAATAAGATTAATTCGTTTATTAAATCGATGGTTGGTTCAAAGATGATACAGGAGAGTAGACGACTAACTCAAGTGGCATCACAACGGGCCTTTCATAGGCCTAGGTGTGTCGGAAGACAACAACTTCTACCTACCTACCTTTGTCAACTGTTGTTCTGTTCTTTAAAAAGTTTCTTAAATTTAGTGCAGATTTTAAGAATCGTATCTTAACAACTTATCAAATTATCAGAAATACGCAATTTTGAAATCGCTTATGATAACCTTCTTGGGAAGCAAGATTCGGACAAGTAAGACCTCTGAATAAATATATGTATATATATTGACTATTGAATCTCGGATTTGACAAGCAATTAAGATTTGTTGAAAAGTTTAAAGCATAAAGTTTAATCGATAGGAACTCTTATCTGATAAAATTATTTATATTCAAGTTTTAATAAATTGGAGCAGTTTTACTCAAAGTGAATAAAATTTTACTATTTGATATTTGTAGGATTTTTATAAATGGATGGACTCATTTTTCCACTTTACGGATGTCTTCATTACTCTTGCTTTGGTTTAAAAGTTTTTATGCTCTTCGAAGTTGTCAGTTTTGAACCTCCCTATTTTTATAGAAATTTTTGTTTTTGGTATCTTTTTGGAAAAAACTAATAAGCAGCCCTCTTAGCACCGCACAGTGCTCGAAAATATTAATTTTATGATATAATTTTATTACTTTAAATAAAATTTAAAAGCTTACAGCTCAACTTCCCATTTTACTACTCGACCTCTAGTCTCCATGATAGGCAAATCTCCGATACATTTATCAATAAATTTATTTTAGAAAATAGAGTACTAGTAATTTGGAGTAACTCGCGAATATCGCAGCATTGGTAGTATTGTAACTGTAACATTATAATTGTAGACTTAATTTAATGTTTTTAAAGATCAACCATTCAGTTGAAAAGCTAAGCTCTCTATACATTTTAATCTATTCGACGTTTAAAAAAATTATATTTCAGAATCGGTTACAAAATTTGCAAAGCACACATCATCGAGATATTCTTGCCCTTCATGCAAGAAAAAATGTCTGTCTTCAAAATACAACTAATGTCTTTCATCGAGCCCAAGACTCTCCCGATCTTCTTGTTAGTTTAATACAATCTAGCGCCTTGAGAGAAATATATGGAAATTAAGTAAAAGAAAAGTTGTATATATTTTAGAAAATTTCAGGTAGAGGGTAATGGCCTGCATTAATTTAAATGTTAACAAGTGGCAACCCTGCGCTTGGTCAGAAACGTCCGCACAAACAGTGATTCTAAATCTTTGAAAACCATTTTTTGAACGAAATCATTCGGAATCCCTAACTCATCATTAATCAAGCAAAGGTTTTTATTTATTATTTTAAAAGGGGGTACTGCAAAGTCCTTTATATATAAGAAAAATTTAATAGAAAATTTATTGAACAATGCTGGACCGATAGAAAATTATAGAAATTAATTAATCCGCATTACTAACCCGGTTGGTGAAGTTTTTATCGATATGTATCGACTTACATCAAAAAACTGGCCAGTGACTTGGATTTACAATAACCAATTGGATGAAAGAAGTTCAAAATTGTTAAGCACTGTTTAATTAATCCTTTGACGTCTTCGTTTAGCTCACATTTGTATGTGTCCTTAATCATTTCGAGTTTGTTCGGCGCGGTTTTCCTAAGTTTTATATCGAGTTTAGTGGCTTTGTCAATATTTTTATTCATGAGTCGATAGAATACTTGTCGTATAGCATAAGATATATTTTTAAACAAATCGATGTACTCACTATTTGTTAGCCCGCAGCAGCAATCGATCTTTTCCGATGGTTCCAGCGGGGAAACTCACCCGTGTGGTCCAATCGCCCTGCACCTTTTCGTTTGCATTATGTATGACCTTTATTAATTGCATTGAAGACTCTGTATTTGCACAACCCGAACAGATACAATTTATTTTAAGAATACGAAGAATTTGTAATTTGCTTATAGAGAATTTCATTGTATGATTCATTGTAATCAATATTGGATCAAAACCTTTTTGCATCGGCTGATTGCCAATAAAATAATCTTAGATACACTATTTATAACTCATGAACAGATAAACCGATTTGGCTGAAAATTGGTGCAGAGGTAGCTTAGACCCAGGAGACACTGTAAAACGTGGTACAACAAAATCGCATCTGACATGGAATAACAAAACGCAAAAGTATGGTAAAAAATTTGACAATTATAATAATGACAGATAAACGTTATTTTGTCTATGGTTAAGTAGAGAATTTGATAATACAAATTTTGTCGACGAATCGAGTGGATTGATTTCATTTCCTCAGAACTACTCTAACTTTGTCTCATCGAAAGACGAACTTATCAATGAGTATTAAACTTTGTAACTTTGTAGTTCTCCTTAAATTCGGTCTTATATTTATACTGAAAAATCTTGCGGAAGTAACTTGGGTTCAATTCCAAGGTAGGGCAGGACAACGTCTGCGGGGCTTACTAGTTATGTATAAAAAAAACAAATTATCAACACATTTTGCAATTTTGGTTATGGAGTAAATGACTCAAACTGTCACCTCATGGCTGCACTCTGTACTTTTTGTTCCGATAAAACCAGTATGTTGCTTACTAACAGGGGCGAAGAAAGAAAATTCGGACCTGGCCGAAAATGTATCGGCCCCTCTTCACTTGTAGGATGAAATTTTATTACGACCGTAATTATACCGGACTCCTAAGAAAACTCAGTGCACGAGGATCTCCCTCTTTTTCCATTGTCGAGGAAGAGTAAGTATGCCGAGAGGGGCGCATAAATTGTCTGAGAGTCAAAAGAGAGTGAGAGAATCAAAGAGAAAGCCATGTCAGACTTAGTTCACCTTAGATAAACATACCCTTACCTCTGAAAGTAGTTACCATGGTTGAAGTGCCCGGTTCTCCCACTTTCTCTCTGTGTACGGCTTTGCCCTAATAGCGTGTGTTTACATGAATTTGTATTTAACTTTGCTAACAGCAACAACAACATCGCACAAGAGCAACAAATTCCGAAACTACGCAACCTTCGGTTAGTTAGTAAGCTTTTTTTATTTTTTCTTTTACTAAATGAAGCCTACTTATAGGGGATCTTGATTTGGCAGTGCGTAAACACAGTCGTAGCCGTAGTCGTAGCCGTATCCGTAACTTTAAGAGTTTTGGTAGGTGGGTCGGCTGACTGACTGGATGCTCTGGGTGTATGTGTGTGTGTTGTTGTTTTTTTTTTGGCTGCTGTGACCTTATTTCCGGCGTGGCATATCTCGTTTTAGATGCGTGCCACGGCAATCTCTTTGGGTGTATGTGTGTGTGTTTGTGTGTATTGCGTTTCGCGTTTTCCTGTCATAAATGCTACTGAACCTTTGTTATGTTTCCGTTTCACTTTTATTTTAATAATTCATATACCATTTATGGTATGTACATACTTTTATTTACACACATTTATACAATAAATGGGTAGCCCGTCAACGCCCAGACCCACCTGTCGTATTTTGGCTCAAGCCCCCTCCTCCCCTATGCACCGTACCCTACCAAGTGATGCCACCTACCGCCCGTCCATTCAGACGGCTCGGCGCGTGTTAACCATTGCCAGTCCGTTGTATACGTCATAAATCTCATTTTTTCCGTTTCCGTTCATATGCCCAATGCCCTGCACTGCAGCCCTTCAGACACTCCGCCACCCCGACCATTAAACTCGTTCCGTATACGGTTTGTTTATTTTGCTTGTTTCAGTGTGACGTAAATTAAATATTTGCTAAATACTCTGAAAATTTTCTGTTTATTAAGCTCACTTTGATTTTCACTTTGCATTTGCTTAAGGCTCGGTAGAGCCCATCGTACGCCTCTCTTTGTTTCTATACACTTTAATCATAGATCTAAAGGGGTATACTAGGTTTGGCAGAATGTATGTAACATTATGCAGAAAATGTTGAAAAAATTAAGCAGCTTGAAAAGTTTAGAGAGATTAAGAGAGATCTGCTGTCCATATGTTTGTCTACCCAAAACTTAAACATAGATTTAAATAAGAGAAAGGAGTTTGTCTTTCTGAACAAATAAAGGATTCGATACAAACACTCAAACTGCACAGGATTCTCTCAAATAGACAAATATGATGAAGTTTTAGCGATTTGAAAAAAAAAAGTTTTAACAATTTTATTTTTTAATTTAAAGAATGTAATTATAGTCGATTTATAAGATGCTTATTGGGTTTATTTATGATATTAGAATTCCATTTTTTTTAGTAATCTGATATTTTCTTATATTATATTAACAAACTTGAATCGGCTCAAAAATAATTGTTACTATTTTTATGCTCTTAAAAGCTTTATCAAGCTTTGTCTACAACTATTCGTTTCTTAGAACCGTTTCTAATAACAAGGTAAGCCACAAAGTTGTTCTCGGAATAGTTTATTTCTGCAGAAGTTGGCTTTTCGTATCCTTTGCAAAGGACTTTAGCTATTTCAAGCCTCTTCATTTGAAACATTGCACTTGGGACTATTAAGCTTTTAAGCCTTTTTTATCTTCCTTGTCGGGAGTACAAAGCTTTAAATCGCTAAACTGTGAAATTGTTTTTAAAATATTATTATATGCATAATGTATTACTTTTTATTTGCAACGTACAATTTCGACTGTGCATATTTTAGTCGTAAATTAATAAATAAATAAATGCATAAAATATGAATATATTTATGTAACTCCACTTTTTGTGTTCATTTATAATAAAGCAAATAATTTTTAAAACTATTTCTTTAACCTCATTTGATGCAAAATACGCAACCAAAATATTTAAAAAATAAAATTTTTAATAAAAAAATGTTTTTAAATAAAAAAATAAGTATATTTTTGCAATAACATTTTATTTTCATTAATCTTTGTGCGATAAATAAATAATAAATAAATAAAAGCATCGAAAAAGGGCAAATTTGAAAGAAATATACATTTTTATAATAGAGGTATTCACGCAATGTGTTTTGTTGAGGAGCTGAGAGTTGAAACACAGGGTTGCTTTTCTCCATTCATCACAAACTCATCAACTCAACACAAAGCGTGAATACCTCTAATATTTGCCAAATGAAGTAATATAATAAAAAAAATTGGGAATACAGCAGTATGCTTAAATGGGATTTATAAGGTTTCAGATACGGAGTCACTTCATATTCCTTTTACTATGTTTCTTGATATACAAAGTCACGAAAAATAAAAAATCTTTAAAAAACATTTTCGGTTTAAGAAGGGATTTAAAAGGTTCGATTAACAGAGTAATCATTTTTAACAAAGAGAATTATTCAAAAATATTTGAAAAACGTTTTATGATTTCTTAAATTTAAATGTTTGTGCTTTGTAGACTAAGGTAGACTACAAAAAAAAACTTTAAAAGTTTCACATTTCAAATTAAGATCTAGCAAATTTTGTTTTATCAAAACCAGTCGTTTTTTAACAGATTAGATAAATTTAGATTTTTGTGTTTTGGGGATCTTTATTAATAACTGTCCAAAGACAAGAGCAGCATACAGTTTATAGCCGAATCCGAATAATTGAATTAGGCAGTAGTGCAATTCACAAGAAATGTGCCTCAAATACCCGCCAACGGCTGCAAAATCGGAATCTCTTTGAACCATAATTCGATTATCCCCAACTAGCAACTTTTTTTTTGAAAAAATTTAACAGATGCAAAAAAGCACATAAAAACTTCCCTTCATGTACGCGGCTATTTCTCAGTCCAATAAAAATCGAATTATTAAATTTTAATTAATCCCAGCGTACTCTAACGTCTTCTTCACAAAAATGTTAGCTATCACTGCCTATCACTTAAACCTTATCTACACTGTTGTGTATGCCTCCAAATCCATAGCAAAAATCAATAATCGGAAGACTTTTATGAAATTCTCCAACAAATTTATAAACTTATGGATCTCAAACTATATTGGCCTACCTGACAAGAAATTTGCTAATATAACCATACATCCGCTGGTTTGGTGTCCACAAAAGATTTTAACATTCCAAACATAAAAAATTCTATAAAATTCACCAAGTCTCAAAGTATTACCAAATAACCAACCTACCTAAAATTTCAATATGCACTTTATGTAGGGGAAATAATCATAGAAATCGTAGCGAAAGTTCAAAAATACAGTCTAGACTAGGTCACACCAATCTCACCTATTTCCATCTGGTTTGTAACGTCTCACCAAATACCATCTCTAAATGTATGGTTCCCATCGCATATTTACACCAACAATAGACCCTAACAGAAACCTTATTTGTAACAACATCCCAAAAGATCTCCTTTTCAATAGAAATCCTCAAAATATAGAGAAGATTACAAATTATAACATAACTAACACTCATCCGAAGCTGAAAGCCTCAGTAAACAATATGCCTTGTTTTGAACTTGCACCAATTAAACGAAGAAATATAATAGGAATAGAATAAAAACTTAGAGAATGAATGACCAACGGCATAGGTATATCGATTTAAAAAAAATCTACCAAGTCAATGGGCTTTCCATGAACCTATTCTTTGGATCCACACGCTCGTTGTTCCAAATGATTTTTGCTCAAGCATTTTTAAAGAAATTTTAGCCCAAGACTATTCCTAAAATTCAGTTTAGTATTACTTTAACTATTATCTGGCACAGCTAAGGACCAAAAGGTCTGTGCTAGGCTGCACTCTGTTGTGGCCGGCCAGTGTAACCTAACCTAACCTACTTTAACTATTTATTTAGATGTATTACTATATCTTTTTATAGTACATTTCTACTGTTGTTATCTTCTCCTCGTGAAGCCTAAGACCTCTGTATATATTTTATCGTGCATAATCAATTTCAATTACCCCGAAAAATAATTAAAACATTTTCTATCTTTCGGTGTTGCAGATAGACTAAAAAAAACTTTAAAAAATTAATATTTGAAATTAAGATTTAGCAGATTGTTTTCTATCTAATCCTGTAATTTTTAGGCAAAATCATAACTATAAGCAAAAATTAGCTAATTTACTCATATTATTAAAAATTAAAAAATATTTTACAAATTTTAGAACTTATTGCCAAGCTCCCAGTCTTATTTTAAATTTTTAGCTATATTCTGTGGTTCAAAAGTTATTTTGGATTTTGATTTTTATTTAAAAATTCTAAAAATATGTTACTGTGCGGAGAAACTTTATTGGAAACAATCAATTGACTTACTCAAACTCTTCAAAAAATGAGTGCTAGGAAAGTTCCTTAAATTTCGTTTCTAATAGAAGGCTACAAATAAAACTGCGTCGAACTCATTAAAATTAAACCTCTTGTATATATTTTTATTTTTCTTTTTATTTTTACACATAACCTGGGCCGTAGACAGAATATCCCGCCCCGGGAAAATCTCGGATCCGGGCTCCTATCAATTTTTCTTAATTCATGAAAATACGTATAATTGTTGAAAAGTGTGAGATCAACATTAAAAAATTACAGAAAGGATTTCTGAAAGAATAGATGATTTGATAAAATTATAATAATATATTTCATAAAACTCTAAAGCAGATCTAAAAAAAGACGCAACTCAAAGAAATTTGTATTTTTTATTAACTAAGTTAGCTTTATATATGTTTCACAATAACCGTCAAGATGGTTAGAATTTCGCCTTCCGTGCTTTAGCTGAGCCGAAAGCTTTTAATATTACTAAAGTCAAGTTTTCTTGCTAACTCAGATTCCAAATACAAAGTTGCCAATCCTGAGACTCGATTCTTTCCGAATGACTTTCAAGTCTGGGCCCCTTCGAGAGCTCCGGCCTGGGGAAAAAGTCCCCGTTCCTCGCCTTTTCGACGGGCCTGCACATTACTGTGTATTTATGGATTAATTTCAATTCCTTGAATGCCCAAGAAGCCCAAGAATTCCAAGAATTGAATGTATTTCTTAGTTATTATCAGCAGATTAGATTACAGAATAAGCACTTCATAGAATACATAACCTTAAGTTTAGTTTGTAACATAATAATTAGTTTTTTTTTTATTTATTCATTTCGATTATAAATGTTCATTTTAGAAAGTTAAGAGCCATTTCCCAAGTAATTTGCTGTGCTGAATCTGAATCCAGATTCAAAATTGTAAGCATAGGGTGCAAAAAATGTCTTCGAATAGCCATAACTTTGTGAAAAAAAAGAGCTTGAAATCTTAAAACTGGAGAGACGGAGCACAAATAATTTTTGCACCCTGTACATAAACTCAAAAGTAGAAAAAAAAATGCCATTTTTTCGGGTATATAACCTCAAATATCTCAAAATACTGACGTGATGCGCCAATTTTGACTCCGGATTTCAATGCAGCACAGCAAATTACTTCGGAAATAACCCTTAACCAGTGGCGGATTTATCGTACATGCAACATAGGCCGAAGCCTAGGCGGCAGTATTAAGGGGCGGCAAAATTTAAGTCACGACTATTTTTGAAGTGAATTCTTTGTTCAACGGACTTATTAAAGTTGTGTCTGCCACTCGTGATGAATTCGATCAATTTGAAGAGAAAGCTCTCTATTTCGACAATTCAGGAATACAAAACACTCAGCGTTGAAGGAATCAGAATCCACAACCTGGTGAAAATAGGGACAATAGTATCCAATTGAGTGGCCGGTACAGCTTTCGTGTCAACGCGTTTAACGTTATCTTGGACGGTACTTTGACAGAATTGACACGAAGACGTAAGACATATTAAAAAAACTATTCGAATTTTTCTCTTATCACTGATATGAAACATCTGAGCAACGAAGAATTACGTGAGAAATCCATCATATTGAGCAACTACTACACGTAAGATCTTGAGGAAAATTTGGGAAATGAAATGGTCTTTTTCAAGGCGTACTGCATCGAAAAAAACATTTCAAATTATTCTCCGCTGGAACTGTTGAAAATGCTGAGACAGGATTATCTGCAGATCTCTTACCCTAATGTAGAAATTACGTTGCGGATATTTGTTTAAATTCCTTTTTCGAATTTTAGCGAAGAAAGATTGTTTTCTGTTTTAAAACGCGTGAAAAACTATTTCAGATCTTTATGGACGAAAACGAACTGAATGCTCTTGCATTGTTAACTATAGAGTCAAATTTGTTTCTATCTATCGATTGTGAAGATATCATCCGCGAATTCGCAGCTGAAAAATCAAGACGTAAAGAATTGTTAATAAAACGTGTTTGAAGAGGGTTTTTGTTGAATACCTTATCAATGCCGATGTCGAATTTGTTAATTTCGTTATGTATTTCATTAATAACGAACTGATGACAATCACAATCGCATTTAATAGATTATTAAAATATAATACTTAAGTCCGCCACTGCCCTTAGCTTTCCAACAACTGACATGACCTCGGTATTTATAGACCTGTGTATTTATTATCTTCATGTTCTTGATTATACTTTAATGAGAAAAAAAAATATCAATCAAAAATAAGACTGCCAGTTCCTTGCTTGAAAATTTTAATTACCATCTTCTGTAAAATAGAAATTCAATTTTCTATTGAAAGCTTTTAATAGTTCTTAAAATATGACTGAACACCTATGAGATGTTTTTTCTTAAAACTGGTGTGAAAAATGTTTTTCTATATTGCATTCATTTCGGTTATCAAGAAATTTTGAGATCTATACTGTATTAAAAGGAAAAGATTAGCCTTTTCTATGTAGATGGAAAACCATATCATTTTTAACGAATTAAGTGAGCTAAGTTTACTAAAATTAATATCTCATCTTCTTCTTCTGCTATCCTTAACTCCCAGTGATTATAAAGGGCAGAAATCTAAATATAAAAAGATTAATTAATACTTATTTATTATAAATAAATATATAAATAACTAATTTAAGTCAAGAGCTTTTGTTCTAAGCTATTATTCAGAATGAACATTTTTTCCCAATAAATAAATTTGAAATATCGCAATTCCCACACAGATCCCAATAGCAACAGCTGTTAAGCTTCAAGTTCAAAAAGGTTCCCCGCGAAATTTACTTTAAAAATTTTGAATATCAAGCCTACCGCCAATTTCCTCAGAAAAAGGGTATTTCCAATTTGGTTTACTTCATTTTTTGCTTTGCTTTTTGAATTTGTTTGCTTACAAAATTTTTTATTTACATTCATACGCAGCATTTGGCTCCAATTGCTGTAGCCTTTTGCCATTTTGAAGCCTGCTTTTGGCCAATTTGCGTTACGGGGGCAACAAGTGCAAGAGGCAAGTAAATATTTTGTCTTTGGGGCAGGCGGCCGTTAGTTCATTTTCAAATTTCAAACTTAAGCAAACGATAAAAATTCCCTTAAGTAAGGGAAATTCAGCTCTGCTTACAAGTTCTACACTCTTATACGCGGCGCTCATTTCCATTCAGCAGAAAATGCCTTGTTGTAAGAGTAAATTTCCCACTGGAAGTTTGTTCGCGCTGCGTCTTTGGTACTTTTACTCTTTAGCTGGCAGTTGCAAAGTGTTGCTCATAAATTTACAGCTCATTGTTGTTTTTGGCAATTACTTTTTGTTGTTGTTGTAAAACGAGTAAAATTCTTTTTTTTTTGTGCCCACTGGCAACATTTGTGGCCTACAATTGAACGAGATTTTGGCTTTTTAGTGAGTGGGAATTTTTACGACGACCTCAGAGCAGTCGTTGGGCAGGTGTAAGAGAGTGCGGCAAAGTGTGGAGTGGGATAGAGACAAACCAAATGCTGCCCATTTTAAAATGTCTTGGCGCTCATTACGGTACACACACGCACACATAAATACATATAAACAAAGTAAATTCTTAATAGATGGTGGGAGGGAGTGAGGCAGAGGGGGACCAGTAAATGTTGCCATTTCCGTTCAAATGTTCAATGCAAGGCGCCAAAAAAAAAAAACATAATAAAGACGCCATTGTATAAAATGCAATCAAATTATATTAAATGCAATAAAATACAATTAAATGTCATAATAAAATGTGATAGAGTCGAGAGACGATGGCCGAAGGGTATTTTTTTTTTATATACAATTTTATTTTTGCATACTTTTAGGAGCAAAAAAAAAACAAAAACGTCAACTTTGATGGCGAATTACTTTAAAACCACTAATTATAATTTAATAAATCCTTTTTCACAGGATAGCTCAATATTTGTTAAATCATTTTGTAGACAATTTTCGGAGTGGGCTTTTTTGCTTAAATCTGGCCAAATACGCTTGCGAATATAATACATAATCGAGATGATTTCAGTTTTGGCTAACGCATATGTGTTAATATTTTTTATTAATTTTTTTTAATTTTTTACGCGTAAATTAATAATAAGAGAGATAAATTTTAAAAATATGCAGCTGGTATCCCCAACAAATAAAAAGAAAGTGTAGCGCACTAATTACTGGTGGTATACCAAAAAATTAATTTTTTGTAAAACTTTATATTTAATTTAAGTTTAAGTTTATTTTTTTTTCAAAAATAGTGAAATTTTTTTTCAAACAACTCAACCCGCAATTACGTATTTCCCATTTTTTTCCAATTGCACACTACAATCATTTCATCTTCCAACAAAAATGATTTCATTTAAGCCGCAAGTTGCAAGAATTTTGCCTCGTTATGCTGCAATATGATTGAAATTCCAGTTTTCACCGCAATTATTTGAATACGTCCAAAGTTATGTTTTTTACATATCCCAGCTTAAGTGCATTTTTGCCGAGAATTCGTATTTAAACTAAATAAGAGTAAATCTACTTAAACTCGCTGGTTGCTGGATATTATCCTTAATATAAAAGTTCGATTGATGAATACTTTTAATTACTTTAGAATACCCGGGATTCGTAGTTGTCATTAAAAATCCTTATATTTTTTAAACATTTGAGCGTAAAGCTGTAAATTAAAGGTATTGCAATGTAAAAATTAAATAAAGAGTATTTTTTTTCCAAATATGGGTTCCTCACATAAAAGTGGTGCACTGCGACCAAAACGATCATGTTGTACCATACCCTTAAATTAAAGCAGAAGACTTTCCGTTTATATAGCAGTATGGTTTTTGTTTGTATTGACCTCGAGAATGGAACACAGTGTATGTGGCCAGATAGGTAAGCTACTAGGTGCTTTAGGTCCGCTCTGCCAAGACCTTTTGTCTTGATCGCATCCAGAGGTTTGACACGCACTTTTGCTTGACGTAGACCCGGAAGGGTGATACAAGTATCTCCTATGCTCTCCTGCAGACCACTTTTTTATCATGATTTTGATTGTGGACCAACCAATACCACAAAACCGCGCAGGAGATGTGGTAAGGGAGAAGGCATCCTGTCGTGCTAGATCGTCAGCGATCATGCTGCCATCCACTCCCGAGTGTCAGGGCACCCAACATAGCACAACTTTTGTCCGAACGGACAGGGCTTGGAGGTAGTTATGGCATTCTTTAACCAGTCCTGGAGGAGATGCTCCGTTTTTAAAAATTAAAAAATTTTCAGTTTGCTTTAGATTAAAAGAAATAATTGAATTTTTAGCTGAAAATTAGATTCTTTTACGAACATGTTGGATTTAAGATCTTTAAAATCGGGTAAGAACTGCGATATATACAGATTAAGTAAGCAAATTAAAAAAACAATAGCATCTTCCAGCATTCTTCAAAAGTACTAATTGACAGTGCAATTAACGCCCTGAAAAAGGACGAGAACCTCGCTCGAAAGGCACTTCGTTTGAACTCTCAGAGGTCGTCGCGTTGGTGCGCCAGCAAAAACGAGGAGAAGATCTATTGACTATGAACTACAAGGCGCCAGCTACTTATGGAATGTTATCTCCGTGAATCCCGTAAAAGAGTTCGCTACAAGAGGATGATCGAGGCCCTATGCTCCACTGTGAGCCGAGGATGACAGAAGAAGAAGATTCAGAGTAAATTTCGTAGTTCCAAAGTAGGAGTAACTTTATGCTTTTTATATACTGCAACTTGAAATGCATCGGAGAGGTCTTCTTTTGCCTTGGGGTACATCATTAGTTTCTTATAATATATGCTTGTCATTACTTCGGCCTACGGGTGATCCATTGAGGGCCATCTTTATGGACTCCTAATTCTCAGTAAATATACAAGAAAGATACCCCAAATTTTAGCACAGGGAACAAGCACAAAATTTGTAATAAAAATTAATATTTCCTTAAGCCAAAAGCTTTAATTAAGCTGTATTTATTATACCCCGTAACTTATGGGTACAAAGGGTATACTAGATTTGTGCAATTTATGTAACGGTCTGAAGGAGGCGCCACAGACCACAAGTCCTTTATACCAAAATGCTTATCATAACCTCGGGTAGCGTTTGAGCCATGATCCGTCTGTCCGCATGTCCGTCCGTCTGTTCGTTCGTCCGTATGAATGCCTAGATCTCGGAGACTAGAAGAGCTAAAGACACCAAACCTTACCAGCTGGTGCGTACGTATATTTCCTCAGAAGATGAAGTTTATCGAATCATGTCAATATCATTCATTCGAGTCCCCTGCAGTAGATTATCGCGGGTTTTGGCCAACACCGTTTAATATTTGCATCTGCAAATCAAGCACAGTGATGCGTATACGGTTCCACGCATCTGTGTGCCGAAAAGGAACAAAATCAGACAAATACAGCAAAAGCTATAGCCAAAAATATACAAATTTCATCTACCCTTGGCCAATAAACTGCGTCAATATTTGACTCTTCCTAACTATGGTTACAAGTGACCTCGCATCACAATTTTTGGTAAGCTGATTCATGCGGCTCTAATGAACAAATCCACATCCAAATTTTATCGATGCGGACCGCCCACCTCCCGAAATCGATTTACGTTTACGGCGTTTTTTCCCACACCCCTCAACATATCAACTTGAAACTTACACCATGTACTTTAAATAGCTTCCTTGAGGAACTGTCGAGTTTCATCATAATCGGTAAACATTTACGGAACTTATAGGTATAAACATCGAATTTCACCAAAAAATAAGAATTCTATTTGGAAGAGTTCTTAGTACGAATATGCAGCAAAAAGTTCAGGTTACTCCACTGTCGGGCACCGCCTTGACCTGGCTAACAACAATTTGAGGAATTAAAGTTATGCGATGGCAACCCTCAAATTTTTACATTCATTTAAAATTTAATCAACAATAAGCTTTTGAAAACAAACTTTAAAACAGAATATCTCCGCGTAAGCCGAAAACTTTAAGAAAATATGGAAAACCAAGGTGATTTTAAATTAATTTATTGTGTCCAATATTCTTTAAATTGTTAAAAATTATATATGTAAATAAAAAAATATGAAATTTTTAACGCGCTATATAGATAAAAGACTAGCTCATTAACAAAAAACAAACTATTATATATACTCAACCAAACAAACTTAGGGTTTTTTCATAAAATATATTATTTGTAAACAAAAAAATATAAATATTAATTGTAAATGTAAATAAAAAAGATGAAAAAAAAAAATATGAAATTTGTTAATATTTAATATTGAATAACAAATTAACTAAAACAAATATTAGAGTTTTAATCATATGATGTATTTTTTTGTATTGAATTTATATGGTATTGAAACAAAAAAAAAATTAATTTTTTTTTGAACAGGCTTATAACTATGTATATAAAAAAAGGTGTGCTGGGTTTGGCTATGAAACTTTTTTAAATGCAAATATATGCGATTTACCTAATAAATGGTACACAATTATTGTAATCATATTGAAATCGATAAGTTCCCAAATCGAAAATTTTTAGCTTTAATAAAATTGCACTAAGAACTTAATGAAATATTCAGATAATATCTCACTTCTAAATAAAATTACGTATACGCAATAGGCCTAAGCTACTTTTATTTTTTACATTTCATGAGTGCTATCAGAATTCCACAATTTAAGCGCTTTAGAAATACTTGTTGACTTTATTATAACAATTTTCGAATAGGTTAAGGGGCTTACTCCCAAAGTACAACTATTTGTCTACACAGGCGAAGTTTAGCACATTTAAAACTATTTATACCTCTGGCTACCAATAGAATTCTACCAGAACTTAAGACGTATGAAACCAAAAAGATATGGGAGAATAATTTCCAACCCCTTTAATTAAAACTGCTGAACCCTATGAAATATGAATTTACAATAAAGTGGTAACCAGATGGATCACTCACTGATCAAGGAAGTGGCCTGGGGGTAGTAGGACCCAGGACCAAATATAATGAACCTCTAGGCAGACACACCAGCATTTTTCAAGCTAAAGTCTGTGCTATTGCAAGATGTCCAGAATTCAATCTACAAAAGAACTATCATGAAAAGGATATTTCCATTCCGTCTGATAGTTAAGCAGCAATAAAGGCGTTAACTAAAGCCAAGATTACATCATGGCTGGTTAAAGAAGTGAGAACACCACTGGATAATTTAGGATCCAGAAATAAGCTCACGATTAGATGGGTTCCAGGGCATAACAATATTCCTGGAAATGAGCTAGCAGATAAACCTGCAAGTACTGGTGCAGCCACACCGCTAATCAGTCGTGAAATACGCTGTGGGATTGGTAACCTCGTGCTGCGGGATCTACTGAGAATAGAGGAGAATAAAAAACGACTGCTTTACTGGGCGCAGGTACCAGGGCTTAAACAGTCAAAAACACTCCTCTCCAACTACAACCGTAAGAGTTTCAAAGTCATGATAATGCACGGCAAGAACAACGTGAGAATCATGACGGGACATTGTAGGCTCCGAAGCCACTTAAACAAAATTGGCATAGTGGAAAGTGGACCATGTCGCTTTTGTAGAATAGAGAAAGAAACTTTTTCGCATATATGTATTATGTCAATGTATAGCACTCGTCAGTTAAAGAAACAAGCCTGGGAATATACGTTCTCCCACCGGAGACCATTGTTACCGTTGCTACTATAATTCCAAACAAAGTACTGCAATACGTGCAGGCCTTAAGACTTTTGGGAAAGCTCTAAGCCATGAAGGGGCTACAATAGATCCAGGTCGCAGTACATTTCTACACCCAATAATAATAATTATTAAAACTGCCAAATATTTACATTATTTGCAATTATTTATTTGAATTATTTGAATTATTTGAAATACAATAGAGGCTAAAAGTATTTTGTCTAAACTATGCGAAATGCATTACCGCTTATATCTTCAAACTGAGATAAGTTACGAAATTCATTTTAGTTTTGAGAGATAGAATATATAATGGGCTTTAAGTGAGCAAAAATTGACGTAGTAACGATTTCAATTGTTTTAATATTTTATTTTTAATGTGAGATGATGATTTTTTAGGTGGTCAAAAGTATTTTGACAATGCGATTAATTGCAATTTCTTTGATTCCCGTAAGGTTAAAACATTGTTTGACAACTTTAAAAGTTGTTTTTATTTATTTTTAAGGATTATAACCAATTTTCTTGTTCTTTGGTTTTCTTATAATCGACGAAAAAACTGAATTCGGTCAACTTGTTCAAAATGAAATAGTCACGAAATATAATGCCGGTTTCCGGTGAAATATAAAATTAGATTTTGCAAAATGCTTAGATAAACCATTTACGAACAAATTATGAGGCAAAATAAAACTTTCTCCATAAATAATACAGCCAGTTCAGGCAAAACACGCAAAAGGACGCTATAGAGAAACTAAGAAAATTTTAGAAAAATTCCTTAATTACACCAAAAGTTTTATGAATTAAATTAAAAAAACAGCATAATACATTAATTTGAAACAAAAAAGTGAAAAGACACATATTGTATAAGCGCCTAAAAAAATGAAACATCGACACTTCCAAAAAGGACCTCAAAAGCCGCCCAACAAATTGAACCCCTTGAATTTATCTATATTACCTAACAAATTATAACACTGCAAAATTGGATTAATTAATTACTTAAAAAAAAGTAGCTATAGAGTATCCCATAGTTGGTCACTGCTCCCCAATGATTCCCATTTTTATTTCTTTGTTTTCTGTTGGCAAATTTAATGCTGCGTATTTGCTTTTATTAATTGGCCTTATTTGCTATCAAACATGGCCACGATTCGTTTTTAAAGAGAAATTTTCAAATACACACACACATACACACATTTGTATTATATATATACACTTATATGTTTTTTTTAGTAATGTTTGTGTTAGTGTATGTCTCTTTTTTTATGAGAGAGAGTTGACAACTCATCAAGCTTCATAAAATGCTGCAACATAATTTTTAGACAAGTTTTTAGCTGGCAAAGCTTCAAATGAAAGCAAACCAAACAGCAAAGAGAGTCCAAAGCAGGCAATACAATAAATAAGTTAAAAAAGTGAAATACAAAAAAAGAAAAAAAGAGGAGAAGAAAAATAGAGAATATGACACACCTACGTCATTTAACTGCTCCCAAACTGACAGCGCTGAAGCAGACGCTGATGGTGAAGGAGTCGAAACGATGTTGCTTCAGCTCCTGGCCGAGCTCCTGCTGCTGTGAGTGATAACCATCAATCACATGGCGACCCGGTAGCATTGCTATAGCCTTGGCTATTGTCTGCAGCTAAGTCTCTATAGGGCCTGTTCCAGGTTTCAATATTGAACAAAAAAAAGTAATGCAAGGGAGTTGATGATCTAAAAATCGAAAAGGTTTTGTTTTCCAGATTTCGATTGCGAGAAAGTATTATTCTTTATCAAATCTCCTGTGGAAAAAATGGCGGTATAAAATTGATAATGTAGCACATTTAGCGCGATCAAAATAAAATCGAGAAGTTCTCAATTTAAAATCGAAAATTTTAGTAATTAATATGTTTTATGAAATGTTCAGAAATATTTCGGATTTAAAAAAAAACTCGATATTGAACCGATTTACGTTTCACAATTTTATGGAACACTTTCAAAGCTTAAAAAAGCCTTTAAGCATAAAAACGATTTTCGTCACCTATGTTGCCCAAGATCTTGAGAATCGATTAAAATATTAATTGATAATTTTAAAATTCGCTATCACTTAAAAACACGTAACTTTCTCTGATGAAATCCCAATTAGAAATTGGAGGATGGTAGAAGAGATAGACCTAGGCTGTTTTTGCGTGTGAAATTCCAGAAGAATTCACATAAAAAATAAAATGAAAATAGTTAACTCCTATAATTAAGAAAGTTACATGTTTTTTAGTGATGATGAAATCCCAATCAGAAATTGGAGGATGGTAGATGAGATGGACCTACTAGGAAGCATGTTCTACAGGAGGCCAAGATTCGAAACGGATCGCAGAGCCAATGATGATGACGATGATTTCGTCCGCTGAATTGAAAATGAATATTACAAAAAAAATTGTTAAGAATCTAAAATAATAATAAAAAAACAAAATTAAAAAAAAAAAATAATTTTAATTCACATAGGATAGTAAGGGTTGTCAAAGAAACGTCAACTTTAATATTCACTTTGAATACCCTTTTTTTTTGAGACGAAAAGTTATATTCTGGACATCCTGACTACAATTATGGCTGTTTGCAGGACAAGAAAAATGGAGGGATTTTCAACGATCCGAAGCTCTCTTTGGCGTTCCTAACAAATTTTCCTATAGTTAAACAAAATTATGAAGTGCAAATTAAAGAAAATCTAAGATAATAATAAAAAAAAACAAAGTAAACAAATAAATAATTTTAATTCACATAGGATAGTATGGGTTGTCAAAGAAGCATCAACCTTAATATTCACTTCGAATACCCTTTTTTTTTTGAGACAAAAAGTTATAGTCTGGAGATCCCGACTACAATCATGGCTCTTTGAAGGCGACAAATAGTAATATTCTGGATATCCTAACTACAATTATGGCTGTTTGCAGGACAAGAAAAATGGATGGAATCTCAACTATCCGAAGATCTGTTAGGGGTTCCTAAAAAGTTTTCCGATAGTTAAACAAAAATATAAAGTGAAAATTAAAGAAGACGCGGAACTGATTATCGGCAGACCTAACTCGAATATATTCATAGCCTTCATTTATTTTCACAGTTTTAAACCGATTTTTACACATTTATAGACATAATATTAAATAAATTAATTAAAATGTAAATTTTGAAAAATTTTGTTAAATTTTAATTTAAGAGTTCCTAAGATTTTTGGTTTAATTCAAAAAAAAAAATATTTTTCCTCCATAAATTTTTAAAAAGCTTATCGAATTGAAATCGCCTCAATCTCGGCACTGCAGTATACAAACAACACCTAATAACGAAATCCGGAACGTGCTCGCATACGTCCTATGCCTAAGACTAACTCTCGTATTCGCGTTCCGGACAAGGCATAGTTCATTTCAATCATTAGCGTGCCACACTGTCCGTCCACCCGACCAACCAACCAGCCAGTCAGGCGCCCAGGCGGCCGGGCGGCCTGCTCGCCACTCAGTTAGTCCCTGTTGATGCTGTCAAATTAATAAAGAGAGTCCTTGTCCGTCGCTGCATGTCTTTGTCTAGGTCTGTCTATAAGGCGGGACCGGGGTTATCATGCATGTGTTCTCCATGTTCCCATGCACTTTAACCGAGCGGCGCGTGCCAATGATGCTCATAACGCCCAGAAAAAAATTTGTCATCATTAGCTTTGCAGTCAATGACAGAGGCTGATGCATAGGCAAAGGCAGGGGCGTAACCAGAAGCCAGGAGTGGGGGCGTGTCTGCCGGCACTGACTGACTGCGTGTGTCAATCATGGACAGTTGAACACTTCCGCAGTGTATCAAGCCAAGCTGCTAATCTATCAATGTGTGTGTGTTCGAGAGTATCTGTGTGTGTAAGTATCTGTGTATTTGTATCGGTGTCGAGTCTTTAAAAGATTTTGCGGGTCAGCCTTTGCAGCGTAGACGTATTTGTCAAAAGCTTAAAGCGTTAAATTGATTGATTGTGCCGTTGGGTGGCGGCTGTGGTCAAGAGTTCAAACAGAAGAGGTAACATCAACGGGGGCGGGTACAAGAGACCCGACCCGACTAGGCCAGCCAGCAGACCGCCGACTGACTGATTGTCTTTAAGGCTTAAAGGGGCGCCCATTAAGGTTATTAAAAATGCCCAAGCGCCAGTCGGCTTTTGTACGTGTGTGTGTGTGTGTATCTGTGTTAGGATTTGTATTTGTTGTCTGTGTATGTGTATGTGTATGTGTATGTGCCAGTATGTGTTAGCTATTATTAGGAAAGATAATGGATTGCGAATATTAATTTCTTTGCATGACGAAAAGCATCAACAAAGAACAATGCGCTTAATCTTTATAGACACGCAGCAGTGCAGGAAGAGATCGAGCCAAGGTGCAGACGACAGCGACAAAGAGAACAAGAGAGAGAATGGAGGAGAGTGAGAGAATTAAAGCGAATTGAACCATACAATGCCAATACGTTGCGCCAATAATGATAACCGGAAGCCATTAAAAGAAAGTTTTAATACAACAACAAATGCGGACATACAATCATGTGAGCATGATGAACACTGAGAGAAAAAGAGTTGCTATATGGAAAGATTTTATGTAGTAACGAAATTAATTTCATTCAATATTTCTTTGTTTGCAGATAATCGAACGATATTTTTTTTTTTACAAATAATAAACATTTACTCGGCTATCTATAATATCATCTGGATCTCAAAGATTATTCAATTTTCCATATGTTTCCAAAAAATTGTCGTTTGTGAAGTCAATCTGAAACACTTAAACACCTAATTTAAAAAATTATTAACCTTTTATCAAACTTTACTCCTTTCCCAAATTAAAAATTTTGTAAGACTCTTGAAAGTTGAGAGTTTACTCAAATTAGCATTCTGTCAAAATCGGTTTTTTACATTTTTTCAAGGAATATAATTATTTTGTGCAATCTAGAGGATATTGAATATCCTTAGTTAATACGTTGACGGTTTTAAATTGAAAATAAAATATGTTTGAATCTTTATTTAGTCGACGCAAGCCTTAAAAAAAATATAGCTCAATGTTTTCGAGTTAACAGATATTCAACTTAATATTCGAAAAAGGAATTTAGATATGGAGTCGTGATATTCAAAATTATCGTATACCCATACAATTAAGTTGTTTAAACAAAACTGAATTGAACAGAATTTCTTTTTTTTATTACCAGCGATAGATTGGATCATACAGGAGAAAGGGGCATTTAAATATTTAAAAAAAATGCGATTGATATAAACTGATACTATAGAAAATATTTTATTTTTTCGGGCTCAGAAGTCAAACTATGATTGTTGCATGTTATTAGGGTCGGTAAATCTGGAGGTGACCCCGAAAATACCTTGTTTTAAGTGGTCTTTCGAGATTATTTCAGAAACCTCGGTTTTTGGATTTCAGACTCGGCTTGAAATCCATAATGGTAGCCTTGCCCCAAATTAAGTACACTTCATGAGGGGTTGCTAGCCATTTTTCCGGTTGTTAAACAAAAATCTAAAGTGACGCGAAAGAGATTATAATATATTCTTAACCTTCACCGATTTTCAAAATTCCATAAAGGTAGCATTCGTGTTTTCTTTCGTTAGTTCATATGTGCAAGGCCTTGAAGAGAAAAATCACAAATATTGCTTAGACTGGGATCGCTGCTATACTTCTTCCATACGGGCGAACGGCTCACAAGACTTTCAATTTGCCATTACGCATTGGTAATGGACACGGAACGTTGAATTGGAGTAGAAAAATTAAGCAAAAACTATAGGACGTAGACGTAATTATTTGGGATGAGTCTTCGATGATACCTCAAGCCATACTGAGTATGATAGACCGCACGTTCCGCAATATATACGCAAGCGAAGAACTGTTCGCCGGGAAGATCGTTGTACTGGGTGGAGATTTTACACAAGTTTTGTCTGTAGTGAAGAAAGCCGGAATGCGCAAAATACCAGACGCGTGTTTGAAGACATCGCCTTTCTGAGATAAATTCCACCAACTAAAACTGAAAAAAAATATAAGAGCTCAAGGAGACTCCTGAATATGCCAATTGGTTGTTAGATGTAGGTGACAATAAAATAAAAGGTTTAGAATTACCAGAGGACATGCTCTGTGAAAACGTAATTGACGAGATCTATCCGTTCGATATTAATTTTGAAGAAATGGCAACGAGAGCAATTGTAGCCGCAAGAAATGATGAAGTGAATAAAATAAATATGTCTATTCTTGATAGACTACCGGGGGATGTTGTGAAGTGTCATTCGATTGATACAGTCGAATCTGTGGGAACTGATGAAGCTAATCAGGAGAGTGCCGCTCTACAATATCCACCCGAATATTTGAATTCCCTAACACCGTCTGGCCTCCCACCAGCGGACCTACAGCTAAAGACAAGGTGCATAGTCATGTTGCTCAGAAGTCTTTGCAACACAGATGGACTATGAATTGGGACTAGATTAGTAATACGAAGAATTACAAAGAACATATTAAAAAGGAATTAAAATACAATGCAGCTTGGAAAAGAAAACAATGAAAAGTATTGTATTCCAGGGGGCTCTCTCATAAGCTATGAGTTTGCCTCTTCAAGACCATTGGAATTTTGCAGATTGAGTTCGGCTGAGAAAAAGTCGTCCCCTATTTCATCGTAGCCAAAAATAAAATGCGAAACAACCAAAGCAAGACCTGCGAATACCTGGCACTGACTACTGATATCAACGTTGTAAGTCCGCAAACATTTGTTGACGGGAAGAATGTCATCATGGTTCTGAATCCGTACAACGTGAAGCAAAAAGAGAATAAAAAATATTTTTTTTTTCAATGGAGCTGAATTTAAATTCAAGTGAGATGCTTGCGGCGATGGCGGGGTGGGGTTTGGTGAACGAAGCGAGCAGGAAGTGAAGCCCCCTAACTTATTTAATTCAAATAATCGCAGGCATTAATTTCTATTGCCTACATTATTTTGAAAATAAACGTGACCAAAAAGATTGTTTTTTTAAAAAAATTGTTTAACTACAACTCAAGTACCAACATAATATTATTTTTATTAAAAATAAATTCCTTCAAAGGAAACCAAAAACAGTTCTTGCACATTTTTTATGGCAGTATTAAGCAACAAAAGGCCCCTCGGTAATGACTTACAATGTAAGCATTTTGAATACTGCGATATTTTAAAAATGTTATTTCGATAATATGAGTTCACAGTTCTAAAGAAATTTTCTTTGAGGAATTTTTAAACTGCACTTATTTAAATCAATCGTTGAAACATATAAAATGTCATAAATCTTATACTTCTTATTTTATTTGAGGTCTTATAAAATTGCCATGGCGAAACTTTGAATAATAAAACATATTCAATTTCTAAACTAACCATTTTTATTTTATTTATATTGCTTGTTTTAAATGAAATTTTTATGGGCGAAGAAACGATAACATTTTTTATGACTTATTTTTTAAATCTTGCTCTTTTTTAATGATCTCCCTCCCATACATAAAAGCCAACGTATCGAAATTTTTAAAACTTTTGCATCAATATTTTTCGCTCAGTGCACGTAGTGCGTGCGTGTGTGTGTAAGAATAAGGGAACACTTTTACAATAGCGCAAAGCTTAAGGCAGCAAACGGTTCGGTTCGCACTATCAGCAAACGCTTTACGTGCACTCACTCTGTGTGTGTGTGTGACTATATGTGTGTGTATATGGATGTATCTGTGTATATGTTGGTGTGTTGGCAGCGCATTCATTGTGTTTGTTTGCCTTCCATTGCAGCAGGCAAGGCAAGGAAAGCAGCCGCCACAGAGAAGCGTCGGCAACGTTGGCAATATTGTAATTTTTATTCCTTTTTGTGCTATTCATGCAAGGACAAATAAAGCAAAGAGTAAAGCAAGGCTAAGAAGAAGTATGGTAGAAGGAAGATAGCACAAGGAGCAGTGCCAGGCCAGGCGGCATGCAAGCCAAAGTCAAAGCCGCACGCACACATGCATAGAAATAGTGCGTTGCAATCTTGCTAATGTTTTCCTATAAGCGTCTTAAGTAAGCCGCCGCTGCTGCTTCAGCAAACAAAGAGGGGAACCACCGAAGACAGGTCAAGATGGGGGACACAGATTGAGTCACTCGTTGGAAATGCGGAAGCACTAGGCACAGTGTTTAGAGAAAATGTCACCAAAGGTTGTGGGTTGTCATGTCAGGCAGGCAACAGCCAATTGACTTACCGCCAAGTTTGGGAGCTTAACTGAGCCACAAAGCAATCAATTGCACGCACACTAAGACACACTCACGCACCCACACACACCCTCACACACTCACAAACACTCATTCAATTGATTTAACATCAAACGCAGTAGCTGTAAAGTTTTATGTGTGAGTGCTTTGCATTTTTTACGTGCCGCCTTCAAAATGTTTTGGAGCATGTGATGAGGCACTACTACTACTATATACTTACTATATACATATATGTATACATATATGGTAGGTAGGTGTGTATGGTATATGGTGCGATATATGGAATTCTCATGCATTTTATAGGCTTGCTTGCAACAACAACAACAACAACAATAGCGACAAGGCAAACACTAAAAAACTGCGGCAGTCCATTGTGTGGCATAAACAAAAGACGCAGCATAGCAGAAGGCGGTCCTAACAATAACCAAAATGAAAGACAAAATTCCCAAGCCATTGGACCATACATACTATACAAAAGGTAATGCCAAAGGCTAAAGGTTTCCTTTAGTTTTCCACTTTAGATTTTTTTTCGGAATGCGGCAAAGTGAAATTTATAGCTCGGAAATTAATAATGATGAAGCGTACTATATAGGAGTATAGAGGAATACATATGTATGGATATGGCAGGAGTAGCCTGGCAAGTGACAATGAATTAACTGCGTTTACCTTTTGGTGAAGTTTTGGCCATAGGCAGAGCTATGATACATAGACTAAGGACTAAGTCAAATGATATGGCAAAAAATATTGAGTATGGTCGAAATCATCATCAGCAAACTTATGAAAACTCAAAATCCCACCATTTGCTGTTTATGTAATCCAAATGGAACATTACCAAAAGGCTGCTCACAATTTAAAATTATGAAAAAATGCGTTAAATAAAACTAATCCCATCTGCAGCAACCCAAACCTTAAAGGACTATAAAACCCAGACCTATTGTAGTTCGAACAATGCGCAAGTTAACTCCAAACAAATTAAAAAACATAAAAACAATAAAATATCTCTCCATAAAATTATATGTTCGTAATTAATATAAAAGCAAGCAAGAACAAGAAGGAGGCGAATTTTTGATGGTGCTGACTTTCTGATGATTTAAAGCCATTAACCTTGCCCACTAATTACATACAATCATTAAATTTATGAGCTTATATTTGTTGTAGTAAATATAACTCGCTTTCCATGCATTAATTGTGCATCATTATGAGTTCGTCCTGGTTCGTTTCTTATGACCGACATTAAATATGGGCACACGCACACCATTACAACGAAAACCCATCCATACCCAGCATCTCCCGATTGCCATCCCTCCCTTGGCTCCTTTTCAGGAATATAGCCATATATAAAATTTTAATTTATTTTTGAAACGCTTGCAATTTTTGCTCTCGTTATTTTATACCCTGCAGCCTGCTGGGTTTAAGAGTATTATGGATTTGTGTGGGCAAAAGGCAGGATCGTAAGATTAAGATCAGCCATATCATGGTTACTCTTTGCGTATGTATAAACAGCGAGACTTCTGAGATTATCATAGATTGAAACACAAAGTTTTTGCAAGGAGATGCGCATAAAACTGCACGAAGGTCAAACTTTATGTTATGAAATCCGGATAAAGGAATCCGGACACCTGATTTTCGCTTGTAAATGCGAAATTTGAAGCGTTGTGGGCGCATAAAAGTTTCGATCGACTTGAAACTTTTTAGTTGTAATCGTGTATTATTTAGCTTTCAATAAGTGATAAGTTTTTTGATCTCAAAGGTTTCTAGGAAGTGTTAACAAATATAAATAATGAAAGATTATCTCAAATGACTGATTTGCATAAAGGATATTGATATTATGCACAGCTCGGAAGAACCGTATTTATTATAACTTTTTAGAAGTCACTGAATCCGAATTCAATTTCGAAATATTTTCAGAAACCTCGATTTATTCTATTTCCAAAATATGTGAAGTGATGCAAAAGTTGAAATTCTTTTTGGAATCTTTTTAAAATAGTAAAGAGTTCTTTTTCAATTTGATATCTTGCACAGATAAAAAAATCGTTTTTCGAGCTCGGAAGACGGACAATGTTTATTATAAGGTTTTAGGATCGCCGAATCCGAGTCGCTCCTTGCTATATAAGAAACCAAGAAATTCCACATTGGCTCTGGGGTCAGAAAACTCGAACTTCCATGCTTTACTTATAGTATAATATGTAAAGTTGGATTCAGCTTATCTTGGATAGGTACAATTTTTTTAACAGCTATGGCAGCCGTAAGTGAAACCCTGGCACAGGGAGGAAGAAGAAGACGACCGACAATGAAAATCGGATATTGAAGCGTTTAAGTATTGAAAATCGATTCAAAATCGCTGAAGACATAAGGACAGAATTTGTCTAGTCTGGAGGAGTAAACATTAGTACAAGGGCTATGCGAAGACGTCTCGTGGAGGAAGGACTAAATGTTCGCTGGCTCTCAAAAAAACCGGTCTTTACCTTAAATATGCATCAAAAAAGGCTACAATGGGCTAAAGACTTGGACCTTAAATGATTGGACGAACGTTTCTGATGAATCCAATATTAACCTTTTTGGTTCAGATGGGATGACCTACTTACGACGTAAAGTCGAAGAGAGGCATAAAAATGGTGACAAATCTTCCAGCGTTTTATCCATATCTCGGAATTCACCTCGACAAAAAATTGTGTTGGAGGGACCACATTAAAATAATAACAGCAAGATGTAGAACCAAACTCGGCAAAGTGGAGTGGCTACTTGGTAAAAATGGCAAGCTATCTTTGGATAATAAAAGAATTCCTATAAGAGTTTAATAATGCCGAATTGGTCTTATGGCAAGGATCTAGGCATTCCCTATGTGGGTGATGTTATGAATAAACTTAGCGACCGTTACGCTGATCGCATAAGGAACCATCCGAACTCGCTTGCATGTGCCCTGGCCGGTCATAGACCAAGAAGACGCCTAAAACGCCTTCATCCAAAGACCTCTGAAGGCGTTTCATATCATGGAATCTACTTGATTTTGGAAATACTGTATATATACAGAGTAATCTAAATGATACCACACAAAAGGTTTCTTTAAGTGTATAGTGACTTACTTTTCAAAATTTTGGATTATAACCCATAAAATCAAGGGTTGATTTCCAATGATAAATATTCGAGAAAAAAAAAAATAATTGACTTTACTTGAAAATCGGATCAATAAGTAATAAACATAAAGTATATCATGAGTCTTTGTTTTGGATTTATGGGAGACGCATAGAATATATCTCTTAAATCTAATGAGGTCTCTTCATATAATTTAGCTTTTTAAGAAAATTGCAAATATCGAAATATCGACAGTCGAAGCATCGATTTTTAAGATGAAATAAATAAATAAATAAATTTACTTGATTTAAATATATCTTTTCCTCTGGTTTAGCTATTATATATTTATAAAGATACAATATCTAAAAATGTAGCTTTATGGGGTTGTCATTTTATTATGCGACCTTAAGGCAAAGTTTAGCGTCTTAGGGTTTTCAAGGTATGAAAGGTCTCAAGAGTCGAATTTTTTGCATATTAACCGTATAAAAGCCTAATAAGTGAAAAAAAGTTTACTTATCCACTTATTCCACTTATCATTTGAAACCTGGTTTCGAATTGTTTTCTTTTCGAAACATTAAAATTTTAGTACGATCTAAAAAGAATTTAAGTTTGAATATTTAAATTAGTATATTCGGGGGACAAGATTGAATGCAAATGTTTTTAAAATATTAAAACTTGATGCTTAAAAAAAATATATAAAAACTTTTTTAGCAATCACTTTTTCTCAAAAATTTTATAAAATACTAAAATTTATTTTTATATTTTTTATGAATTTTATAGCAATCAAATCGATTTGGTGTTAGTAAAAAAGTAAAACGAAAATTTTTTTATAATTTAAAAAAAATTTCTTTAATGAACTTAAAAAAATTATTATTAAAAACTACTCAAATAAAATTATGCACTGGATGTTTAAGAAAATCTTATTATTTCATTTTCATTTAAATCCAACCCCTTAAAATATTTAAGCTTAGAACTTTAAAAAAAAAAATTAAAAATTTTTTAGACATCACTTTTTCTAAAATGTATAATAAATAAATAATATATTATACCTACATACTAAAAACTTATTTTTGTCTATTTTACGAATTTAATAGGAAACAAATCGATTTGATTTTGCAAAAAAGGAAAACAAAAATTTTTTTAAAATTGATTTAATGATTAAAAAATATATTTTTGAAAACTACTAAAAAAAATAGCCTACTAGATATTTAAAAAAATATAATTTTTCCCTTTTAATCAAACTCTCAATATATTTAAGCTTGATGCTTAAAAAAAAGGAACTTTTTACTAATTTTTATATCTAGATATAAAACAAAAATTTATTTTATGACTTAAAAACTAAAATTGTTTTTTCTAACAATACAAAGACTTGTTAAATTTTGTAGATTAATATTGAATAAATTAATCTGTAACATCCTTTATGATATTATATCCGCATTAAAATTATGATCTAGAGGTATTCACGCTTTGTGTTGAGTTGAGGAGTTGAGGAAAAAGTCAACAGTCCACAGCGTGAATCCCTCCTGTTAATTTGAGGAGTTGAATCACCATATTATGCAACACTTTCTCAACAACCCCACAGCAAAAAGTAAACATAGGTCTGGGTTGAGAAAAAGTTGAGTTGAGAGTTGAAACACAGGGTTGCATTTTACCATACATTTTGTTTTTGTAAAAGTCCTCAACTCAACACAAAGCGTGAATACCTCTAATGTTTGGTTCAGCGGTCCAAAAATAGTGTATGCCGTAGTACGCATTTTTTATTCTTTGAAATATCTCAATGTGCAGATATATGGCAGAAAAGATGAAGTATTCTTCGAAAGAAGTGATCCAATTATACTCTACACTGCATACTTTAAAACCTGGCCCAAAAAACCCTGCTAATGTATTATAGCCATATTTTGCTTTACGTGAGAGAAAACCTCAACGTTTATTTCTTTATTGGCCTCACAAAAGTCAATCGAAATTGAAGCAAGGAAACTTTGCGCCCCAAGAAAGTGTGACCGTGCCTAAGTAAAAATATTTAAAGCGTATCCCAAAGTCGTAAGTCGACCCAATCTCGTTGTTTTTGTTGTTGTAGTTATTTGTTTTTGGTTTCAACAGCCGACATTAATAGCTAGCATAATTAATGCGCTTTTTATAAATGCGACTCGGCTTTGGCGCTTAAATGGTTAAAAATAATAATCATTGTAGCGTTATAATAATGCAGTTGTAATTAAGTGCATTGTTTTTGTGCTACACATACATGCATACATACTCTATATGAAAAATTTAAATATCATAATAAATAAAAAATCAAATACTGAGGCAGTAGCAGTACCAGCAACAGTTTGTCAAACATTTTTTGGTTGAAATTCGCAAAATGCTTAAAATTTATTGCAATTTTCATATTGCAATTTTCATTTACCATTTAATTATGCTAAATAATTGCCCCTAGTTGACTTTTATTTATTTAATATAAATGGCGTATACTTAATGACCATGAAAAGACTTTACTCATACCGTAGGTAGGAGTTGTATAAACATCTATTCTTTATCAGTCATGTCCATAATGCTAAGTATTTAGCCATTAATTGAATTTATACGAGTAGTAGCTAATCCTCTTATAAGACTGTTAAAAAAGAATTAAACAGCCAGCCTGTAAGTAGGCAACAGTTTTTTTTCGCAGGAAAGTTAAAAGCTTCTTTCATTGCAGAAGCGTAAAAAATAAATTGTAAATACTTTGAGAAACAATGAAATGGTGTAAAACTTAAGCCGATTAATATAAAAATCTACGGAAATGACTTTTAATTCGAGAAAAAAAAAGGTTTTGCATATCTTCAATATATTTTAAAAGTACGTTTATAATTATTTTTATGTAAAAACAAACTTACCTTGAAATTTTACACAATAACTCTTTAGTTCACATAACTTGCAGCTGTAATATAAGAAAATACTCATGTTATCTTAAATAAAAAACAAAAGATTTATATTTACTGCTATATCTGTATGTATTTTACCACCCATAATATTTTAGAAATCCTACGACCCAAAAAAATTTATTTTAGTTGATGTTGCGTCGCTAAGCAGCAATATTCCGTAACGCTTTGACTGTTCCATTAATTCCTACTGGGTTGCTTGTCAGCAGCAATTCCAGCAACTGATCTTTTGCACTGTGTGTTTGTCTCGCTCGCACCTGCATAAAATGCGGCTTGAGCCAGCCGCATGCTGGACTGTAGCAGCTACTGCAAAAGCTTCTGCAGTCAAGCAAGTGACCCGCTCAAATCAGTTAGTGAGAGAAATTGATTGAGGGAGGTCAAGACCGCATCGAGGCGCATGCAAACCACAAGTGTAAGTAGTAAAAAATAATGTTTGATGAAATGAAATTAAATTAAATGTAATGAAATTGATGAAATAATAAAGTTTTCAGTTTCCCCGTGTTGCACGAATCCCCGATTCTCATAATCCTCGATTGGCACAACTTTAATAAATAAAAACGGACTTATCATATGTGGACCGCGTTAGCGCTACGGGCGAGACACCACTCAACAGTTTTAATTTTATAAAGTTAATATCTGGAGTACAATTCCATAATTAAATAAAAGTATTATTATGGGTATCCTGAAATTTTGATAAGATTACCAGCCCTTCTAATTTTTCTTGCAGCAAAACCACAGCTAAAAATACTTAAAAACTACGTATACGCAATGTAACTTTATCTAGGCGGCAGAATTGGGCTATCAAAAAATTTGTGCGTGTACAAGAATTTCTTGATTTTTTGTGGCCCCATATACGAATATCTAAATATGCTGGGTAGATTGTCCATAAATATTCCGTCAATATACCAAATAATAAATCAGCTGACGGGAAGCTTCGGTAGCTACCGAAGGCAAACCCAACCGATTAGGGTTTCTAACGATAACCTCCTAACGAATGAGCAAGCACAAGTCCGAAGATGGCGACAACACTTAATGGAGATAATCTGTAATGAACCACGAAGCAGAAACCATGAAGATTACAGAGACGTTGCACCCACCAACAACCTTAGGATACCACCCACACCCCCGACAGTGAGAGAAATCGGTAACGCAATTAGAAAACTAAGACCCAACAAAGCAGCTGGTATTGGCAGCATACCTGACGAACTGCTACATTTGGAGACGCAGCTTGTTGCCAAAACATCGCACCCACATTTTACTCGCTTATGGGAGACTGAGGGTGTGCCCTCATCTAGGAAAGCAGGAATAATCATCAAGCTACCAAAGAAATGGGACCTTACCATCTGCAACAACAGGCGTAGAATAACGCTGCTAAGCACTAGTTACAAAATACTAGCAGCTTTACTGATCGATCGCCTTTAAGGAAAAATAGAGCCAACAATTCAGACCACTCAGGAGTTATGTAGACCAGGCTAACACACCGCTTAATAACCGAACAAGCTGTGGAGTGGCGCACACCACTATAAATCCTGTTTATCGACTTCAAGAGGGTGTTCGATTCAGTAGCCAGAGCAGCGTTTTGGCGGGCATTGGCGAGGAAATGAGTGCCAGTCAACATCGTATCGATAGTAAAAAGCGATGTGCGATGATGAGGACTTGGCGGTACTACACTACGGGAAAATTAGTACACCTTTCTAAGCAAGCACCGGTATTAGGCAAGGATGCCCCTATCACCACTACTATTCAATATAGTAGTTCACGAGGTTATGAGAGATGTATGCAGGTCTAGGCGTGGGATTACGTGGAGTCTCACCCGTCATTTGGAAGACCTGGATTACGCGGACGGCATTTGTCTCATCTCTCATAAACTACGTGATATCCAAACCAAGGTGAGTGATCTCGAGATCCTTGCCATCAAAGTTGGATTCTCGATAAACGCATCCAAAACCAAAGCGATGCGTCTCAACCACACCAGTCAAGGTAGCATAACCATCTGCGGGAACACTATCGACTTTGTCGAAAGTTGCTCCTACACTTCTCCTACCTTGGCTACCACAATGAATGAGGATATAGAGAATCGTCTAAGCAAAGCACGATTAGCATTTGGACGGTTATTCTGCATATAGAGAGAAACTAGCAAATAAGCAGAAGAATAAAGCTGAGGATCTTCAATGCGAGCGTCCAATCCATCTCGTTATACGGTAGCGAAACGTGGCTGGCCCCGCAGAGAATGATATCAAAAGCACAATCATTCGATCAACAAGTGCCTTAGAATTGTATGCTGGATATTCTGGCCCAACAGGATACCGAACGCGGAACTATGGCACTGCACTAGTGAAGTTCCTATCTGCACCCAGATAGGAACACGCAAGTGGCATTGGATTGGCCATGCTCTGAGAAAAGACCGAAGTAGCATCGTCAGGATGTCTTTGGAATGGAGCCCCCAAGGAAGCAGACGAGTGGGAAGGTCAAAGTCGACATGGCGTCGTACAACACTAAACGAATTGTCGCAACACAACATCATCTGGGACACAGCAAAGCAAACTGCGCCAAAGAGAGTCCGGTGGAAAGTTCTTGTTGAAAACCATAAATTTGTTGGACTTTTCGTACGAATATCGTTATTTTTTCAGAAAGAGTATGAGACACCTAAAAAGTTAGCTATTTTATGTTATTGGCTGTGATATTTATTGGGATCTTGAATTAATTTCCAGACTCCAACAATAGATGTCGCCATTGACATATACACCGGAAAAATGTCAATGACCAATACGTCATATTTTTGTTAATGATGGAAAATTTTTAAAATTGGTGAAAGAAACAGCATTTTGGGGGAATTTTGTTGGGACACTTTGTCGCAAAGAACACCACTCCCGAAAGTAATCGTTTGCTCGTGGAAGCTTATGGGGAATATTCCCTATCAAGAACACAGCGTTTTGATTGGTTTCTGTTGAAAATTGGTTCTCTCACTCCCTGCACAACAACTTGCATCTACCTCTCAATAGTTTCAACGCTTTAAAAGTAGTAATTTTGATATAAAAGACAAAGCGCGTCCAGGGCTTGAGAAAAAATTTTAGGGATGAAGAATTGAAGACATTACTCGATGAAGATTCGTGTCAAACGCTCAAAATGTTGACAGAAACATTGAATGTCGATGAATCAACCGTTTCCAAACGTTTAAAGGCCTTGGGAATGATATTGGGTTCCATTTAAGTTGAAGCCGAGAGACGTTGAGCGCCATTTTTTCTCATGTGAGCAGCTGCTTCAACGAAAGAAAAGGAAAAGTTTTTTGCATCGTATTGTTACTGGCGATAAAAAGTGGATCCATTACGACAATCCCAAGTGCAAAAAGTCATGGGGTATGCCCGGCCAGCTATCAGCATCAACGGCGAAGTCAAATATTGATGGATCCAAGCTCATGCTCTGTAATTGGTGGTCCAAACGTGGTGGTACTCAGAGAAAAACGGCCAGAATATGAGCAAAGACATGATAAAGTTATTTTTCAACATGACAATGCTCGGACTCCATGTCGCGAAAGTCGTGAAAACATACTTGGAAATGTTAAAGTGGGAGGTGCTACTTCACACGTCGTACTCTCCAGACACCGACCCATCCGATTACAACCTATTTCGATTCGACTGACCAGCGGTTCACTTCTTTTGAAAGTACCAAGAATAGGGTCGATTCAGGGATAGCCTCAAAAGACGAGTCGTTCTTCCAAGCCAGAATCCGAAAATTACCAGAAAGGTGTGAAAAGTTGTACAGCAATTAAATAATTAAATAGATTTTTAATTAAGCATATTTATTGGTAAGTAGTGAACAATTATAACTAATTAAAGCCATTGGCATTAAAAATTTAAAGCCAAGCGAAATTGTGAAGACGGCGTCCTAAGAGACATAGTTCAATTATCAAAGTTAATTAACTTAATTAAAAGTCTGGTCAATTAAAGTTAAGGGTTTGTCAAGGGTTAAACTAATACTTCTGACAAATACAAATTTCGATTTAATTTTTAAATTGTATTTTAGAGCTTAGAGGATTTCACTTCTTATTGCACTAATATACTTTTTTTTTAAGATTAAAGTACGTGAGCTAATTATTTTTAAATTTTGTTTATTGAATAAAATTTCAAGGAATGCTGTTTCTAAAATTTTTCGTTTAAATTTTTAATTTGCTGAATTTTCAACTCCTTTTACTCAATTGTATAATGTCGCGACTTATATGTTACTAGCTTTCCTGATTAGCCAAAAGCTTACGCTAAACTGGAGATTGTGGTAAAATTTTATTTAAATAACATTTTGTAAGTGTGAAAATAAAAAAGAACACTAAAGCAAAAATAAAATAATTATTATCATAATAATTTCAGGGTTCGGTTACCTTCGCTGCAGACCTCTGAGATTTGAAGTCTACCGTGAACTATTTAAAATTTTAAAGTTAAGCTTTTTGTAACAGAATCTAATATTAAACTTTCGTCATATTTGTGATGCCTCTAAAACTTTGTGTATATTTCTTCAGATCCCTTACTTCGCTCTCGCACTAAGATCCAACATCTAACTAAATCTTTATCCACAAACTTTACCACTTCCAGCTACATAGCTGCTTACAATATTCTTAGTATTACATCTCGCTCTATCTCCAGCTATAGGTAGTCAAGTTGTCATCCTTTGAGAGCATTTTCTCCTGGCTCGTTTGGCTAATGCAATTTGTTTACTTGCTAACTTACAGATAACAAAACTCGCTTAGAGCCTGTCCAAGATGATGGTGCCATGGAATCGCAACTAGTGTACCAAGTAACTGACAGCAAATTTTAGCACTTAATGTCAAAGCACTTTATATCAAATGGAGGAGCACTTGGAGCTGCTGCACTTGCAGGCGCCAAAGCCAGGTATAAACAGCTTCAAGCTTCAAGTCAGGGCGCCCTGCATTATGCAATACATTTTCTAATGCTTGTTTTGAATCATATTTAGAGTAGGGCCGCAGTGAGACGCTGTCATCTGCTGGCAAATAAAATAAATTAGTGCTGCCCTGGCAGTTGGAAAGGTAAGATAGTAGCCAAAGAGAGTGAGAGAGCGTCAACATGCAATGCAGCGCCCGTGACGTCAGCAGCGAAAGGTGGCAACAGACACCGCAAACAAACGCCAGCTGTTGGTTACAGATAAAATGGCAAGCAAATAAGCGGGCCGAACGCCCATGCGGATGGGGGCGTGTTCGCCTAGGTCGGTCGCAGCTTTACTAGCAAATATTAAAATGCGAATTTTTATACACGCTGACATTTGCGCCTTTGTCAGTGCATGCCCGCTCTCGTCGCAATCCTTCCTCATCCTAGCCAATCCCTTTTACTACTTCAAACATAATTTTCACTATGAAAATGCCAGACCAACACAAACAAATACACGCACACATTGGCAAGGATATACAGCGTATCCTTTCGCCAGCATTTTCTTTGCAGCGTGCGCACATAAATTAGCTGCCAAGCTTCTTTCTCCAAGAAATGGTTGCGGGCACCAAAGGTTTTGCGCTCTTGGCAGCCATTGTTGGTTTGCAGCTTGGCCTGCCTGCCTGCTCCTTCCTGCTGTCGCCGTCGACGTCACCTCGCTGCGGTTTGTTGCGCCATGTTTATGCGGGCGTTTGCTTGAGTTGGCCGCCTGTGCCGGGTGCATTAAACCAATAAATCAGCGAGCCAGTGAAAGAAAAACACAGTGTTGTCAGCCGATTTTTGCCAAAGCATGTCTACCTCAGTCCCCTCGGTCTGCAGGATACCAGGACACCAGCGCTTAGCATATTTAATCAATATGAGAGCACGCTGATGGTTGCTTGGTTGACTTGCCGCGTAATAAAACCTGCTGGTACAACAGATAGGAATGCAAGCCAGGCTGAAAAATCCGTGTCACTAATGATGAAATTTACTTTTGGCGGTCCAAGAATATTTAACATTATGGTTTTCAAAAGCAAATTTTTGGATTCAAGCCAATGAAATGTTGCCAGGGTTGCCCTCCAGGTAGACCAAAAGAAAATTTCGCCTTGCTGAGTACAAAAATTTTGAAAAAAATATGACTTACGTTAAAGTCGAGCGCGGACGACTTTAGGTATCTTGTACCACTAGCATGAGTAAAATTCAGTATATTGCTTAAGAATTCAATCCTTCTCCAAGGGATACCCAACAATTATTGGTCAATTCCTCTGCTACAGCAGCGAGCACAGAGATTAAGGAGGTGCTAATTTCACGTTATAACGACAACACGATGAATATAGAGGCTCAATGCTCCACTTAGGAGTTCAGAATTCATAGTAGTAGTAGCTGGATAAGATTGCGGAAATAACCCCTAACGATCTTTGAAAACTAATAATGCAGTTCGATGCATAATGCAAAGTTTGGACTCCTAGGTCCTTTGGTCTTAGAAAAACAGGCAATGCAACAAGTATTTTGTTTCATATAAACTGAATCTGTAAATCTGAAATATTGGTCTGATGGAGTACTTCTTATACTTCTTATTACGTAAAAGTCGCAATGCTTCCAAATCTAAAAAATTTTCAAAAAATTCACATTTGGATACCAACCCAGTAACCATTTCAAATATGTCTATCTACTGCTTGAAGTATAACATTTCATACTAACAGTAACAGTATCACAAATTGAAGTCTGAATACACCATATTTCCAAGATCCAATAAAAACAATATGGCAACAAAATATATTATGCTTGGAGGCATCGGTGTGACAGCTGGATTCATTGTGGGAGGATACATATATGTAAATATGAGCGAATCACGTCTTTTAAGCCTCGTCAAAACAGATCCCAGTAGTGTTCTGTGAGCGTCAAAAACTGTATCCCGTGGTAAGTTGGGTTGGATTTTTTTGAAATAAGCAAAATCTTAATTAAAAGCATAACATTTAGTTGTCCATTAACGAAAATCATCAAGAGACAAGCCTATGGCAGCCTTCAAATAACTGCATAGAAACACTACAAGAAAAGATAATGTCCTCATTAAGTGAGCTGCTCTATCTACTCCAGGGTAAGGAACAGCACTTGGAAAAGAATATCATTCTGGATATTGTGAAGTATGGACTTCTCAGCAACCAAAACTTAAGTGTGTACATGGACCATATTATTGAGCGTGACTTGCAAACCGGTGCAGTTCAATGGGTTTGTGAGCATCTGAGAAGCGATTCTTTCCTTCAAAACAAATTTAAGGAACTTTTCTTGCTTGCGGATGCTCCCAAACACTATTGTCCTGCACTGAAGTCGGAACTGTGGCAAAAACTGGAAAAATACGCGTTGGAATTGGCACATCAATATGGTTCGGTGTACGCCTATACCGGTCCAGTGTATTTACCGACACGCGATAATATGATTGATTACATAATTAAGGATTCGATAGCCATACCAGTGCCTACTTACTTCTTCAAGGTGCTGATCATAGAATCAAATTTGCCGCGTTGCGTGCCTTTTGTTGAAGCTTACCTGATCCCTAACCAAAAGCTGAGAGGAATTAATGAATTGCCACTCTTTCTCGGATGTCTCCATGAGATTGCAAACTGGACGGGATATCAGTTTCCAAAAAATTTGCGGACTAAAATTGTACTCAATAGTGCAATAAAAATTCAAACTGGCAAGCTGCAAGAATGGTTTCCACAGTCTAACTTTTCGCACTTATAATCTTGAGATATTTTCGAGGTTTTATATTTTTTTTTTTGCAAGAGATATACAGATACTAATTTGCAAATCTTTTTCAGCTGTCTCCATGAGATTACATATTGTACGGGATATGAAGCTTCCAAAGGACGTGAAAAGAAAAATGGTCCTCCTTAGTCACAAAACTATAAACTGACCAACTGCGAATATGGTTTTCAGAAACAAACTTTAAACGGTTAAACACTCTATACGAACCTTTTTTTATACTTTTTTTAAATTCTTTTAATTATTTCGGGGTTAAATGTTATTTGACTTTTAAGAAAGCAATTGCTGACGATTTTGTAACTTTAAAACCATAAAAAAATGTTACAATTTCCAGGCACTAGCTTAAACTTAATTGTTAAAAAATTTTTCAAAATTTTTTCGCTTCAAATGCGATATTAGTTTATTAAATTAAATTTATGAGTTCTCAGAAGCTGTATTATTTTATCAAGATTTTAAAGGAGTATTCTTAACTTTATAAGTCGATAAGTAATAAAATTTCATAGCTACAGTTACAAATTATAAATTATTAGTTATTAATATCAGCTACTTACGTAAATAAGGTAAACAGTTAGTTATAAGGCTAAAAAGTCCTCCAATAATTTTTAAAACTAATGATGCAAATGGTTTCATATATAAATTGCTTAGGAAACTTCCGGGTGCCAAATTTGTTTACAGAAAATCGTATCCAAACATTTTTGTTTTTTTCGAGGGCCTCTGAAGCAGCCTCTATGGGAGCTTCATAATATAACTCCGATATCCACAGCGTAAAGAGTTGGCTATTTTCATAAGGAAACAAAACAAAAAAGACAAGAAAGCTTACCATCAAGCCCTGGTGAAGAATGCGCAGATAGCGGCTGAAAAAGGGGATATGAGAAATCTCCATAGTTTGGTAAAAACTATTGGAGGTAGGATGCACGTTGCAACGACTTGGCCTATAGAAGAAGGAAATGGCAACATGGCTACTGCTCAGAATGGGCAGTTGGAAGTTTGGAAGAGATAATTTGAAGCAACACTAAATTCCTACAGTAGCTCAAATGAGAATCTCACAATCCGAAGGAGACATAATGTAAACAGGCAAATAAAAACTAGTCCTCCCACACCGGGGGAAATTGATAGTGCCATTAACAGCCTGAAAAAAGGCAAAGCTCCGGAAGCAGATAAAATCGCCGTTGAATGCTTAAAAAAGAATGCTTACATGATGGCACAAATGTTAACTTCGATCTTGGAAGCTGTTTGGATCACTGAAAATGTACCTAAATCTTGGAAGGTAAATATCAATATTCCGAAAAAGGGAAACCGCCAAATATGCTCTAAATGGAGGGATATCTCTCTCCTGCCAACCATCATGAAAATCCTCAACCAGATCATACTAAGCCGCATTTCCGAACCACTTAACAACGTTCTACGTAGAAACCAAGATGGCTTTCACCCTCAAAGATCTTGTATAGATCTAAAAAACACTGTTCTTATTATCGTAGAGCAATCCGAGGAATTCAACTCTACGTTATACTTAGTTTTCATAGATTTACTGAAAGCGTTTGACACCTTTGATATGGAAGCAATTTGGGTGGCACTTCGAGCTAGAGGGATTCCAGACAAAATTATCAATATCATAAAAGCGTCGTATACTGGGTCCTCAAGCCGAGTTTTGCACGAAGGACGACTAAGCGATCCTTTTGAATGCAATAGCGGTGTGAAACAAGGATACACACTGTCGCCCTTGCTCTTTATCACCGTTCTTGATTTGGTATTTGAAGCAGCTGAATTAAATAGTTTTGGAATCAACTGGAAATTTAACCGTAAATTAGGAGATCTATAATATGCGAATGATGTTCTATTTTCTTTCCATCATTGGGACCTTCAAACCCAATTAGAAAGACTCTCCACAGAAGCCTCAAGAACTTAGTCTTAAAATCAACTGCGCTAAAACGAAAAGTTTGCGGGTACAGCCCCACTAATACAAGCGCTCTTAGTATCGACAAACATGAACGTAGACAAATTCGAGTATCTTGAAAGCGAAATTTCATCATCTGGAGGTGCATTGGACGATGTACACTGCAGAATACGTAAAGCCAGAGCTGCCTTTGGACAACTAAATAGATTCTGGCGAGAATCGAAGATCCGGCGAAAAACCAAAATACGAGTCTTCAACGCATGCATAAAGCTCGGTGCTGTTGTATGGTTGTGAGATATGGTTCGTTACCAGTATTATTGTAAAGAAGCTTCAAACATTCGTCAATCGATCTCTTAGTAGCGTATTACGTATATGGTGGCCCCGAACCATTAGCAATGTGCGCATTTGGGAACTTTGCGAACAAAAACCAATCAAATTTGAAATTGCAAGCGAAATTGGGTTGAGCCACACGCTGCGCAAAGATTACGATGAGATACCGCATGCAGTTCTGGAATGGAACCCACAAGGCAATCGATCAAGAGGCAGACCTAAAATGACCTGGCGCAGGACGCCCAATCGGAAGGCCGGGAAATCCATCATCGAGCTACGAGCAATGCCGCTAAACAGAGATCATTGGAAATGGTCACATAATAACTTATGTGAATGACTGCGTTCATAATTTGTTTAAATTATGAATATGTCCTTAATAATAAACTTATTAAAGAACCAATCTATAAAAAAGAACACTATTAAAAAAAATATTTTAGGAGATTGCTCGATTTTTTAAGAAAATTTCTAAGATTACTGTCCTTAGATCCGAATCCAAATCATTTAAAGGACGGATAAGCCAAAATTTAACAAAGGAACCTAAAGTTTTAAGTGGAAACATCTGCAACTCTTGTCGTAAATATTATTCGTAGGTTACAATGTACTTTGACATCAGCTGGGCATTATTGGGGTTAAACATGTGTCGTTTCCCTCATGAGGTTGGTCCCAATACTAAACTTTCTAGCCTTATAAGATGTACAAAAGAGCTCTTTATTCTAAGTAATAAAATATCATGATTGCCACCTAAGCTCATGGACAAGTATTTTATCTTTTATCCACCTTTTTATTATTAACTCTCTTATTTCTTAGTCAGTCACAATGCCTGGAGCATGCTGAGTTCCACTATTTGCCCACTTCCAAATTAAACTATCATCACAAATATCCTTTTTATATGTTATTTATTTTATTAATTGCAAAAAATATTTATAACAAAAAATTCCTCATCAATTTTGTAGCCAAAACCATTTGTTTGAAACAATGAATAATGAAATACCTGCAAATCGTAGGGTTTGAAAAAAGTTTGTAATTATTTTAATTGTTAAGCCCAAAAACGTTTTTCCAGGAACGAACTTTGCCGCATTGAAAGCTCTTCGAATCGCTTTGAAGCCTTATATACATAATTATATACATGGTATTTATGGCTATATCCAACATACCTATATGCAAATGTATGGGTTGAAGCCGCCATTAAAGTGTTGCTCATTTTGCTAAGGCATTTTTAATTTAGAAAAATTTTTGCGGTCTGCCGGCTAAAAGCTGGCCCAACAACAAACACACTTAAATATTGTTGGCGAAATCAATTAAATTTAAATTGTATCCCATTAGAGGCACATTAAATGAGTTAAGTCATTTAGGCCGGGACGCATCTTCTCCGCCGTCTGTAATATTTTTGGTCCTGTTGTGAGCTCATTTTTTTTTTGAAAAGGGTAGAAATGAATTTATTTTACATATAGAATATACTTTTTTTTTGTAAGCTGGCAACGCCATCGCCGTCGCAATTAAAATGCCCACGAGTTACTAATTTGCCATGGCAAAGACAAAGCGCCTGAAGCGCCCGAAGTGCCGTTGCTCAACCCCCTCAACCCCATTTGAGGTCAGCCTAATGCGCTTCAATAAGGCACAAACCTATTTTAAAAATGTGACCCAAAAATGTACAAGTTGATGGCTATTAATTTGAATTATATATGATTTGTATGCATCTTTTATTTCATTTATTTGCATATATATACCTCGCCCTATTTCATCATCCTCTTGACTGATGTTTGGGAATCATGCTGAATAATGATATCCTTGCGGTTGTCCTTAAATAGCTCTAGATGGATATAATTATTTTTTGTGCAATTTTACACTTATTATATCCAAATTATAAAAGGAATGTTGCAAAATCCAATAATGAAACCCAACTATTAAAAATAAAATAATTATTCTTTTTTTGTGCTTTGACCATAACCTGAGGATATTATCAGATGGCTTCTGTTGATGTAGGATGCGAATCTTATGAAGATATTTTTTTTTTATTACTTACCAGAATTTATTTTTGTTGCTCTTAACAAATCGTTTAGCATTCAATTTACTCTTAAAAATTTTATGATATTCAAAAGTAAAAAAAAACAGCTTAATGAGCTGAGACAGACACTTGCCAGACGCGAATGGTATTGTCGGAATAGCCAGCGAACAAAAGTGTGACCATGGGTGGACCAGGCTAGGGACAGACACTGTGGCTGATCGGCCTTGGATGTGGGCGAGACAACCTCTGGGCATAGCTCCTCAACGGTCTTCTTGCATGCCAAATCCCAGATCTTGATGTTACAGCCAGTAGCAGAGCCAGCACAGAGCATTGATAATGTCATTGTGCCCCAGAGTGTACAGGTTCTTGCCGTCATTAAGATCCCACAATAAAGCCTTGGCGTCCTTACCACCAGAGGTGCAGAGAGAACCATCGGGTGAGATGGTTACGGTGTTCAAGTAATCATTGTGGCCGTGGTAGTTGTTCTTCAACTTGCATTTAGCCAAGTTCCAGACCTTGACGGTACAATCCTAACCGCAAGAGACAATGATGGGGTTTAATGGTTTGGCGAGTAACGCACGCAGGAAACCATCGCAGGCCATCTTACTGAATGGTGAACTTGCACTCAGCCAAAGCCATTTTCATGCTCTTGCCGCGAGAGCTCGAGACAATCTGACGGTTGTCACCGGAGAAGACAACAGAGAGCACATACTTGGTGTGCCCCTCGATGCGACGAGTGGCTGGCCAGCAGCCAAATCTGATCCCAGGAGCCAGACAGAGCGTAGTTGCCATCAGATGAGAGCACAACATCGCTGAAGAAGTGAGAGTGTCCATAGAGACGCTTCTGGTATCAAAGTCTTGTCACGAGACGCCAAAATGATTATATCGGGATCCTTGGGATTGGTGGCGATCTGGGTGACCCAGCCATTGTGACCGATCAAAGTACCGCGCAATTGCAATGTTTAAAACATAATTATTTAATTGCTACCGGAGCGCAAGGAAAAACGTCCAACCCGCTGCAAGTTAGGTAAAAAAAAATTGTCATCCCAAATTAAAACCTTTTCGAATAACCTAAACAATCGGTCATGCTCCGGAAAAGTAGTAGATAATATTCCTCGGAAGGTATAAGGCTGTGCCAGTAATATGCAAGGGAAATATGATTAGAAGGCGACAGCAAAAAATTCGGATTTGGAATTGGATTTTTGTTTCGTTTTCTGAAGTCCGTGAAAGTTATCCGCGTCCGTACTGTAGAAGCTGTTAAGAGGTAGAAGAGGAGGAAACAGTGGAGCAGCTTCTGTGTGGATGCATGACACTATGCAGGAGGAGACTGAATACACTGGGTTCCGAAACTTTTGGGAATATTACTGAATTCACAGAAATCAGAAAAAATAAGATTAATTTGTTTATTAATTCGATAGGTTGGTTCAAAGAGGATACAGGAGAGCACTATCTCAAGTGGCATTACAACGGGCTTTCATAGGCCTAGGTGTGTCGGAATGACACTCACTTCTACCTACCTATCCGCGTCCGACTTTAAAATAGGCTATATTTTTTGGGAAGTTTTTGAACACATTTTCAATTTGAACTCCTACAATCCCCTTTAGCTCATGAAGGCACAAGAAGCCATGAAAAATTTCAAAACCGACATCAAATTTCTTTGCTAATTTTGATTTGTGCCCTACCAGAAACCAAATTATGAGATCAATTTTTGGCAATTTACTATGGTTTAAGTTTAGAGTTTAAGCCATAAACTGTTTCAGTTGCTGCTCCAACGACCCTTAAAGTCACGGCCCATTGATCCCTCGAACTAACGAATCAATGTCAGTTGTCTGTATGCCCGTCAACCCACATCAACAGACACTTTTGGCCAAAGCTCGTCTATATTTATATAACTGTGGCTAACGCCGTTTTAGCCTGGCTCAGTTGTTTGTCTGTGTGCATGTTTTGACCATAAATAAATTAGCCAATCTGATGTTTGGCATTGGGCGTGTCTGCCGCTATCATTTATAAGCTACGCCCAAACACACACACATGCACACAAATACCAGCTGACACATGAGATTTGTAGCGATGACATTAGGACGAAATCTTTTTCCTCGATTTCCTTGCCGCGACGCGCTCTCTCTCTCTCTGCGCTCTTAGCCACAAACACATTGTCGGGTTTGTCCAACAACGACGACACAGCACAGCTCTAAGCCAATTTCTGCTGATGTCTGCGAGTACGTTGGCCAAGTAATTATCGACGTTCCGTACACGTAGAAATGATAGCTGCACTTAGTTTGCCACACCCACCGCACACATACTCGCACACAACGCCCACTATGAAGCGTTAATGCTGCGTGTCGCAAGCAAACTTTGATGGCTTAATCGCTTTGATAGCCAAGATAGTCGCAGTTGAGAGTAGAGCGTAGAAACCGAGACGTCTGCCATTGAGTTCCAACTATACTATGAGTGAGTTGAGTGAGTGTGAGTGTGTGCCTGGAATTTTTGACTTGCTGGCAGTTTAAAATGGCTGACAGGGTTGCCAGGCTAAAGTCAAAAGAGAGTATGGGGCAAGAGTATGGGGCACGCTCTGCTGACTACGTGTAAGTGCCGCAAAGTCATAAAACCATTTAATTATATTAAACTTTTAATTGCGTAGACAGCTAGGCCAAACATATACACGCAAACAAACGCTCTCTCACAAACAAAAAGAGAGAGAGAGAGAGCTGAAAAACTGCAAACATATGCAATGGCGCTCATTGCGAACTTGACAAGCATAAGAAAATGGCGACTTCCGTTTTGCTGCTGCTGCTGTTGGTTTCTTTTGCCGCTACTATGTAAATGTAATAATAAAGTTATTAAAAGTGTCATAACAACTCAAGTTGAAATAGCAAAAAGTTGCCACAGCGACAGTTGGCTGCTTTATGTGCGGCAAATGTGTGTCAAAAAGTAAGAAAAGGGTGAAGCGGTGGCAAAACTTGATGATGGTTGGCCACAAAAGAAAAAAAAACTAAATACAAAACAAAACAAGTGGCATAAAAAATAAAAGAATCAACGAACCGCCAAACCAAACCAAACCAAACCAAACCAAGCAATTGATGCTTAATGGATCAATTAGTTGGCCTTCACACAAATGCCAACTCTCTCTCACACACACACACACATACACACGCTCATGTGAGTCTGTTCCGGAATTGCCCACATCAAAGCGGCATATAAGTATATTGACGCTCATCAATCAAATTGATTTATGCCAACAAATCATTCATGAGCAATTTCCCAAAGTGATTATCTCTCTCTCGACGAGCCCTAGCTACACACACACACATACAATCTAGTTCACTACACACACACACATACACACATGTCTGGCCATGTTGCTGGCTTTGGCATTGTACCAAAGCTGGCCAAACGCAAAAGGCAGGCTAACTGACAAGTCGCCCGGCCCAACAGAGACAGCAAATCAACAGAGACAAAGACAGACATATATAGAGACAGTGACTGCTGGCGCTGCTACTGCGGCAGTGACTGACTGATTGACGCTTGACTGTCTTCATCACAAGCAATTTTGCCAGCAAACATGGAACAGATCAGAGCGAAAGGAACGATTTACAATGCTGAGATTCCATATGTCTGTAAGTCTCTCTCTCTCTATGTGTGTTAGTCTACACTGAGAAAAATTAGGCAATCTAAGATAGATTTAAATGTCCATCCACGCTGGGATACCTACAAGGATCCGATGGAAACTGGACTATTTCTAGCGAGGTAGCGCTTAAACTCCTTACATACACTCATTTTCCGGGATGCTCTATCGACAAGCCAGTGGATAGCAGCCCCTTGCCCAACATGACTTGTCTGCTTCCAACCCTAGTTACTCATGACAAGGTTGAATGGGCCATACATAGTTTCAAACCATTTAAAGCGCAGGGTCCAGATAATACTATCCCAGAGCAACTACAACACGAGGGAAAATCTGTCGTACGGTGGTTGACGGATATTTTGACCAGAACTGTAGCCGCAAGAATCATCCCGAAAACTTGGCTTGTATCTAGAGTAGTTTATATTCCCAAGGCAGGAAAGGCTACTCACTTACTCACAAATGATTTTCGGCCAATAAGTCTATCATCGTTTCTTCTTAAAACGATGGAAAGACTAATTGGCCTCCAACTGAGGAACACTATTCCTTAATCTCAAATGTCCAACTCATAGCATGCATATAAAAAAGGCAGCTCTACTGAGACGGCTCTACACTCCGTGATCTCTGGAATTGAGAAGTCACTTCATCACAAAAAATTTACACAGGTGGCCCTTCTAGACATTGAAGGTGTTTTTAAAATAAATATTTGATTTCCTAGTCTTAATTAATTAAATTATACTTTAAATTGTTTTATACAAATTCACGGATTTAAAATAAAAAATGGTTTAAAAAAATAATTTACAAAGAATCCATGAAAGACTTTATATTATAAGGCAAAAATAATTATTTTTTTAAATTATTGGGTTTTTTAAAAAAGAGAGTGCGCGCTGCACTTAAAAATCTATTGTACATTATCGTTTTTAGGACAAAAGGCCATCTGCCTTCCTTATTAACAACAATTAGTTTTTCTTTGGGGTTTGACGTAGCTGTAACGAGGTGAACCGTTCCCAAATATGTTAATCTGCTCCACACTATTGCTGGAAAGTCACACAAGATGTGTTTCGTCGTTTCGTCATCCTCACTACAAAGCCTAAACTCTGAAATATCCCATATTATGTCAGTGATGCCTATGAGAAGGCTACCAGGAAACTTAGGTCCACTCTACCAAGACCTCTAATTCTGTTGACTTCCGAGGATAAGACAATCACTTTACCTACAGTTTTTAGCCGAATCCGAACGGCAGTGTCTTTAATTAATAGAGACTTTCATGGCAAATAGCGTCTTTGAGCTAGCGATGCCAGTGCTAGGCAAATGCACCAGTGCTACTGCGCGGAATCGAACCACCGACCTTCGGTTTTAGAGGCGAGTACGCTACCACTTAAGCCACCGACGGCCAGTATCTTATTATAACTTCGGTAAATAGAAGCAATAACTCCTCTGCTTCCTTAAGGCCCATTTGTTAACCCTAGTTTCCATTGTTGACCAGCTAATGCCAGGGTGCTGGGCAAGTGGTGGGTCAAGAAGGACTCAGTCTCGCGAGCTCATCAGCTAAACTACCTTCCACTTCTAAATGTCCAGGAACCCAACAGAGTGTGATTCTGTTACAGGAGGAGAGGAGTTGGTTTTTTTTTTTCAGCTTAGAAGAAATTCTCCACGAAGACAATGCGCTGGTAGCGACCTGTCTATCTGTAAGTAAGCAAATGTTAGCACCCCTAGTTCCTTTAACAAGGATACCGTGTGCGCAGACCTATAAGGCGTAAATCTCTGCTTGAAAGACACTGGACCAGATACCCATTGCAATAGAAATGATGGTGTTCGATATGAACTCTTAAGGGCCTAAACCCGTTTCCGTCTTGAAACCATCCGTAAACAGTTTCTAGCACTGAAGGTTGCCACATTTTTAAAATTAGATGCTTTCTGTAAAGGCAACTGTTCCTTCAATGAACAAAAAATTGAGTTATTATTAAGAAGTATAGCAGTATATGTCTGCTGTCTACTAAGAAATTCGAACTACGCCTTCGTAATTTCTGCCTGATATACGACACCATTTTTGATCTATTTGTATCCTACTCTGTCCTAAGTCTTGTCCTAAGACCCTCTTCGCCCGGAATAAAGTCGTGCTGTGTTGGGTTCGTGGGCACTTAGGAGTGGATGGTAACAAGATCGCTGACGATCTAGCACTACAGGGTGCCTCCACCTTGACTACATCACCTGCGCCGTTTTGTTGTATTGGTTGGTCTACAATCAAATCCATGATAAACAAATGGGCTGCAGAAGAACATAGGATATACTGGTTCTCACTTCCGGGACTTCATCAAGCAAAAGTGCTTGTCAAACGTCTGGATGCGATCAGACAAAAGGTCTTGGCAGAGCGTACCTAAAGCTCCTGATAGCTTACCTATTTGGCCACCCCACTGTTAGATACCATCTACAGAGAATTGGCCTATCGGACCCTTCAGAGTGCAGGCTCTGTCTAGAAGACGATGAAACCACCAGACATATTCTATGTGACTGCCCAGCGCTGGTATGGGACAGAGCCTGTCACATGGGAAATGAACGGATTAGTCACTTCCAAGTCTTTTCCTTTAACTTAAGGGTATGGTACAAAAGACCTTTTGGGCGCAGTTCCCCACCTCTTTGTGAGGAACCCTTTTTCGGAAAAAAAAATCCTATATCAAACCTTATTGCTTATCTTCAGATCTTCGAATTCGACGTTTTACAATCGTCTTATGTCTATAAATTCATCGCTTTCTCCTGGCTCTCCAGATGCTACTCCTATTTGTGTTATAAATCATTGTGCCGGCTCCATAAAATGCCATTATCCGTTCTCTCTCATCTGCCATCTCTCTCTCATCTGGAATGAGCCCTTCATTATCCCTTTTCATACTAAAGGATCCCAGCCTTATATTGAGAACTAACGAGGATTTGTGCTCAAACAATTTCTAGGTGCCACAGGTCTAGGGCTTTTTAACGATTTTGAAACTCTGCAAAATTTTACAGTGTATCGATTTGCGTGCGCTAGGAACAACTTCAGAGACAGTTAATAAAACTCAACTACAAACAATCAGCTCCGATGCTTAGTTAGCATTAGTCACTGAACCACTAGCCAAGCACGAACCACTCCGGCAAGTCAGCGAGTTTCGTCTGTTCTGTTCAAACACAAACGGACTATCCAACAAGGACAACTTGTCCTTCGTCATGCTGCTCGTCATTCTTTACGTCATCGTCAACGTTCGTCCCCGTCAACTTGTATCATATTAGCAGTTGCTTATAGCCGGCAATCAAATAAATTTTCACGGCAAACGGTCAAAGGCATTGCAGCTTGACGATTGACGATTGACGGTTGATGCTTGTCGCGCCACTTGGCATCAATTTCCAACATTTTTCACACACCAGAGACACTCTCTGAAAGGTGAAGGAGTAGTTCGTAAAGGGTTCTGAACTTTGCTTACAGCAATTGATTGATTTGCTGATAAATTTGACAAGGCGGCGGTGGCAACAAAGGCGGAAATGTTGCACACACTACACAAAAGGATGTGTCAGTCAGCGTGTTGGTGGCATGTAAATACCTCTATGGATATACTTTTTGTCTGGCAAATGATTTTAATTACACATTTTGAGCTTGCCAGCGGCTATCCAACAATATAAAAGACAAAGAAAACTTTAATAATGCTTTTAAAAGCGTTGAATAAAAATAAAATAAGCATGGAAAAAAAAAGAGAAAAAAATAAACCAATTTGCATAGTCTTTTTAAACAGCAGCTTAATTGCAAAAATTAACAAAGAGCTCACTAGGTGCAACGAAATTTATATACGCTTTAAATATTTTATATGCACTATGAGAATTTAACTGAACTGAGTTAAAGAGCTCCCTTATGTAGAGAAAATAAATCGTGACTATATTTATTTAGTCGCAAAAAAAATATATCTTTTTGTCTTTTATGTAACGCCCAATAAGTTTTCTTAGAACAAATTTCCATTCAATGACCTATAAAATTAAAAATTCTTGCGTATTCTCGTTGCAGGGCAAAAGTCGTCCTAAGGCAAGAATGCCCGAGTAACGACGTGAGCAACGTTTCAAGCAGGCATAAAGGTAAAAATGCATGACTATTCCAATGACCTGCAACAATAGCTCGTGTGTTAATATGGTTATTTTACTGAATTTTCGAATCGTTCAACCCGGTGTTGAACAATTTTGTACTATGCTATTTACACGATATTCACAAATATGCGTATGTCTCACGAACCAATGCATCGCAATAGGCTTAAATCCTCCGTATTTAACAACCTTCTAGCACACTGGAAGAATCAGATTTGAAATTCATCGACGCGTTCATGAGAACACCCGTAACACGTAACATATGTAGATATACGACCTTTTTAGCGAACAAAAATATACCAAAATCAGTATAGAAAATACGGACACTCTAGTAGACATTGGCGCTTTATGCAAACTATTTTTAGTCAACAATGTACAGTCAAGCCCAAATGCCTTTTGAGCGTCGATTTTTTGATATCGGGGTTAAATTATATAGCTCCCAAGGGGTGTTTCACACGACCTCGAAAAAAAAACAATAGTTTTTGATGGATAATTCGATATCTTCATTAACCAAATTTGACGTTCGTAAGTTTTTTATAGTTCCACTGCACCAAATTTGATCAAAACCGGTTAACTATATCATATAGCTCCCATAGGACCGATCGGCCAAAAAAAATTTTTTTTTTACAAAATTCGCTATATTTCGTTTTTTAATAAAGAATCGTAACCAGATTTGACATTTTGAAGTATTTTAGAGTACTAAAGCAATGTAGCAAATTTGAACAAAATCTGTTGACTATATCATATAGCTCCCATAGGACCAATCGGTCCAAAAAAACCTTTTTTATACAAAATTCGTTGTGATTCGTTTGTTTGTAAAGATATTCAAATCAAATTCGGCGTTCAAATCTTTTTTAAGGTATTAAAGCACTGTGTCAAATTTGTTCGAAATGGGTTGACTATATCATAAAGCTCCCATAGGAACGATCGGTCAAAAACAAATTTTATTGTTTAAAAATTCTTCTGTTTTGGTTTTTTTTATGAAGGAACCAGATTTTATTGCAAGCTAGTGGTACAGAGTATCCCAAAGTCGTCCACACCCGACTTTACGTAAGTTCAAAATATATCGAAATTTGCAGATTTTTAATATTGAAATTTTTAATTTGAGAGCTTGGCACCCCAACAAAATTGAGTGATAACTTAGTTTTAAATAATTTTAATAAAAAAATATTAATCTAAGCTTCTAAAATATTAACGATGACAATTTACAACTTTGTAAAAATTCATTGAAGTCAAACTTGTATAAAATTCTCTATGTACTCTTAATTTAGCTTCAAAAAAGGGAGATTTATACTTAAATAAATTTTTTTAATGTATATAAATTTATAATTTATCCCTTCGACCTGTCATATCCAAATTGGTGCTTAAGACACTTAAAAATGGCAATACTTATTACATATTGGAGATTAACTATTTTTTCTGTTAACTTCTAAAAAAACAAAGATTTTAATTTTTCAGTATGTCATTAAATTCTCGTTAACTACAGACAATTTTTGAATAAATTCCCACTCCGTTACAGGGACTATGAAATTGGATGGCCCAGATGAGCACACCAAAAAAATTCCAAAACAAATCGAACAATCCATTTCCGAGTTACGGAACAACAAACATTTTATAGTCGATCAAGTTCCGCTGTTCATTTCTTTAAGTGCTGAGCATAAGTAGGAAATAAAAATTTTGCACAACTTATTCTAATGCATGTACCCGAGCGAGACAACACTCAACTACAACAACGGCATTTTCTCTCACAAATGACTTTCAAACACCCGTTAGACATTTTAAAACAGTTAACACGCTTCTGCCAATTGTTTAAACGAGACAGAACTAGTTATGCAGAGTAGCAACAATTGTTGTGAACTACTAAAAATGGGAGCAGACAGCAAAAACAACAACAATAAACAAATCCAGGACAATTGACGCTCAGTTGTCTGTAAAAGTGTGACCGTTTTTTTGTTTTAAATAACTTTCTATGGCCTTTTGCTTTGTTTCGAGTTGTCTGGCAAACATTTTATTTGCAAAGGTTTTATTTTAAAATAAGGTTAAGTTTCTATTAACAAATGAACTGACCCAAAAAAGCAACAAAATTTGAGCTTAAAATAAGGGGAAGGCTTTTTGAAAGAAACTTTGATTTGAAACGTTCGTATAGACTTAATTAAATTTAAAATTTAATAACTTTTTCATCGTGACACTTCGTGATTGCCGGAAACTCAAATATTGTCAATAAATTAAATCTTTTGTATAAAAGAAAATCGTAAACAACGGTTCAAACAATAGAAATGCATTTTAATTTTTTTTTTTTTTTTATGTATGTGTGTTTACAATAAAATATATAATTATTATATAGTTTTTGAAGTCAACAGAATGTAGTATTATGGAGATAAGTGTGTCCAATATATTTTATTTTAAAAAATAGCCCTATCTCTGTAATTCCAATTGCTTGGGGAAATGAAGTCCCACACTCATTTAAATAACCCTTTAAGCTCAAACTATATTGTATGTACGCCTTTAAAGGGTATAATAAAAAACATCATTAAAGGCAACGCCGTCAAAGAATAACTTACGCCGTTGGATAAATGAGAACACAAAAGGCAACATGCGAAGAGTTTATGCTTAAAATCTTGAGCAAAATTTTCCATTCATACCTTTATATAGAATATAATTTATGTTCAGGCTTATTAAAGTCCTTGTTAATGTTTTAGGCAAATTGTTTTGCTGTAAAATAGCCACACACATAAATTAAGGGTACATTAATCAGGGCGCACGAAAGTATGCTATATAAATATTGAAAAATAGGACTGTGCCTGATTTCAGTTTTGCGAATGAAATTGAGTTATATAGAATTCATTAAATAGGTAAATTCGTCTGTAAATTTGCAATCTACATTATTTTTAATATATGTGGAAGATTTCAATATCCTTTGCATGCATACATTCTTGAGGACTCCCTACAACGAATTCAATTAGCATTGGCTTGGATATCAATTAAGCTTTATAAGATAAATTTATGAACCCACAAGACTTTGTGGTTACAAAATAATATTTATTTTAAAGATACATTCAGGTCAGTTCAATTAAATTCGACATTCATGTGGTCGAAATGCGTTCATGGCCATGAGAAGTATATAACCTTTTTAAATAACGCCAAAATTTGTATCATTGGAAAATTACAGGGAAAAGAGGAAGAAAAAGAGGCGCCTTTTTAGACGGAAGAAACTGCAACAGGATCTCGTGAGGATCTCGAGATGTTCTACCAATAAGTCAACCGTCTGACGCAAGGTTTCAAGCCCGGAGCATCAAACTGCCGAGACGGAGATGCAAATTTGGCTGAAGATACACAGTATACGCTGAGGTTAAGCCCTCCATAATACATTTCTACAAGCTGCTTGCAGGCGACGACGCCACAAATCCCGCTTTTGGAGTAAATAACTCTATGCAACATACAAACGACAATGTGTGTAACCCACCACCTAGTCATGAAGAAGCCCAAGTTACAATAATGCGGCTCAAAAACAACAAAGCAGCCGGTTCTGATGGACTGCCTACAAAGTTGTTTAAGGCTTGTGGCGGCGAGCTGATAGGATGCATCCAGCAGCTCCTATGCAAAATATGGCTAGCGGAAGCGTTTCCGACGATTGGAAGCTTAGGGTCCTTTGTCCTATACTGAAAAAGGGTGACCCGACGATATGTGCCAACTACCGGGGAATCAGTCTTATTGCCATTTCATACAAGATCCTGTCGAGCGTATTATGCAAAAGACTGAAGCCGTATGCCAACACACTGATCGGACCCTATCAGTGCGGCTTCAGACCTGGTAGGTCCACCATAGACCAGGTCTTCAGTCTAGGCCAAATCCTCGAAGAGACCCACGAAAAACAGATCATTGCACATCATCTCTTCATCGATAACTAAGCTGCATTCGATAGCCCGATAAGGTACCGCCTATACACCACATGTCTGAGTTCGGTATTCCTTTGAAGCTGATTCGTCTTTGCAGAATGACATTGAGCGGTACCATCAGCTCTGTCAGGGAAAGAACGGACCTCTCCGAACCTATTAATACCGTTCGAGGTTCAGACAAGGCGAGCCTCTATTATGCGACCTCTTCAATTTCGTGATGGAAGGGGTTTTGCGGAAGGCCGGTGTACATCGCAATAGCACTATTTTTTACAAGAGTGTCCAGCTATCGATATCATTGGGCGTTGTAAGCGAGATGTTACTGCTGCATTTTCCGTAAGCGAAAAGGAGTCAGCGCTAGTGGGTCTAGTTGTAAACGAGGGCTAGACGAAGTAAGCGGACAGATGCATCTGCTCTTGGGGTGTTTGAAAAAAAAAAATTCTTTGTAAAATCTTCGGTCCCGTTCATTTTAAGGACGACTTTCGCATACGGATGAACCACGAACTGTATGAGCTCTACGATGACATAGATGTTGTCCAGTGCATCACAATACAAGTCTGCGCTGGCTCGGGCATGTTGTACGTATAGATAACGATGCTCCAGCGAAAAAGGTATTCGAAGTGAAAGCTGTCGATGGAAGTCGAAGGGGACGACCATGACTTCGATGAAAAGATCAAGTCGAGGAGAACCTATCCTCCCTTGCTATTTCTAATTGGAGAAGGCGCGCGCAAAGCAGAGGCGCCTGGCAAGAGCTGTTGAGGTCGGCCGAAGCCCAAATGAATGAATGAATGAAATTTGTATAATGCAGAGCTATAAGCAATGATATGCCAATAATTATACCTATTCGAAAAATCTGTGACTAAAATAAAAAAAAGCGGTGTTAAAAGTTCTCAGTGAACAATCTTAATTTAAGAAATTTAAAAATGATTTTTAGAACATAAGCAGAGAGCATTTTTTACTAATTTTTCTAATGCTGGGAAGGTCCCAGCATCAAGGAGTCCTTAACATATTTTAGTGTAATAAGGAAAGAATAATTTTATATTCTAGACTGAACTAATCTTGCTTGAAAATGTTCGAACTTGAAATCAGATCGTTTGTTTTCTAAGTACTTTTTAAGATTTTTTTAAAAGCATTTCGTGAGGGCATAAACTGATAACGAACTTGTATTCAGGAACAGCAAAAATATACCAGGCCTATAAAATAGAAGAAGTAAGCCAGAAAATTGCAAAAAAAATATGTCTGTGAATTTTAAAACAGCCCTAAAAATCTAAGATTTATTCTGTACAAAAATGCGTGAAAATCTTAACGATTTATATGCTTCAAGGTAGACAAAAATACGAACATATAAAACAAGAAGAATACAACAAACATGGGCATTGAACTTGGTAGAGACACATAGATACACACACACAGACACTACACATACGAACACACATATGCCAGCTGTTCGGCCATGATTAATGCTAGCAATTATCTGCGCAAGTGTCAAAAAATATTTAAATCAATTGCGCGTGTGTTTCTCGATGGCGTCGTACTCAAAGTTGTTGTCTCTGTCAATAGCCATGTTGTTGCTGTTGTTGTTGCTGTCGCTGCTGAGCACGACAAATACTGACAAAGGCCTGACAACAGACAAAACAACAACAGTGCAACAACAACAAGGCGAGACAAGACAATTCGCGCAAATTGAGCATGATGAAGAGCAATGCCAGCGCCATTTTGTGCCTGTATCTTTGCAGTTGTTGTTGTTGCTGTTGTTGTTGTTGTCAGCATTCAGCAGCGTCAATGCCAAAGATGCCTTTCTTTATAAGTGAGTCGTCATCTCGCGCTTGTTGAAACTTAAAGCGCACGAGACACAAAAATAAAAACACCAAAACAGAAACGGAAATATGAACAAAAAACGAGAAACAAAAAATTCAAAATGGAGTGCAGACAATGGCGCCAAAAGCAGCGCTGCCACAGCGTGTCAAAAACATATCATTCATTTATTTTCTATTATAATCACACACACACATGCAGGCAGACAAACATAGTGAGACAGTGTAGCAGAGAGAGAGAGCAGAAAGCTGCCGCCATGTTGAAGGAGAGAGCATGCGGCAGCCGCTGCTTGTTGTCAGCAGTTGCATTATGACATCATTTATCATTGCAACGAAGCGCGCCAAGTGAAGTGAAGTGAACTGAGTTGACTTCATTGCATATGTTAGGGCGCCGAACAAAGATGTTCCCTCAAACGAAGTAGCGGCGACGAGAAGCGTTCAACGATGTTGAACGATTCTGGCAGCGGCATTTAAGCTTTAAGCCTTTGCTGCCACTTGCCAACAAATTAGTAAAAATATATATACAGACCTACATATGTGTGTATGTGTACATATATGTACAGTCAGCACGCCCCAAAGTATGCATTAATATTTTGCCTTCATACACTTCAGAGCGACAGCAACAGCAACAGCTACAAAAACAACTACAACAGCCGCACAATTATGAAATTGTAAGGAAAGACAGACAAAGAGAGAGCTCAGCATCGCCTTCGCTTTGTATGCGACTCACACACAGACATCTCGCACACACACACACACACACAGATACAAAAAAAACACACACACATGGCGTATGGATAACAATGGACTAAAAGTTGCGTGAAACGTTTTAACAAAGATTAATGCCTGCGACGACTGATGATTTTTGAAAGATTAATTATGCGTTGATGAGGCGCAAGACAATGACAGCGACAGCAACAACAACAACAACAACAACAACAACAACAACAACAACAACAGCAGCAGCAGCAGATACAACAACAAATATGTACAACAACAACAGCATCAACAGCCGAAGGCGTGCGTAAGAGCCAAGCCGGAAGTACAGGGCTTGTTAAAGGATTACAAAATTTGTTAAGCACACAATCCTGGCAACGTTCATTCCTTGTTTTTCTTTATTTTATTGTGTGTGTGTGTGATGCCTGTGAGAGAGATTCTTTAGTTATAGGCTCATTAAAGTTATTCCTGAATTTATTTAATATAATTGGTTGAATCTTTTGAAAACAATTAGGGCCTAAAGTAAGGCAGCGTTTTGAATAAATAAATCTTTACAATCTCAAAGTGTGTGTAGTCTATTACGTTCTGTTAAAATCTTTTCGCAAGGACTTTAAAATTTAAACACTGTTAAGATGCTTGCCCTTCGACAACAGCAGCCTCACCTTATGGGTCCTTTGCAGCAAATAACGAGACGCTAGATGAAGTAAACTACGACGTTCGAATTTATATATTTTTGTGGCGTTATGTTGGAACTCATGTCTCTCACCTATGCCAACAAGATAGGTCATTTTTAATGTTCACTTAATTGTTGACAGCTGCTTTGGCTAATCTTCGATTTTTACCTATTTAAAATAATGGATCGAAGAACCTGTATCAAATTTTGTGTGAAAATAGAAATTAATTCCGATGCATTCCGAATATTGGCTGTGGCATACGGAGAAGCTACATTGGACCAAAGCAGCGTTTATCGGTGGTACAAAATGTTCTCAGAAGGCCGAGAAGATGTGAACGACGAAGAGCGTGCCGGACGCCCAAGCAGTTCAACAACAGAAGTGATGAATGTGTGAAAGAGAATGAAGTAAAGAAAATGGTATTGGCCAACCGTCGAATCACCGTTAGAGAAGTTGCTGAGCACCTAGACGTATCGATAGGCTCGTGCCATTAGATTTTTATCAATGATTTGGGCATGAGACGGTTCACCGCGAAATTCGTACCAAAATTGCTCAATTTGGACCAAAAACAGCATCGCATGAACATTGCTAATGAGATGTTGGACTCTGTCCGGGACGACCCAAATTTGCTCCAGAGGGTCATAACTGGTGACAAATCGTGGGTTTATGGTTATGACGTGGAAACCAAAGCTCAATCATCTCAATGGAAGCTGCCGCACGAACCAAGACCGAACAAAGCGCGCCAAGTTCGGTCAATAGGGAATGTTACCTGCAAGTTATGCGCAATCCGCCATAAACCCCTGGATTTGTGGAAGAAAAAAAATTGGGTTTTGCACCACGATAACGCCTCTGTTCACACATCGTTGCTTGTGCGCGACTTTTTGGCCAAAAACAACACACTAATGATGCCACAGCCACCGTATTCCCCAGATCTGGCCCCCTGTGACTTTTTCTTGTTCCCTAAACTGAAGAGGCTCATGAAAAGAGGACGCTACGCTACGATTGACGAGATAAAGACGGCATCGAAGGATGTGCTGAACAAGATAAAAACAAAAGATTTTTTGAAGTGCTTCAAAGATTGGAAAAACCGTTGGCACAAGTGTATAATATCTCATGGGGATTACTTTGAAGGGGACAAAAAAGATATTCATGAATAAATAAATAATTTTTGAAAAAACACTAAATTCGCGATACTTCTAGAACACACCTAGTATTCTGAAGGATTTGAGGCAAAACGGGAATGTTTCTGTATCCATACTTCGTGACCAAATTTTATTATTACGAAAAAGTCGCAATGCTTCCAAAGATAAAAAAATTTTCAAACTGTCAAATGGAAATAGAAAAATTCACATTTGGATACCAACCCAGTAACCATTTTAAATATGTCTATCTACTGCTTGAAGTATAACATTTCATTCCAACAGTAACAATCAAAATATCAGTCTGAATACACCATATTTCCAAGATCCAAAAAAAAATAATATGGCCACAAAATATATTGTGCTTGGAGGCATTGCTGTGTCAGCAGGATTCATTGTGGGAGGATACATATACGTAAAAACAGTGGAATCACGTCTTTTAAGCCTCGTCAAAACAGATCCCATTGTGTTCAGTGAGCGTCAAAAACTGTATCCCGTGGTAAGTTGGGTTGGTTTTTTGTAAAATAGGCAAAATCTTTAATTAAAACATAACATTTAGTTGTCCATTAACGAAAACCATCAAGAGACAAGCCTGTGGCAGCCTTCAAATAACTGGATAGAAACACTACAAGAAAAGATAATGTCCTCATTAAGTGAGCTGCTCGATCTATTCCAGGGTAAGGAACAGCACTTGGAAAAGAATATCATTCTGGATATTGTCAAGTATGGACTGCTCAGCAACCAAAACTTAAGTGTGCACATGGACCATATTATTGAGCGTGACTTGCAAACCGGTGCAGTTCAATGGGTTTGTGAGCATCTGAGAAGCGATTCTTTCCTTACAAACAAATTTAAGGAACTTTTCTTGCTTACGGATGCTCCCAAACACTATTGTCCTGCACTGAAGTCGGAACTGTGGCAGAAGCTTGAAAAATACGCGTTGGAATTGGCACATCAATATGCATCAGTATATACCTATACCGGTCCAGTGTATTTACCGACACACGATAATATGATTGATTACATAATTAAGGACTCAATAGCAATGCCAGTGCCCGGATATTTTTTCAAGCTGCTGATCATAGAGTCAAATTTGCCAGGATGCATGCCATTCGTGGAAGCTTACCTGATCCCAAACCAAAAGCTAAGTGGAATGACTGATTTGCCACTCTTTCTCGGATGTCTCCATGAGATTGCAAACTGGACGGGATATCAGTTTCCTAAAAATTTGCGAACTAAGATTGTCCTCAATAGTGCAGTCAACATTCAAACTGGCAAACTGCAAGAGTGGTTTCCACAGTCACACTTTTAGAATTTCGGAAACATATATTCGAGGTATTATATTTTCTTTTTTCTCAAGAGCTTTACATATACTTATTTTCAAATCTTTCTCAGCTGCCTCCATGAGATTATATATTGTACGGGATATGAGCTTTCAATGGACGTGAAAAACAAAATGATTCTCCACGGTGAAAAAAAACTTTAAGCTGACTAGCTCCGAATATGGTTTTCAGACACAAACTTTAAACGATCCCTTACGAACCTTTTTTTATAGTTTTTTTTAATCTTTTAATCATTTTTTGGTTTTAAGTTATTTGACTTTCAAGAAAGCAATTACTGATGGTTTTGTAACTTAAAAACCATAAAAAATGTTATAATTATTATAACTTATAGCTTTAACTTGATTGTTCAAAAACTGTTCTAAATTTTTTCGCTTCTGATGCGATATTAGTTTATTAAATTAAATTTATGAGTTCTCAGAAATTGTATTATTTTATTAAGATTTTAAAGGAGTATTCTTAACTTTATAAATCGATTAATAATAAAATTGCATAACTAGAGTTACAAATTTTAAATTATTAGTAATTAATATCAGCTACTTACGTAAATAAGGTTAACAGTTTCATGGCTAAAAGTCCTCCAATAATTTTTAAAACTAATGATGCAAATGGTTTCATATATAAATTGTTTAGGAAACTTCCGGTTGCCAAATTTGTTTACAGATAATCGTATCCAAACATTTTTGTTTTTTTTCGAGGTCCTCTGAAGCATCTCTATGGGAACTTTATAATATAACTCCGATATCCACAGCGCAGAGAAGAGTTGGCTATTGAATAGACTGTAATGAACAGGCTCATAAGGAAACAAATCAAAAAAGACAAGAAAACTATACTATAATGATCTGGCGAAGAATGAGCAGATAGCGGCTGATAAAGGGGATATGAGAAACCTCCATAGTCTGGCAAACACTATTGGAGGTAGGATGCACGTTGCAACGACTTGCCCTATAGAAGACTAAAGTGGCAAAATGATTACTGCTCAGAATGAACAGTTGAAATTTTGGAAAAGATACTTCCAAGCAACACTAAATTCCTACTGTAGCTCAAATGAGAATCTCCCAATCCGTCGGAGACATACTGTAAACAGGCAAATAACAACTAGACCCCCACACCAGAGGAAACTGAGAATGCAATTAATACCCTGAAAAAAAGCAAAGCTACGGGAGCAGATGAAATCTCCGTTGAATGCTTCCAAGCGAATGCTCACATGATGGCTTAAATATTAACTCCGATCTTGTAAGCGGTTTGGACCTCTGAAAATGGACCTAAATCTTTGGAGGAAACGGTAATTATCAAGATTCCGAGGTAGGGAAACCGACAAAATGCTTTAACTGGAGAGGTATCGCTCTCCTGCCAACCATCATGAAAATCCTCAATCAGATTATACTAAGTCGCATTTCCGAGCCACTCAATAACGCTTTACATAGAAATCAAGCTGTCTTTCGCCCTCAAAGATCTTGTATAGATCTAATAAACATTGTACGTATTATCGTAGAGCTATCCGAGGAATTCAACTCTACGTTATATTTAGCTTTCATAGATTTTCTGAAAGCGTTTGACACCTTTGATAGAGAAGCAATTTGGGTGGCACTTTAAGCTAGAGGGATTCCAGAAAAAATTAACAATATCATAAAAGCGTCGTATACTGGGTCCTTAAGCCGAGTTTTGCACGGCTGACAACTAAGCGATCCTTTTAAATGCAATAGCGGTGTCAAACAAGGATGCACACTGTCGCCTTTGCTCTTTATCACCGTTCTTGATTTGTATTTGAAGCAGCTGAATTAAACAGTTTTGGAATCAACTGGACTAAGCTAGGAGATCTAGAATATGCGGATGATGTTGTTCTATTTTCTTCCCTTCATTCGGAGCTTCAAGCCCTATTAGATAGACTCGCCATAGAAGCCTCAAAAATGGGTCTTAAAATCAACTGCGCAAAGACGAAAATTTTGCGGGTAAGCCCCACTAATGCAAGCGCCATTAGTATCGATAACTTCCATATTGAAAACGTAGACAAATTCGAGTATCTTGGAAACCAAGTTAACATCATCCGGAGGAGCATTAGACGATGTAGACTGCAGAATACGTAAAGCCAGAGCTGCCTTTGGACAACTAAATAGATTCTGGCGAGAACCGAATATGCGGCGAAAAACCAAAATACGAGTCTTCAACGCATGCATAAAATCGGTGCTGTTGTATGGTTGTTGGACTTGGTTCATTACCAGTATTATTGTGAAGCTCCAAGCATTTATCAATCGATTTCTTAGAAGCGTATTACGTATATGGTGGCCGCGAACCGTTAGCAATCTGTGCACTTTTGGGAAGCGAACCAACAGCCAATCGAAATTGATATTCGCAGGCGCAAATACGTTTGGTTGGGTCACACGCTGCTCAAAGGTTATGATGAGATGCCGCATGCAGTTCTGAAATGGAACCCACAAGGCAATCGATCCAGACGCAGACCTAAAATGACCTGGCGCAGGACGCTCAAGCGTGAGACCGGGAAATCCATCATCGAGCTTCGAGCAATGGCGCGAAACAGAGATCATTGGTGATCCTTTGTTAATAATTTATGTGAATGACTACGTTTATAGATTTGTTTAAATTATGAATATGTCCTTAGTAATAATAATAATAATAATAATGTTAAAAATTAAATGATGGTAATATAGCCCCATAGGAGTAATTAGGCTACGCCAAACGAAGCAAAAAAAAAAAAAATTAATTTTTATATATTTATACAATTTATGTTGCCACTCCTAACATTCCTGGCATCAATTTTAGAAATTAATATTGATTTAGTTTTCCTTTCCAAGAAAGTTTTCTTAAGAAGAAAGGAATTCTGCGATTTTTTCTTACAATTCATGTTTTGATTTCTGTATAAAATACATATGATCAGATCAATATTTGCACATTGTGCAATTTCGTGAATTCGCCACAAAAATAAATCATTGGAAGAAAATAAAGATCTAGACGAGCGAGCGAAGCGAGCGTGCCGAAGGCCGGCTAGTATATTTATAAAATTTTATTTATATATTTTTTAGATTCCGTTTATTTGATGCTCAGATGATTAGTTTAATGATCACACCAAAAAAAATATGAAAATTTTTTTATGCATAATGTTGGGATATATATTTGAAGATGATTCGAGGTGCATCCACAAAGAAAGACATAACTCATTTTTTTATTTTTTTTTGAAATTAAATTTAAAATTTTTGAAATAACACAAAACATTGAATTAAAAATAACACAGCCACATAAAAATTATATTTTTTCTGATCTGGAGGTCAGATCGCTGAATCCGAATACGAGGTCCAAAAAACCCCAGCACGTCAAGGCTCTGACATAACATCAAAAAACCACATACAAAATTTTAATCGAGTCCGGGGGTCAGACCATGTTTACTATATGTTTTTTGGTCGCTGAATCCAAATCCGAGGTCCAAAAAACTCACTTTGATGTACCTTTTTAAAGTTTATAGGCGGTAACATACGTAATATACCCTTGCAATGCATAACAAAAAGCGCGAAAAAAAAATGTTGCCTATCCGCCAGGCGCAATTGTAAAATAAGACCATGACTTCAACTGACAAGCTGCGCGTCGCGGCCATTTAAGAAAAAGCGACTGTGGGTGGCAGACCTCGGATTCGGATTCAACATTAATAATTATAATAATACACAAATTACTCAAAAATCATCATATTTATTGGCAAAACAAAAATTCACAGGCTTAAAAATCTATTAAATAAAGCTACAAACACTGATCAAAACTTGTATTAAAACCGCCGAAGTATAAATGGCCTAATTGATAACCTTAATAGTTCTTAAACATATTTATATTATGAAATTGCATGTAAAATCACATTTCAAATTCATTAAGTTATTTCATTTTAATATTTTTAAAGTGCCAAACAACACAAAATATGTTGCCTACTTTATATGCAGTATTTTGTATGGGAAAATATTCAGCTTAAAGCAAAACATATATGTGCATAAATGCCCAACGATTCAATTGCATTTGTGCCATAATTTTTCATATTAAATGCGTCGACAATTTATCTAGAACTGCAACACGCGGCGTATGCTTAATATTGCATAAGTGTCGTCTGGCCGGGCCAAGTGGGCTGGACCAGACGCAGTTGGCCAAGTTAAATGACACTGAATTTCGAATTGGACCGAACCGAGAACTCAACTGAAGCGGGAGAGTTCTGAAATTTTGTGCGTTGTGTATTGTGTTTAATTTATCAGGCGGGGTTTAAAAACTGTTGCATATGGCGGCACGCTGGCCGCCATATTGAAATGTATGCGTATAAGTAAGCGGGTATGTGAGTGTGTACGTGTGTGAGAGTATCTGTGATTGTGCACAAGTTTAAATGCATTAATGTTGCTTAATTTTTATGGCCAAATGGTGCAGCACGTATACAAAAATAAAAAAAAACCAAAAAAATAAATGCAGCCAAGTAACATGCTGCAGACTGTGGCACGGTGGCTATTGCAAGTGGCAAGCTGCATGTCCAGTGCCACGTTAACAAAAAAGCTTTTAACAATTAAAATTAAAAAGTTCAGCATTTATGCAACATAAAACAGCAAAATCATAAAAAAGAGCAGAAGTGCAACATAATAAAATAAAATAGAGGCAAACGCCAAGCCAAGCTTATGGCTATAATCAAATTCTATGTGTGCGTGCATAAAAGTTGAACCACAACTACCACACACACACACATACACAGTTACTCTCACTTACACACACACACTATACACACATATACAAACGTGCTGCGCTCATTTGTGGTCATAAAGCATAAAACGCATAAAGTGGCGTTACAATTTTATGGTATACCAAAAGTCAGCCAAGGCAGCAGCCTAACCAGTAAAAAGCGCACAAATAAATGCATTTTGTTGGGGGTAGGGTAGGAGAGAGTGAGGGCAGAGAGCGGCTAGAGTGGCCAGGCTTAAAGCTGATGACGTCTGTCTGTCTCATTGTTGCTCTCACTGCTTTGCTGCTGCCAGGCAGACCATCATCAAGCGACAATGTAAATTTTGTGTTGAGCTTTTTAATTGTAAATGTTGCATTGCCGCCATTGTAAGAGTTTGAGAGAAGGCGGAGAGAGAGTGTGGAGAGAGAGCGTGGAGAGAGTGGGAGTCCTTACTCGCTCATACGCGAAATGAACGCAGCCAAAATTACAACAGCGGCCAGCAAAAGTTATAAAAAATAAAGTCGGGCTACTATTTACGATAGGCTAAGTCCGATAGTCGAATATCCTACACTCTTTTTGAGAAAATTATTTTTTGATTTAATTCAGTCGTATTTATTGAGTTCATCTTAAATAAGATTCAGTGTTTACCTTTATACTTTAATAATAAGAAGCTATGAACATTTTTACAAAAAATTAATGAAAGATTTCTATTGTAATTTTCTTTAAATAACATAAATGCTCTGCTGTAGCATGATATAGCTCTTTTAGATGTAGACTTGTAAATGCTCAAGCTCTTTTTCTATAAGCTTATTCCAGTAAAAATCTGACAATTGTCAGACTGCTAAGTTTCTTTTCAGATTATTTTTTTTGCATTAAATTTTCAATTTTTTTCATTTTTGAGTCTTTTTGTATGCCATTAATATTTAAGTTTTACGACGGAACTGTTTTCTCCTTCTGAGAATTTTAGTTTTTAAACTCATTTTTTACCTAAATTAATAAAAAAATTTTAGGTTATATAATTTCTCATATTAAAAAAGGTACACGCATTTTTAGAAGATGACTGGTGTGCTCGGCAGACGTTGTACTGCTCAAACTTCTTGTATACTCTGAAAGTGAATAAACATCGTAAGACTCTCTAGTTAGCTTATCTGCAAAAATATAAGATTTTTAGATTATTTGCAGCTCCATTCAAACTTGCACCATTATTAGTCAAATGTCGCGCTTCACGGGTCTGTCTTAACTGAATTCTTTCACGTTCCATGCGATCTTCACGTTCCTGGGCAGTACGATTAGAATGATAATTAATTTGATTCGTTGCATTTTTTCCAATTGAAATACATCATGCATTGATCGATTAGGAGATGGCATTACCAATTGTCCTAATGCTTTATTAACCAACGTCAAGCATAGATCTTCAATATGAATTAAAGCTTCATTGTAAACTTCCGGCGTAAATTCCATAACTGGCTTACGTTTTGCTTGACGTACTCTAAACAAAATATCTTCTGATAAATAATTTTTATATTTTATTCACAATTCAGGTAAATTTGATGGAAAACGTTTTTCAAAAATTATGAATAATGAATAAAATGGATAAAAAAAAATGGATAAAACCTTTGTATTGACAGCCTCTAACACACGCAAAAATCAGATTTGAAATCCATCGCCGCGTTCATGAGAACATCCGTAACACGTAAAACATAAGTTTATTTTATATGCTGCTACAGTCTCGCCTTTTTTAGTCAATTCAATTTACCATATTAGAAATAGTATATTCATTTTTAGAACCTAATAATAACTTAATTTTCCGACCTTCTTATTATTACCAATACAACATCGCAAAAAAAGAGTCCTGATCTGGTTATATTGGTAACTTATGGCAGTCTAAAATTGGACGCGCAGGCTCTGAAATAACATTACCCACAAACTGTGCTTGAAAAATTTGCTCATCATTCAACTCCCACTTTTTTTTTAGCTTCTACTTCAATTTGGTGTAATTCAATTACATAATAATTTTTGTCTTTATAATCCAAGTAATTGTGACGTCATCTCGTGTGAAGTGTATTCCAATTAGTCCGTACTTAAGGTAATTGTGGCAAAGGATAATTGCAGCAACTCATCTTAAGTCTTTTTATTAGGATTGTTACGACAAGATTATTTTCAACGAACGACTTTTTGTCAATAATTGTTTGAGATCTACTGGAGAAAATTAAGATTTGCTTCTATAAATAACGCAGATTAAAGTGCAAGTGAAAAATTAAGAAATTAAGCATATCTTTTATTTGAATTGGTTTGAATTAGCTGCGTTATCTCAGATTTCAGTAGATAGTTATCGGAAGGTCTAGTAGTTCTTGAAGGACTATGATCTGCTGGCAGATATATATGGTTGCCTCTTTAATAGCCAATAGAATCGAACCTTTTAAAAGTAGGATATCATTGGGGCTTGCTAGCAGGTATGGTCCAAAGTAATGCCAACATTTTAAAGCCCACTTTATTTTTCAGGCATCCCAATCTGATCACCACAAATTGTTTTAGTAAAATTACTTAATTTGTATTATATTGAAAAAAAATTCGGCAATTTAAAAAAATTCAAATTAGTTTCATTTTCTTTTTCAACATTTGATTTTTTAAAAATGTTCCAACTTCACAATTTTTCGCCTATTAACTATTTCAAAGTTTTCATTGAAATATATGTATATTTTAAGTTACAATATAATCGACTTATTTTAATATGTATATGTGGTGTATCGTAAAAAAAAATGTAATAAACAAAATAGTATTGAATTTTTAGCTCTAGAAACTCTAAGGGGTCAATACGCCTATTTCTATTTATTCGTTTTATTTTTTTTTAATAGTTTCAAGTCAAAAAACTGGACAACTTCAAAGAAGTAAAGGGAACCAGATATCGTCTCCAAGCAACAAACTTTATTATTTTAAAAATATTTTTATCATAATAATCTCCTTAGGATCTCTGAGAATTTAGCTTTATGAAAACATACATAGTATTTATATTTTCTCAAAAAATTCCTTCCCTGTTGCAAACGCTAGCTCAAATTTAAAATACCCTGTACACTCTAACAAAGGAGCATAAAAAATGAAACCCAATACGACGTGGAAGCGCATCCGAAGCTCTGCCACTGCGCCGACTGCGCAGCAACTGCAACAAAAAAGTGTAAAGTAGTTGGCAAATAAATTCCGTGACAGTGGCCAGCAGCAGCAAGTGGCAAGTGGCATTGGGCAATGGGGTACTATTGGTGGCCAAGGCAAAATTGCTGCTGGCCATGTTATGTGGATGCAGCTTTTAATGCAAATGCAGCACAAATGGGCAAGCCAAGTGCCCAAATGGAGACCAGCAGTAGACCCAACGTAGAACCAGAGAGAGAACCAACCAAAAGTGCAAAATTGTGCATTTTAATTAAGGTGCCCGTCGCTGTCGCCAACGCTGCCGCTGCCGCTGCTTCAGTAGACGCTGGCGTCACACTATACGCACAAATGAAGCTGAATATAAGTGTGTGTGTGTGTGTGTATATAGTTGGCGGACTGCTACTAACTAACACCTACAATATATACTATCGTATATAACAACACACACACAGACACACACACACTGCAACTAGTTAGTTAGTTGGCATTTGCATTTTAGTTTTAGTTTAATTTGTGTGGTAGACATAATTTACAGCGCCTTTTAATTAGCTGCCAAGTTTTTTTCTTACATTTATATACACTTTCATAAGAGTATATGGTATTTGGTAGAGCATTTGAAACTCTCTAGGCACCTTTAAGCATTATTAAAGAGTTTAGCAGCGATATTTGTATTACTTGCTGATAAATATGAACTATTTACTATTTCTATAATATCAAACTACTTTTTAAGGTCAAGAATTCGGGTTAAAATTTTCGGAACTATACTACGACCAAATGTCGTCATATAATAAACATCTGTGAAGTCTGAGCGGTGACTTCTTCAGCTCGTCGAAATTTTTAAAAAAATGTTGGATTCTGAGATTTAGCAAAAGAATTTATCCAAAAGAAAATAAATTTTTAACTTACCGTTTTTAGAACAAAAGACATCTATCCTCACACGAGAGCAGCAAGTTCTTTATATAGAACTTTTAACATAATCTAAAAAAGGGAAATAACAGATTTTAATTATCTACAATTTTGTTATAATTTTAAAATCGCAAAAACATAGTAACAAAGAAACATAAACTAAATTGAAATTAATCTTGTATACTTATTTACATCATATATGATGATGAAAAGACGTTTAAAAAAAAGAAGGTGATAACAAAAACACTTAAAACACAAATCGATAAATTGCACTTTAAAAAAAAAATGTTGTTGATCGCCTTGGTTTTAAAAAATTATGGATGACCTGTACCAATAGCTTACAATAAATCCCGATATATTGCTAAAAAAAAAAAAACATTAAAGACATTTGATTGCCAAATTAAGTTCCTTCATAAAAAACCAAAAACAGGAGAATTTTTAAGCAACACTTTTTTTTGACCGATCGTTCCTATGGGAGCTATATGATATAGTCAAATTATTTTGATTTAATTTAGTACAGTGCTTAGCAACTATAAAAAAATTACGAATACCAAATTTGGTCCCATTATCTTTACAAACAAACGAAACACAACAATTCAATTAAAAAAATCCATTTTTTGGAAGATCGACCCTATGCCAGCTATATAATATAGTAAACCGATTTTGGTAAAATTTGGTACATTGCTTAGGTATTTTAAAATACTTCAAAATACCAAATCTACAATATCTTGAATAAAAATCGAAATATAGCGAATTTTGTACAAAAAAAAGTTATTTTGTCCGATTGGTCCTATGCCAGCTATATGATATAGTCAATCGATTTTGATCAAATTTAGTGCAGTTCTTAGGAACTATTAAAAACTTTCGAATGCCAAATTTTTTTTTTCGAAGTCTTCTGAAACACACCAATGGGAGCTACATATATAATTTAACCCAGATATCAAAAAAATAAAACAAAATTGTCTCCTTTGGAATAATATAGGATCTAATTTTAAAGTTTGGTTACTTTAGCTCATGCCATCTCTGAGATCTAGGTGTTCAAACGGGCAGACTTACATACGGAGGGACGTACCATACGGTAAAAGGTAAACAAATTGTTAAGAGTACTATATTCAGCTATATCCTTTACAAGATAGTTTTAGAAAAGACTGCTGGGGGTTCTATATTATTATTTATAAAGGTAACCACTAAAATCTTGAAAGTCGATCCACTACGTTCCAATGAAACCTAAAGAATATGCTTTTATTTCTGAGCTTAAATAATTTTAAAAATAAGCAAACTAATAATATTGATAAAATACAGTATATAATGATCCACAGGCAAATGCAGCGTGATATCCAAAAGTATGCAACTATATTTATACTTATTTTTATACCCTGTACCGTATGGTCCAAGGGTATATTAAGTTTGTGCAAGCCGAAAATGTATGTAACATATAGAAGGAGACGTCGGAGACACCCCAAAGTTACCTAATATATGATCAGGGTGAATAGAGAAGTCGATATACCCATGTCCGTCTGTCCGTCTGTCCGTCTGTCAGTCCGTGTGAACGCCTAGATCTCAGAGATGGTAAGAGCTAGAGTTACCAAACTTTCACATTAGATCCCATATTATTCCATAGGAGGCAAGTTTATTTTATTTTTTTGATATCGGGGATAAATTATATAGCTCCCATGGGGGTGTTTGAGACGACCTCGACAAAAAAAAAGCGTTTTAGATGAATAATTTATTTGTTTATGAAGATATCGTAACGAAATTTGGTATTGGAAAGTTTTTTATAGTTCCCAATCACTGTACCAAATTTGATCGAAATCGGTTGACTATATCATATAGCTCCCATAGGACCGATCGGCCAAAATAACTTTTTTAAAGAAAAATTCGCTATATTTCGTTGTTTAATAAAGATATCCTAACCAGATTTGGCGTTTGGAAATTTTTTAGACCATTTAAGCAATGTGCCAAATTTGAACAAAATCGGTTGACTATATCATATAGCTCCCATAGGTCCGATCTTCCAAAAATCGATTTTTTAACAAAATTTGCTGTGTTTCGTTTGTTTGTTAAGATATTGAGACCAAATTTGACATTCGTGAGTGTATTATAGTTCCTAAGCACTGTACCAAATTTAATCCAAATCGTTTGACTAGATCATATAGCTCCCATAGGACCAATCGGTCCAAAAACACGTTTTTTATACAAAATTCGATGTGTTTTGTTTGTTTGTAAAGATATTTGAAATAAATTTGGCATTCATATCTGTTTTAAGGTATTTAAGCACTGTGTCAAATTTTATTGAAATCGGCTGACTATATCATATAGCTCCCATAGGAACGATCGGTCAAAAAAAAAATGTTTGCTTAAAAATTCTTCTGTATTTGGTTTTTGTGAAGAAATCGGACTTTATTACAAGCTAGTGGTACAGGGTATCCTAAAGTCGTCCGCGCCCGACTTTACGTCCGCCATTTTTTTATATTGCATTAGTAAAATTTAATAGAATTTGGGTTTCCATTAAAGTTTATTATTAGTTTAATAATAACAAAAAATAAAATTATCTTCGTTTTTCAACCTCCAAGGGTATACAAACTTCGTTTTACCAAAATAACCCATTTTTTTGGGAGATCTTACTTATAATTACTTATTTAGTTTACGTTTTCATTTTGTTTTTTAACGCTGCATATGAAAATTTATGTGACCAACTGTTATAAAGAACCACAGACTACAAGCACTTTGCATAACTTACAATAAAATAGAGCAGAAAGCAATGGAGCACACATGTTTATGGAGTGTGTGTTTGTGTGTGTGCGGGTGTGGGCGTGTGTGAAGAAAAGCTGACGAAAAGGAACATTGATGATGGCAGCGCAAAAGGCAACAAAGACAATCCAAGACGGAAATAACAATTGCAAATGGAAATGTGCATAAGTGAACGCACAAAACGAATAAGAGAGACAATTGGACAGAAGGAAGAAGCAACCAAAACGAGAACACAAAGCGAAGATGCGCCAAAGAGATTGCGTAAAAGGCGACGCGGTGAAAGCAGCAGCAGCTACAGCAACAGCTTTAAGCGTTTCATGGACGCAGCAGGAACTGCAAGAGAAGCAGAAGAATATGAAGAGGAAAATAGAAGTGGAGAAGCAAAGCAAAGCAGAGCTACAACAACAACAAAAGCTGTAGCCAAAAGTGCAAGTGACTAAAATGCAAATATTATGTGCACTTGTACACTTCGCGTCAATTGATTAGAACTAATTTTTTTTTAATAATTTGTTTTGTTTTAAGGCCATTAATATGAATTTTAAATTAATGTGAATTTCAAATTAAGAAAATTATGTATGCCCTGGATTAACGATTGAGCCCTGTACATCCGTATAAACAGCAAAATCTCAGAAAGAAAATTTTGCCCAAAGATGCGCGTTGACAAGTTGGCTTATTAATGGTGTGAGACATAATTATTTAGAAAATAAAGATGAAAAATAAAAAAATTCTTAATTTGGAATATTTTTTAGATCGGGGCATGTTGTGCGTCTACATAAAAATTTACCTAATTTGTAAGAATTGTGAAAATACATATGCAAGTTAATGTGGAATTATATTAACTTTTAATATTATACCTTATAATATTACTCGTAATATTAAGAGCTGCAACATATTCTGTTTATAATATTATGAAGAATCAGAATTTTAAGCTAAGGTGCTTAATAAGTAGGCACTATGCAAAAAAGCATATGATTAGGTGAATATTTTTACTTAATGATCGAACGATTCATAATTAAATTCTTCAAATTTAGATTACAAATTTAAAATTTTTAAACCAAATAAGAAGGCATATTTGATTGAAGTTAAATATCAAAACAAAATCTTTTATTAAAAATCTAAAAATAAAAGTAAATTATTCTTGATATGCTTGTTCTTTGATAAAGTACTTTAAGATTTTAATTATTTCTAATTTCATTAGGGGAGTTATTGTGACTTTTTTTAGGAAAATCAACTTTACTCTTTCTATGAGTTATTTTGACTATAGGAAACTTAAAAGAAATAAATTTTGAACATTTTCTAAAACATCGAAATACTTAAATTCTTTTTAAATTTAAAGATAACGAACTTTTTTCGACTCCTTTAAGTAATGCGGAACATCTTTGAATTACTCTGACTCGTTCCGGCGTTGAGGTTTCTAATTAAATTAAGTAAATTTCGAGCGTTTTGTGTTAACTTTTAAAATGCCCAATATTTTTAAATCTTAGCTAATTTACGATCCATATTAACTTTAAGACTTCGGTTTGTCGAAATCTAATGTAAAATGAGTTTCGAATTGTTCTAAAAATCTTGAAATTCTAGAAATTCTCGAAAATCCTAAATCTTTCAAATTGCTGTAACCCGTTCTATGATGCTTTTCCATTCGTAGATTTTGACTTGTACAAATTAAAGGTATATAAAACAGACTTATAACTTATTCTGCGACTTTTCAAAATAACAAATACCTTTCAGATCTTGAGAATGTAATGCAAAACAGATTTCGAACTTTTTCGGAGACCTTTTCAAAAAGCCAAATGTCTTTTAAATCGTCCCAACTATGTCAATAATTAATTTGGACTGTAAGGCATAGTTTTTCGAAATTTTATGTCAGTTTTAATATCAAAATAAAAAGGATTGATACCAAAAAAATTTTTTAAATTATTTATTTTATTAAATCGGAACTGCTATTATTTTAAAATATTTTTTTGTTTATTTTTTGTACATATTTTTATTTTCACAAAATTGTACAATTTTTGAGTTCAGGGTTATTATCTAAGAAGTTATTATGATCAGCAATAAATATGGCGAACGTTACGAGTCGTCAAAAACTGCCAAAGCAAAGATTTAAACTTTCAATTAAAGTATTGGCAATACTTATAAAAGTTATAAAAGTTGCAAAAATCTCTGAACCCTTTAGATTTAATAAAAATATTTTTTAAAAAGTATCAGAATAATTTTTAACGAAATAAACGATTTTTTTTTTAAATTTAGAAGTCTTTTCGAAACCAAATATGAATAAGGTATATTGATAAAATGTTTCTCAGTTTCATTCGGGTTGGAGAAACTCTTGAATAAAAATTCTCACAAAATTAAAGAAGAACTTGGCAATCCATTTTTAAACGACTCAAAGTAATTGGAATGAAAACATGCAAACAGCTGATCAAAGAAAAAATATTAAAGGATTTTACCTTTTATTTTTTCAAAGATTAGAAAATCGTGAATGTCAGTGGTAAAATCGATTATTTATGGGTGCATTAATTCGTAGAAGCTTTTTAAAAATTAATAAAACATTTAATGGGAGAAATTATGTCAACTATGCGTCATTGAAGGAAAAACTGCGGCAAAACGCCAAAAGGCTCGATATGGTAATTTTTAAACAAGACAACGCTCGGCAAAATAGACACAGAGTCATCAAAGATACTTTGAAAGAACTTTCATGGTACGATTCTTTCGAACAATGAATCATGGCCTAACTGAGCAGTGCATCACAACATTTAAAAAACGACTAACTGAGTTGACTCCTAGATTGACGTGAAAAACGAGAAGTGTATCCAGATAGGGAAAGTTACCGAAAATATGGTCCAAATTCGTAAGAAACCAATATTTTCAATACACAATAAATCTTCAAAGTTCATAAAAAACCTTAAAATTTAGTCGTAAGTATGCACAATAATGTTAAAATAAATAAATATTATTATTTACACAACTATTCACCTAAGCTAATTTATGCGATTAAATTCAAATTTTTTTGGTGCTTAAGGGGATATATCCACTATAATGGATTGTAACTTTGGCTTTTTATTACAGAACCTCAAGAAATTTCAGGAAAATATGTACAATCGAAAAATGGAATACAATTTTTCTCGATTTTTTAAACATAACAAGCGGATATAGCCCCTTAAGATATTAAATTATTTACTAAAAAAAAATTCTTTCTAAAAGTTAGCACTATTAAGTTTAAACTAAAAAAAAAAACTGCGCTATTCAAGTGGCGCGGAGTGTCTGTCAAAGCTTGTGTGAGAGGGTAAGAGAGACAGCGGAATGTTTCTATGCAAAAAAGCATCACCGAGTAGCAGAGTGCAAGAGAGTCCGCACTGAATGCTTGTTTGTGTGTGTATATGTGTGTGTGAATGGCTGAGAGTGTGTGTACACTAGTGTATGAGTATATTTTATGTAGCTGTGTGCGTGCGTGTGGGTATGCAGTAAAATGTTTTACACCCTGTTTATTTTAGTTAAATACTCGAAATTATGTGTTTGCCTAAGTGTATTTGTTAACACAATGGCAACTGCATGCAAGAGTCTGCATATACGAGTATGTGCTGCGTGTGTGTATGGCTGCATATCTATGCATGAGTATCTGTGTGTGTGTGGGAGAGTGTCTATGCATATATATGTGTGTAAGTGTTTGTTGACTTTTTTGTATCTGCTCGCTGCGCACGTAAGCGTAACAATGCAATTTTCAACATTTTAAACAGCTCGACGTGACGTGTCTGGTCAACAAATTCTGTGCATTTTAATGATGTGATTTTTGCCCGTGCTCATATCCACTCTCAATCTGCATTGTGATAACAACAACAACAACAACTGCATTGGTGTAGATATAGATACATAGAGTACTATATATAGTGGTATATAAGTAGTAGCAGTTACAGTTGTCGTTGGTTACATTTGCAATATTATGATTTATGTACGCAGCTGGCTAGAGAGTGAAAGTAACAGACATTTCCATTTAACATACTGGAAAGCTGGAAATATTCATGAAATTTGATTTGAGTTGCGTTTGAAATGCGTTTTGAAAATGTAAAACTAAGCATCGAAATTTTTGAAATATAATTTGGATGCACCAATGTAAACGCTGCAGGTCTGCGCTACTTAAATTATTGAGCATAAAAATTAAATTGGTATTTTTAAAAATTTTTGTTTATACATATATTTGATTTGGAGCCAAATAAAGGTTTTTTGAATAAAGTACTGCCAGTTATGCGGTTACAAAAGCATATTATTTTAACATTTGGCTTACCAATGAAAACGCAATGGCGAAATGGGTTTCAAAGTACGGAATTTTTTATACTTATATAGTTAAAATTTGGAGGGGGGCTCTGCAGCCGTCATTTATGCTGGGCAGTTGGGGCTGGTGACGCGAATATATAGCCTATCCCTCCCAAATGTCAACCTCACCTTCACGTGGTACCCCCCGTTTAGAACGAACGAGGCTCTGACGGCCGAGTAAAGGCGGGATAACCTTTCCATAGGCGAGGCCTGGAGGCGGACCGGCAGCCCCGGATCCAGGATCGGATGCAGAAGGCCAATCCCCTACTCATCTTAAATCAACGGATTACAGAAACCAAAATAAACAGCATTGAGGCCCTATGCTCCACTTAGGAGCCAAGGGAAAATATATATATAGTTAAATATAAAATAGTTAAATAAAAAAACTAAAATCTAAAGACAATGCTGATGCAAAAAAGAGAACTTGGTTAACCTCAAATTAAAGGTGCATTATTTCAAGTTTACTTATGAAAACTTGTTTAAGCAGAGCTTTTTAAGGCAATAGGATTGAGAGTAATAACTTAAAAAAGCTTTAAAATATGAAATATTGGTGGTTGGTGTAAGGAAAATTTTGAAAAATTTAAAACAAAACTCTAGATAAAATCTAAAAACTGCACAGTGACAGTGACGATGAACCCCCTGAGTCAAAAAAATAAACTTGATGCTACCCGCCAATCTTCTTCAAACTCCAAACCCAATCTGCAGCAAATTTACCCCATCATATTCTTTGACTTTTCAGAGTTCAACAGAAGTCTCTGATAAGAGAAGTGCCATTGGTGAAGAACTAAAGAGCCTCAACACTGTACAAATATTTGAAAACATAATGGATAATGATATTATGGATATGATCATATCCAATAGTACACTATATGCTAACCAAAACAATAGACACGAGTTTCAACCAGATTCCACTGATTTGAAAAAGTTTTTTGGGATCTTGATGCTATCTGGCTACCACAGCCTACCTCGAGAACCAATGTACTGGTCGTTAGATGAAGACAAAAGAATAGAATTGGTCAGCAAAGCCATGTCAAGGCATAGGTTTCGTGATATAAAAAGAAACCTTCATCTTGTAGATAACGATAAAATGTTCAAAATAAGACCATTGGCAGATAAACTTATGCAGCAGTTCTCGCAGTGGGAAGTGTTTCACGATCGTATCTCGGTCGATGAATCGATAGTGAAATATTATGGCCACCATCCCGCCAAACAATTTGTTCCTGGGAAACCAGTTCGTTTTGGATAACAAAATTGGGTAGCAGTTAGTTCGACTGGATATTGTTACTCATTTGATTTTAACTGTGGAAAATCGCCATCACCAACTTCTGATCCTTTGGGCTCAAGCGTAGTCAAAACTTTGTTAGAGAAACTGAAATGTACCTCAGCTAATCATGAAGTTTTCTTTGAAAACTTTTTTGTAGCTACGACCTTTTACTAGAATTGAGAAGCCTATGCTACCATGCTACGGGAACTGTACGAGAAAATATGTCCTTTGAAAAGCACAAAGGAAATGAAAAAGTTAGATTGTGTCACTTACGACTACAAGACTGACAAGAAAGGTGAAATATTACTGGTTAGATGGAAAGATAATAGTGTATGTACCATGGCAACTAAATACTACCAATCGGAACTGTCAAGCGCTGGTGTCCAATCAAAAAGGAGAAGCTAGACGTAGCCATACCACGTTTGTTCCAAACTTAGAGTAAAAATATGGGAGGCATAGATGAACTTGACCAGTCTGTCTCATTATATAGAATTGCTGTTGAGTGTACTTACTTTATTATGAAAATAAACAAAATTTGAAAAAAATATTTGTAGTTTTCATTGACCTTTTGTTTTACTCATGCCCCTACTAAACTACTGATAGAGTCAAAATAAAATTATTCAAAAATGACAGTGTTCATATACGACCCATTAGAACAAGCTGCGGTAGCCTTTCAGGCGATATTATTTTTCACCCAAAAAATGAGTGGATTTAAAATTGCTATTGATACATTTGCCTTAATTTATTGGAAAATATACGAATACAATGCAATTAACAAAAAACCCGACAAATGGCCCACCCTATACATACAAAACACCAAAGCTTTAATATGCAAAAACCATAGCATACCTTTAGGAGCTTCTAACTTGAAAACCGCTTGTCTAGACTGCCTCAAGTTATGAGGCTAAACAAACTTAGGTGCCGAACATGCTTTCCATTTACACACTTTAAATTCGTAGAAATAGGATCATAAATCAAATAGTTCAAATAAACTCTTTTCTTGGAAGCCGTCAAGTCTAAGCAACTGCTCTAGTCTAAGCAACTGCTAGCCACAGCCTTACTCCAAAAGTTCCTTTTCATGTCCCCAAAGAAGACGTAAAATTTTCTTTAAATGCACTCAAAGCTATGTTTTCATCAACTGCCTTTCAACATGTTCCACGTTCATTCTTTTTTTCTCAGTTTTCTTTTAGGTTTTTGTTTCTGTCGTAGTCCTCACTCATAAATCCGGAGCTAGCCTACGCACTTTACCTTTGTCTGTCACATGCAAAAAGCTTAAAATGCGCTAGTCTCTGTTTTGGACATGTTCAAAAGGGGCATTTAATGTCCTGTACTAGCGCAGCCGGTATGAGCCTTTGTCAAATCCTGCTTTAACGCTTGCTTTTGGACTTTTTTCATAGAGATGTTTGCCCTAACCCATTTGTTAAATGTAGCGTAATGTTTTGTTTTAACTCGAGTTCAGTTCAGTTTAGTTTAGTTTACATTTAGTTTTAGGCAACGTTTCCACTAATGACTGCACACGCCGTGCACAAATACACATGTAAAAGTCATATAAAAAGAGTCAAAAAAATATAAGTATAAACTCAACTGTAGCATTCACTTAACTCTTAAAAGGAATCTCGCTGCGCCCAAAAGTAGGCAACCTTTAATGCAACTGAGTCTGTTGCGTAGGCGGGAGGGTGCGATTAAGTAAATCAATGCTCATAAATGAGTAAACCAAATGTAAGCAATTGTTAAATAAAAAAATTGTATAAAATTTATTAATATCGAAACATCCACGAAACTAGGATTATTTACTTCAAATCAATCTTTCTAAGTCAAAGTCCTATAAAGAACGCTGCAGTCTGCCGCAACGCGTGCCATATTAAAAACTTACAGGGCGAAGAGGAAGAAAGACGCCTTTTTAGACGGAAGAAACGGGAATCTGAAAAGCGCGATCGTGAGGATCTCGAGGTATTATGGGGCAGAAATGATGCTCGAAAGCTCTACCAAAAAGTCAACCGTCTTACCCGAGGTCTCAATCCCGGATCATCAAACTGCTGAGACGCAGATGGGAATCTGGTTACAGATATGCAGTGAACTCTGAGGTTATGGAGGGAACAGTTTTCCAAGGTGCTTGCACGCGACGACACTACAAATGCCGCCATTGGGGAAAATAACCGCTATACTACCGACCATCGACAATTATGTGTCCCACACACCCAGCCATGAAGAAGCCCGAGTTGCAATAGATGCGGCTCAAAAACCACAAAGCAGCCGGTGCTGATATCCTGCCTGCAAAGTTGTTTAAGGCTAGTGGCGATGAGCTGATAGGGTGCATGCATCAGCTCCTACGCAAAATAGGGTAAGCGGCAGAGTATGCCCGACGTATTGGAAGCTCAGTGTCCTTTGTCCGAAACTGAAGAAAGGTGACCCGACGATATGCGTGGAATCCACTACCGTGGAATCAGTCTTATTGCCATCTCATACAAGATCCTGTGGGGCGTATTATGTGAAAGACTGAAGCCATATGCCAGATCACACTGATCGGACCCTATCAGTTCGGCTTTAGACCCGGCTAAGTCACACCACAGACCATAATCATCACTTAACGCCAAACTCGTGGAGTAGACGCACGAAAAACCGACTGATACCTATCATCGCTTCATCGACTTACAAGAATGCCTTCGATTCAGTAAACAGAGCAGCTGATATGGCGGGCATTGGCGAGGAAAGGAGTGCCATGTCAACAGTTCGGTATTCGATAGTAAAAGCTGATGTACGATGATGCGGACTTGAGCGGTACCAGCAGCAATGGGAAAGTTAGGAACGCACCTCTCCAAACAATGCAATACTGTTTGATGTTTCAGGCAAGGATAGCCCTCTATCACGCGACTACTATTCAATATAGTGAGTGGACGAGGTTACTGCAGAAGACTGGTGTGCAGGTCTTGCAGTGGGATTACGTGGAGTCTGCACCCGTCATTTGAAAGACTTGGATTACGCGGACGACATTGATGTGCTCGGTCTCTCATAAACTAAGATGATATCCAAGCCAAAGTGAACGCATCTCGAAATCCTTGCCAGCGAAAGTTGGACTCTGACGGTAAACGCAGTCCAAAACCAAAGCGTATGCTGTCTACAACCACAGCGAGCCATGGCGTCTGAGCATAATCATGTTGCAGCGGACCGCTATAACTTTTACTGATAGTTTCTCATACCTTGGCACCGCAATTTCCACCAGTGGTGGGGTGGATGAGGATATAGAGAATCGTCTAAGCAAAGCGCGATCAGCGTTTGGACGCTTATTCCGCATGTGGAGAAACCAGCAAAAAAGCAGAAGAACAAAGCTGAGATTCTTCATCATGCGAGCGTCAAATCCATCTTGTTGTACGGCAGCGAGACGTGGCTGGCCCCGCAGAGAATGATATCAAAAGTACAATCATTCGTCAACAAGTTGCCTTAGAATTACTATCGGATACGTCTGAACGCAGAACTATGGCACTACACTACATGAAGTTCCTATCTGCACCCAGATAAGAACATCGCAAGTGGCGTTCGGATTGGCCATGCTCTGAGAAAAGACCGAAGCAGAATCGTCAGGATGCCTTTGGAATGGAACCCCCAAGGAAGCAGATCGAGTGGAGAAGAGCCACAAGGCAACCTGGCGTCGTACTAACACTCAACAGAGAGGCGTCCTGGCGAGAGCTGTTCAGGTCGGACGTACCAGCGAGAAGCGGGCTGTGACGGCCACACAATGAATGAATCTTGTGGAAGCTCTCTTGTGTGATTAGTCCAGACAGCTCCCTGGAGGATGTCTGAGTCGGTTGTAAGGTACTATATGTATCAGAAACTGGCCTACTGGAGAAAAGGTTTAATAGGTGGATCTTTATTATACTCTAATTTCCCTTCTCTGGTGGTCCCTTTTTCAAATATGAAAAGGCGCTTCCTCTCTACTATTTGTTCACATCGCCCCGGTTTGCCTACGTCACTGTAATCTGCTTGCATGTATGTTTTTGTGACTGAGTGAGTGGTTTTTGGAAACAAAAAAATCGAATCAATTTATACGCACTGTGAAAAGCTGCGTATTTTCAACTTTAATGCCGAATGAATTCCGACCACCCACAAAATGTGACCCGACCCCTTGTTTTCGTTGTCGTTGTCGCTGTCGCCGCTTGGGTCTAGGGTAATATTTTATGCAAATTGCAAGTTAAGTGTGAAAATAGTAGTGATTGGTTTAATTCAGCAATGTCAACCAAATAGACCACCATCAGTGACTGTACAGTAGTAGAAAGTAGTCTCGGAACGGGGCAAAAGAAACAAAGAATGAGCTAAAAGAAGAGAAAAAAACAAAAAGGAAAACGCACAAAATGCAGAAACAGCAGAAAATCAGCAGCATTGGGAATACTAAAATGACAATTTTCAAACGAAGCTGAGTGAGAAAACGAAAGAACAAAAAACAACAAAAAAAAACACATTGAGGCATTGGGGAAAAAAGAAAGAAAACTCCAATATAAAAGCAATGCAGATTTTCATTGTCATGTAGCAAAGTCATTGGGTAAAAATGGCCAAAGGAGTGGGAAACAGGCCAAAAACGAAGCCAAATCAACCCACACACACTCACACACAGGACTAACCAAATCCAACCAAACGCCATTGCTAGGAACATTTAGCCGACCACTCGCCGTCGATTTGTGTTTTAAGAGTTTTTATTATGCCCTACATGTGGTGGAAAGTGTTATCGGTTTTTCGTGAAGTTTGCAACTTGTTGAGGCAGACCATCGTATATGGTTAATAAAAACAATTCCAATTGCAAAATGGTTGTCTATTTATTTGTTTAAATTGTTTAGGGTATTAAAGCTGGGAGTGCAATTTTCAAGTTAAGGCTTTAACAAAATATGGACCGACTGCAGAAGTATATGCAAAAATCAAACCCAACAAAGAATTTTCTTAAATAATTTGTTTTTAATTAACCTCCGACGCAAAAAGAGGGGTGTTATAAGTTTGACGTGTCTGTTTGTTTGTTTGACTGTCTGTCTGTCTGTCTGTCTGTCTGTTTGTCTGTCTGTCTGTCTGTCTGTCTGTCTGTCTGTCTGTCTGTCTGTCTGTCTGTCTATCTATGGCATCGTAGCTCCCGAACGCATGCAGTGATTTCAATTTAGTTTATTTTTGTATTAAAGGTGAATTATGTGCAGTGTTCGTAGACATGTTTGATGAAAATCGGTTGAGCCGTTTAAAAGTTGTAGGGGTAAAAGTGGGGAGAATGCGTAAAAAAAAAACAAACGAGCTTGACCTTAAATGTAATCTATACCTTAACAAGAATCTAAATTATAGTAAGTATATTATAATATACTAAAGTCTAACTTAACCTAACCTACCTATAAAAAGTATGAAATAAAAATTAAATTAAAAATTTAAAAACCCCGAAACAAGAACTTAAGTAATTTTCATTTAAAAAGTGAAAAATAATAAAAGAAACTTAATGTTAAAGTACCTAAGAATCTATTAATAATTCTAAAAAAAATACGTCGCGTTGGGGGACCGCTCCTAAGCTAACAATTTAAATACAAATAGTCTAATTAAGCAACAAAGCATAACTAAAAAACCAAATTTAGAAAATACTTCAAAAACTTTCATAGAATTACTTCAAAAAATTTGCATGTAAGATACGACCGTCAACGACGTCTGCCCTCGCGTGTCCCCCAAAGCGACGTATTTTTTTTTAGAATTATTAACAGATTCTTAGGTACTTTAACATTAAGTTTCTTTTATTATTTTTTACTTTTTAAATGAAAATTACTTAAGTTCTTGTTTCGGGGGTTTTTTAAATTTTTAATTTAATTTTTTTTAGCTGGATAAAATTTAAATTAAAATTTTATGGTTTTGGGATTTATTTAAAATACCTATTTACATTTTTTTTTTTTTTAATTTTTTGGTTTATTCGATTTTTTTACCTTTTTATTTTATAATTATTTTATTAAAACATATTTTTTCTGTAAAATTTCGAGATTTACTCAAAATATCTTATTTTATATTAACACTTAAAGTTACCTATAAAACTTTAAGTATTAAGTTTTTAATTTGAATTTTTATTTATTTTTTTTTAATTTTAAAATAAATAGTATTGTTTAATTGAAGTGAGAACATTTTAGTACGGTAGCTTAGAGGATATGGTTGAAAAGCAGAAATAGGCTGTGGCAGTTATAATAAAAATCATAAAGGTCGGGAGTAAGGCAATTTCAAATATAACTAGCTTTAAGATTTAAGAGTCACCTTTGGAAAAAAAAAACGATTTTTAGAGTAATTTTGGATCGAAAAACTCGCAAAATACATTCTTTTTGAATTTGAGATTTTTTCAAAATACATGTCTTTGGTAACTGATTTTTAAATTATTCGTTAATATCTCGTAAATCAATACGAAAGATAATTGGAAAAGTATTGATGCTCTGCTCACGGTGATCTACGATATGTGCAGATAAAGTTTATTATTGAAGTTACTAGCAACCAAAGTGAAAAAAATATACTTTAGAAAAACTTTTAGAATTAAAATTTTAATTAAAACTTTTTAAATTGAATTTATTAACGAGAAAAAATGTTTAAAAATTATATCAAGCTTAATGCTGAAAAATAACTCTATTGCAAACATTTCTAGTCAAAGATTTTTAAAATCTGGTTACATCGTGAAGGTCCGATCAATGTTAACAGGGAAGATATATTTATGCGTGGAATATAGTATAATATATTAATTTCCGTATATGCCTTTATTTTTTTATAATTATATTACTATTATAATAAACGGTTAAATAAATAAATGTAATTCTGATCAAAAACCTTATATTATATAAAAAAAACTAGACTGAAAATTTAAAAATAATTCTATTATACTTTTTTATTAAGTGAGCCTAACAAGTTTATCAGTATAAGCTAAAATATCATACATTCATTTAAAAAAATATAAATTTTATTTTTCCAATTTTTTTTTTGTTCACTGTTTAAGTCATTTATTTTTTCTTCTTGGCTTGCATTTTTAAATTTTTGTATTACTATATAAAATACAAATACCTTTTTTTTATTTAAAATTAAATTAATTTAAAATTTTGTAAATTTGGCCAAAATTTGATCAATTAATCTAAATTAATTTTTATTTAATCAGTGGTGCTCCGGAAAAAAAAACTAGTTCGAACAATTTTATTTGGACTCGCTTTTGTGCGACCTGCAAAACGAATATTTTAGTCGATATTTCACATTTTATTTTCGGAAAATTCCTATATTTCCCTATTTTTCCGATAAATTGTAAGAGTTTCTACAGTTCAGCAACTTTCTATTATAATACTATGTATATGTTTAAATTCCTTTTTTTATTGAAATATTGCGAGTACTTTGTTATTCTGTCTTTTAGGTAGAAATTTTGAAATTAAATATCTTTAATTTAATTGAAATTTTGTAACTTAGAGTGCTAGAATTATTAAAAATCGTTTTCAATACATCCAAAAATTTGTAGAAAAAACCTTTACTATGAGTTACGCTCTTTAGAAAATATTTAAAATTTTATAGTAAAATATAAAAAAAAAAAAATTGAAAACTTACCTTAAAAAGGATGCAAATCCTTTTTTTTCTCTTTAGTATTGTTTACCAAATTGAGATATACTATTTTTGTCTTAAATAATTAACTTTAATCAAAACTTTTATTTTAAAGAGTTATTTTAAATAAAAGCAGGTTTTATTCGTAAACCAATTCAATCTAAAAAAATAAATAAATAAAAAAAATTTGTTTTAAAACATTGCAATGTCAGAACTAGACATGCACGATACCGATTTGATATTTTGAATTTCGAGAAAATCAAAGTCGATACGATTCTGAATATTCGATAGCGATATTTTGGTACTCGATTAATCGTCGATCCGATATCAATTTGCTTTTTATCGGTATGCATTTTCAAAAAATTTAATAAAAGAGTTGCTACAACAATTAAAACGAACCACTACGTGTAAAAACAAAAAGCTAATATCATTCTAAGTTGAAACTAAATGAATTTTGTTTAATTTTTTTTAAAAAAATGTCAAAAAGAAAAAAGCATTACTAATAAATGGTTTAAAACAAAAAAAGGAACTTTCTACCAACTAATGCTTAAACCATTAACGAATTGTAAGCTTATTTAAGGAAAATTTAGCTTTGCAACGTAAATATACTTTTATCGTTGAAAATAAATTGTTTTACATTTTTGAGCACTTGCAATTTATTTTCCAAAATGTCCAATTATTATTATTTTCTAGTTGGCTCCATTTCCAAAAAATATTATAAAAGATTGAACACAGTTTATTTTTTGTAACAAAATATTTTCGAACACTTCGGGAAATAAATAATATTTCTTTTTGATTAATTGAAAATTAATTTGAACCTATCATAAGTATTTCATGATTCGATTTTGAAAAGCAGCTTGTTTCTCAACAAATATTCCACATATTTTGCAGTATAGAGTATTCAAGCGTCGTCTGCGTTCCATTCTTCTAACGTTAAATATAAATAAATTAATTTATATTTCTTTTCTATTAATTTAAAATTGTTTTTTTACCTACCATAAGGATTTCATGATTATATTTTTAAAAGCAATTTTTTCTAAACAAATATCTCACACATTTCGCGGTATAAAGTATTCAAGCGTCGTCTGCATTCCATTCTTCTGACGTTAAATATAAATAAATGATTTTATATTTCTTTTCTATTAATTTAAAATTGTTTTTTACCTACCATAAGGATTTCATGATTAGATTTTTAAAAGCAATTTGTTTCTTAACAAATATTCCAAAAATTTTGCAGTATAGAGTATTCAAGCGTCGTCTGCATTCCATTCTTCTAACGTTAAATATAAATAAATGATTTTATATTTCTTTTCTATTAATTTAAAATTGTTTTTTAACTACCATAAGGATTTCATGATTAGATTTTTAAAAGCAATTTGTTTCTTAACAAATATTCCAAAAATTTTGCAGTATAGAGTATTCAAGCGTCGTCTACATTCCATACTTCGGACGTTAAATATAAATAAATGATTTTATATTTCTTTTCTATTAATTTAAAATTGTTTTTTACCTACCATAAGGATTTCATGATAAGAGTTTTAAAAGCTATTTGTTTCTTAACAAATATTCCAAAAATTTTCCAGTATAGAGTATTCAAGCGTCGTCTACATTCCATTCTTCTGACGTTCCATTTTGTTTTTTTTTTGTAAAATTTGTAGTAGTTTCTTCTTTTATTGGACTAGTGCACAGTGCGCTTAACCATTTAGCTGTTGTAACAAGCAGCGAAGCGTCCAACCACTCCGTCGGACCTGCAGTCAGCCAAAGACTATGCCAGTCAGCCTCATCTAGCCACCTAGACGAGTCAGTTTGGTTAGTCCAGTCGTTCCGGCCGTCCGTCCGTCCGTTTGTTTGTCAGTCAGCTCCGACATTGTCAGAGTCGTTGAGCTCGGCGGAATGTCCTTGTCAGCATTTTCACAGCGTGCAGCAGTGGGAAAATTCTCTTGTTCTCTCAACGTTCTAACGTTCTTTTTTTTTTTTTTGTTTGGAAAATCTATTTTTCATCTTGGATTATGTGAATACATGAATAGAAGAAAGAAAGTTTTATTGTGACAGTTGAAGTTCGTCGTTTTCTTTTGTCTTCGCTTAATCTGATGCTGCCACTGCTGCTGATTCTTCGGCTTTGGCTTCATTTTGTTAGAGTGACCCTGGCACAGTATAAAGTGGCAACCTTGGGTAGTGGTTACCTTGCATTAATCAAATATGGGCATTATGAAAATTTTCCAATTTTGCAAAATGTTTTAAATAAAAGTCATGCTCAAAAGCTCTACTCTACTCTGCTGGGTACGCACTTTTTGCAGTGGCTGTCATGAAATTGCATTTACACTTTGAGCGCACACACAGATACGCACTAACACACTCACTCATAGGGGTACTGAGTGAGTGTGTTTTGAAAATTGTGTCATAAAATGGCATTGGTGGCTTTTTCATTTGTTGCGAATTTGTTGGTTGTAACTCGTTTACGGCTGGTATAACATCGCCTTTTTGAATGGCAACTGGCAGCAAGCGCATTTTGAGCTTCATTAGAGACAACACAAATGCACCCAAACAACACACACACACAGATATGCACACACACTAACACAGCTGTAGCTGCTGCACGCGCTGTGTGCGTTAAAAATGGATGTCATATGCATAGCCCTCAAAAGTATGCTATGGAAAGCATGCAACATGCCAAATAGCAAACGTTTGTGGGAGTGTGTGTGTGTGCGTGCGTATCTGTGTGCAGCTGCCTGCATTCGTAATTTTAATAAAAGTTGTTACGTGTACGTTGAAATTTTAATTGAATGTACCAACGTATCAACGTAAACCACAAACCTATCGTTCCCCTGCCCACAGGCTTCGTTCAGACAGATACTCTCCCCCCACCTGTGTGTAAAGCTGCTCTTGTCAAACAACAGGAAGGCAGACAGCACAAAGGACACGGCAGGACATGCATGATATTTGAAAAGTGTTGCGCATTTACATCGTAAAACATGAAAAATACTTACACTGATTTTAACGATACTCTCTCAATGGTAATTATATGGACGATAGGCAACTATTTGAAAAATATTATTTTATTTATTTATTTTTTTTTTAATAATTTATTTCAGTATCACAAGTCTTAGCTCATATTACTTTTAATTTTAAAATGGCGAAAAAAAAATATTATTTTTCAATTTATACCCATAAAAAATTTAAAAAAAAGTAGTAATAAAAAAAAATATTTAAAAATTTAATTGAAAATAAGCAAATTCAGAATATATGTCCAATTTCTAGTTATTTGAGCTTCAAATAAGATTTAATACTATTTCAAACAGCATTTAAGCTGTTTATAAATAAATAAAGTTTAAAAAAAGGATTTCGAAATTTAAAAAAAAAATAACACAATGTAATTGAAAAAATTATTAATTTATTCTAATTTAAATATATTTCAAGTTAGAGGCGCATTAAAATTTGTGACGCATATGTGAAATGTTAACCTTAATTTCTTTCCATCGATGCCTGATAAAGCAAAAAAAAGGTATATAAAAATAAAATTTATTTATTTATTTATTTATATAATTATAAATTAGAATTGATTCTAAAATATAAAGGTTTTGAAGCCAGAGCAACGTAGGCCTTCAGGCTAATAAAATTTTTAATTTTTTGAGTTTTTAATACTTTTGGATTTTTTTTCAGAAATAATGCAAAAGTCTGCGTGACGTTACATTGTACGTCGTTACTTAAATTCTCTTTAAGATATTTGTTGCAATAAAATTGATCAAAAATCGTTAGCTACAAAACATTAAGTTTTTGGCTTAATTTTTAATATTTAATTTAATATAATTTTTACTTATTATGTTTCACTTATTGAAAAGATAATAATATCATGATTAGACCGATAAATAGAAAACTCTCTTGAAAATAGACAAAAAAATTTATCGTCATTCTACAAAACCACAAAGCTGAAAACATTGCTTTTATAATACAAGTAAGAACTAGAGCTGGGCTGGATCTTTAATTTTTGAGAATCGATCTTTACGACCAATTCTCACCAAAAAATCGATTAATCGGTCTAATACGGAAAGCGCCAACACGTTAAAACCGCAGAATTTCACAGGAAACGAAATCTATATACAAAAAATATTTATGCAAAATGCACTTCAATTTATTTCCATAATTTAAAAAACGAAAACTAAAATTCAAAACTAGATGGAAAAAAAATTAATAATACGTTTCATGCAAAATTCAAAACTTAATAAGAGAAAACATAAAAATTAAGTCACCATTTATGTATTTAATTTTTTTTAGATCTTTTGTCAGTTATCAAAAACAAAAATTAAAAAAACTACCAAAGAGTTCTCTGGCGGCACTCAAAAATAAAAATAGCTGGGAAAAGCGAAGTTCTAAGTCGATTTTTGAGTATTTCGAAAAAAATCCTATTTTAAAAAAATGGACGAATAGTTATATTAGAGCCGTAGTTTAAAATGCTTTAAATGACTCAAAGAATTAAAATCACTGAGAGCCCCAAGCCGATTTTCTGCCTCATACAAATTGATCCGCCATAATGTACATAAAAGATCGCTGCTCAATAACAAGAATCAATTTTATTACCAGAAAAAAGAAGCAATTAAATCGATTTAAAATCAAATCGATGCCCAGCTCTAGTAAGAACATACTTCTGGAAAGTTTTTTTGTCGTACAGTAGAACTATCTGGTAAATTGCACGCAAAACACTTATAACCTTTACGCCTCTCACAACCAAACAAAAAATGCCATTCACTTGAAATTTGGTTCAGATGTTTGGGTTGAGTGTACCAGCACAACAAAACAAAAAAATCGATAATCTAAAATACGTTGCCCGCGAAATTTGAAAATTCGCCTTACTTTTTGAACACACCTCTTATATCTTTATTAAAAATATTAATTATGTTTGCACTTGTTATTATTATATTTAAATAAACTCGTCACATAACAGTGTGATGTATAAAGGGTATATGTGTTGGTAGAGCATTGGCTTTAAAACTTTAAAATTATCCGTCGATCAAAGTTTCATAATTCCTCCACCTAGGTTAAGGCGAGTCAAGTAGGCGGCCGACAAATGCTCTGGGGATACTTGACCGCGACCTCAATAGACCTCCAACGAAACATTTGGAAAAATAATAATAATAATAATAAAAAAAAAATAATAAAAAAAAAATTTTTTAATAAAAACTTTTTTTAAAACAGTGGCCGACACAAAAATCATTTTAAACCTTTCAGCAAAATATCTTAGAATGACCCAAAGAATCGAAATCGCCGAGAGCCTTTATTCCGCAAAGAATGGATACACCCTAATCAAGGTATAATAATTTTCGTTTTTACTTTATGGGTTATAATTATTTTTCCCATTTCCATTTCCCATTTTGACATACCTTAAAAAAGTCTGGCAGTCTACTACATATCCAGATCACATCTGGACTCTTAGCAAGTCACACTGGTCATGCCGCACTTATGGGATATATTCCCTTCCTGTCGTATCGATCTGCTCTAGATCAGATTTTATGATCACGGAACTATTTCATAGCAAGAAATTTAGATCTCCTCTCCCAAGTCGGGAGATTGGGCTGATGGCAGCCCCTGTGGAAACCTCCGGTGGCAACAATGGCTTACGAATATGTCCAAAATCAAAATGGAATCGTTGGATCCAACACCAGAATCTCTACCGCAATGGGCCCAGCGTCTTTCAAGATTCATGCCACAGAGATCTGTGCCCTTAGTATCCTTCTCAAGAGAACTAGGGCAGCAAACATCTACATTTATTCAGATAGCCAAGCTGCTATTGGGGCATTTTCATCCTGGAGCATCTATATATATATATATATAATTCCCTGTTAGACCCCTTAAAGGAGGGGCATAGGGGATCTCTATTAATAACTGTTCGAACAGAACAGGGACCTACAGTTTATAGCCGAATCCGAACGGCGGTGTCTTTAATTAATAGAGACTTTCATGGCAAATAGCGTCTTTGAGCTAGCAATGCCAGTGCTAGGCAAATGCACCAGTGCTACTGCGGGGAATCGAACCACCGACCTTCGGTTTTAGAGGCAGTACGCTACCACTTAAGCCACCGACGGCCACATGGAGCATCTCCTCCAGGATAATTAAAAAATGCCATAACTACCTCCACACCCTGTCCGCCCGGAACAAAGTCATGCTATTTTGGGTACCTGGACACTCGAGAGTGGATGGTAGCACAATCGCTGACGATCAAGCACGACAGGGTGCCTCCACCCTGACTACATCTCCTGCGCCGTTTTGTGGTATTGGTTGGTCCACAATCAAAACCATGATAAACAAATGGGCCGCAGGAGAACATAGGATATACTGTCTCTCCCTTCCGTGAATTCGTCAAGCAGAAGCGCTTGTCAAACCTCTGGATGCGATCAAGACAAAAGGTCTTGGCGGAGGTCTGGCCGCCACTCTGTTAGATACCATCTACAGAAAATTGACCTATCGGACTCTTCAAAATGCAGGCTCTGTCTAGAAGACGATGAGACCACCAGACATATTCTCTGTGACTGCACAGCGCTCGTATGGGACAGATCCTGTCACCTGGGAAAGAAACGGATTAGTCCCTTCCATCTCAGGTCAATACCAACAAAAGACCTACTGCTATTCATGCGGAAAGCGAAAAGTCTTTTGCTTTAACTTAAGGGTATGGTACAAAAGATCTATGTAAGGAACACTTTTTCGGAAAAAAAACAAAAAACCTTCAGAATGCTGAATTCAAAAAACGCCCCAGATCTTAGTAAAATAAATAAGTCATTTACGCCATTCCCTACAGTTTTGACTCATTTTGAATTAAAATATATTTTTCACAAAAATATTCAGTTAAATGTGATCCAGAAAACGATTTTTTTTCTCCAAATTTTTTTGTTTCGGACATCTGATATTTCACTTACTCTTTGTTGGCGCATCCCTGAACCATTTGATTACTTCATTCGCTTCTCTATTTGGGAAAACTGAAGTTCATACAGACATAGCCATTTCGGTTTAAACACTCTACACTCGATGAAGACCACAAATCAAGTTCACAAAATTATGGCACATACCTAACAAATTCATCAAACTACTTGCCTTATACCAAGTGTATTAATAACTGCCGTCTAAAAACTTAAAACAGGTTCATAAAGTTGAAAAGATTTAAAAAAAAAAAGATGTGTCGGAGCAATATTGACCCTTGGCTTCAGTCTTTATTGAATATTTGCAATATTTATAATTGTTTAGCTACGGTAAGGATTTTATGGGTATATAAGCTCAAGCATAACAACTTTGGTTTTTTAGTAATGAAATGTGCTCGTCTATGTCTACTCCCCCACTCGGCTTCACTCCCTGCTCTGACGCTACCCCTAAAATAAGTCGTTAAAACAAAGAACCCTATCAGCTTAGGGAAACTTTTTGCCCCAGACCAAGCAGGAGCAGGAGTTCTAATACTACAACGACTAGGATACTAGGATACTATAACAACTTCCAGCACACGTTGGACTCACGCTGCCAATTGCAAGTTTTCATGTCGAGCGCCAAACTTTATGCAAAAGTTTAGTATTTTTTCCTTCTATTTTTTGCCTTTGTATGTTATTTTTTTTTAGTATTTTAATTCCCACAAAGTATGTAAATGCTGCAGCTGGAAGCTTTACAGCGTCAACTATTGAACAGCAAGCATTTTAGATTGGGTTTGACTCGGTCATGTCGTAAAATTTTATGTTACGGCAAACCCCAAGGAAAGCTTGTTAAACAGCAAAATATGAATGACCAAGGTAAACAGATGTTGCCAATACACTAACAAACATATTCTATGTGAGACATATCAGTTTCATGCAAAGATGATTACGATGCTGATCCAGATGATGATGATGATGAGTTAGCCACATGGCAAGCACTTTAATAGCACTTGGACGCATTTATTTAGCCAGTTTAGCTATTTATCAAGCACTCAATGAAGCATCAAGCTACATAATATCTTCATCATCTTCATCATTGGCTTCAACGTCATCATCAACAGTTGCTGTTTAAGCCTTGTTAAGTGCAATCAACTTGTTCAGTAGCAACAAAAGCAACAACAAAGCCAAATTATGTGTCAGCCTTTCGCATTTGGACAATGTCACAATGTAAGCCAGTGCAAATATTTACGAAATGCCTGCATGTAGGCATGTTTGTGGGCGTCGTATACTAGGGGCGTGGCTGTGTCATCGAACCCCCAGGTCAGTGGGTCAGTCACTTAACTAACAAGCGACCTATATGCAACCAATTCAATTTACCTTAAGAGTTACTTGCAATTGTAGCTGGGCTTAACTGAGAGGCGTCACAGGGCTGCTTGTTAAAATGAATTTAAGAAAATAGGGTGATTTTTTAGGGGTTTAATTTTTCGATAACGAATTTAACATATGTGAATTAGATTGGTCAACGTCGTCAAAGATTTTGACGGACTTAATCATAGTGAAAGCTACGTTATTTTGAGTATAAAATATTAGAGTTAAGACTATAAATGAATAAAAATTAATGTAATCTTAGTACAGTAAAATGTTAAAATTAAGACAATTATTTAAAAATAAGAATTTATTTAGTGTTGTAAAATAAAAAAACATATACTACAGATTATCAACATTGTAGGCCATTTCAAATGTTTTACTTTTATATTTTTATTAATTACTAATACTTTTTTAATTATGTTGATATGCACCAGGGCTATTTTTTTAATTAGAGTTCTTTCTATTTGATTTAGGAAAGCATTTGGAAAATGTCAAGGACTAGATCAGGCTAATCAAGCTAATCAGGCTCACATAAGGCCATAAAGCAAATTTGGTGGCTCGGGCTTGTTTATTAATGAAATGGACGTCTAAAATTAGAATATACGCATACAAGGATCCGAAATAATTTTCTGCATACAAGCTCCTAAAATATTTATAACCGTGCCGAATTTAAGGGAGCAGGACAGTGGAAGCAAAATAAATCGTGAAGCTTCACCTACTTTTGCAAAATTGAATATTCCTATAACTATTTTTAAGATGTATTTCATAATTAGACCTTTATAGATACTACATGACGCAATAAATTATCGAATGACGTCACTTATTCAAATCTATGTTACTTTTTATAAAAACCATTCGAATAAATTGACCAAATTGGATTAAGTTTTGCATGAATACGTAGACTAGGAAAAAACTAAGCTGATATATATTGTTTACATAAAAAATTACCCATATTAATTATTTATTTCGGGTAATTTTAGGTCGAGAAACACAAATATAAGGTTGTCAAAAAAGTCTTGCGGTATTTTTATTGAATTTTCAATTGTTCATAAAATTGGTTATAATAATGCGATTTAAGTCAAATATGCGCCGTTTTGTTCGATGACGAGTTCCCAACGAGATGCCAACTTCATAATGCCCCTCTTATAGAAGCTCGCTTCCCTATTGTCAAAAAACTCGGAGATCCAATTTTCACAGGACTCTCTTGTGGACAACTTCCGATTACCAAGCGCGTTCGTCATGGACAGAAATAGGTGGTAATCACTTGGTGCGAGATCCGGACTATACGGTGGATGGAAAAGAACCTCCCATCCGAGCTCCCGGAGCTTCTGGCGCGTCACCAAATATGTGTGTGGCCTGGCGTTGTCCTGATGGAAGACAATTCGGCCTCTGTTGATCAAAGATGGCCTCTTCTGCATGAGTGCTGCATTCAAGCGGTCCAGCTGTTGGCAGTACAGGTCCGAATTGAGCGTTTGGCCATAGGGGAGCAGCTCATAGTGGATGATTCCCTGCCAATCCCACCAAACACACAGAAGAACCTTCCTGGCCGTCAATCCAGGCTTGGCCACCGTCTGGGCAGCTTCCCCGCTTTTCGACCACGACCGTTTACGCTTCACGTTGTCGTAAGTGACCCACTTTTCATCGCCAGTCACCATCCGCTTCAAAAACGGGTCGATTTTGTTGCGATTCAGAAGCGATTCGCATGCATCCATACGGTCAAAAATGTTTTTTTGCGTCAAGTCGTGTGGCACCCATACATCGAGCTTCTTTTTCAATCCAAGCTTCTTCAAATGGTTTATAACGGTTTGATGACTCATGCCCAGCTCTTGGCCGATGCTACGGCTGCTACTATGCCGGTCTCTTTCGATCAATTCAGCGATTTTATCGCAATTTTCGACAACAGGCCTTCCGGACCGTGGCGCATCTTCGATCACCTCTGCACCAGAACGAAAACGTTGAAACCATCGTTGTGCGGTGGAAATGGAAACTGTATCGGGTCCATAAACTGCACAAATTTTATTGGCAGCATGAGATGCATTTTTGCCTTTATCGTAGTAGTACTGTAAAATATGCCGTATTTTCTCTTTATTTTGCTCCATGTTTGCGCGCTATAACTCACGAACGACTAAAAGCAAACAACAATTAATCAAACACGTGTTAGCACGTGAAAAGAGCTTTCCAAAAAGCTCTAGCGTGAACCGATGCGACGAATACAACTAGAACTACGCGCTTGCAAAGACAAGCTTGCGGAAATACCGCAAGACTTTTTTGACAACCTTATATATCAGCCAATTTTTTTTTTGCTAAGCACCGTTTTTGAAATATTTTCGAAAAACATGTTCTTTTATTTTTGATTATATTGAAAGGTGTTGATGTGATTTTCGACCACTTTTAAAAATTACAAGCTTTCAACTAGCTTTTTATTAAAGAAAAAATTATTTTAATTTATATTAATTTTTAAGCTTTGAATTAATTTTTTTTACGAACATTTCGAAACTAGTATTTTTAAAATCGATTAGGAACTGTAGACGTTATGGAACCATGCACGAAAAATCACGATAACACCTTTATACAAATTCGTGAAGACGTATCTAAGAGCAAATAAAGAATTTTGATTGAAAAATTTCGTTTTTTATACAAAAGTGTTATTGAGTTAAGATAAGAGCTTACGATTCCATTGTATCTACAATTTTTTTCCAATTCAAAATATCTTAAATGTTTTATGTTGATATAAAATTTTATTCACGAGATATTTAGAAAACACTAAAACAAGTGCCTAAAAATAAGATTTTCGAAAATATCTCAAGAATGGTGCATTAGAAATAAAAAAAGGTTGGCATTTTCGTGTTTGCTCGACCTAAAATTTCCCTAAAAAACACTTTTCTACGAAGGCTCATTCCAAATATATTTCTTCATTCGATCGTAAAAAATTTGTTTTAAAGGTACCAAGAAAATAAAAACCATGACGGAAGTCATCGTGAAGGAAGTTACTAATATAACACTCTCCCATTGTCACCTAGCTGATTTAAACTATTACAAAAAATTGCCGATAGAAAAATGTTACCCATTTTTTTCACCTTTTTCGGTCAATTCACATGTTTTATGAGGACTAATCAACTGAAGCCATTCCAATTTGCTTTGAGATAAAGTTTTTACGAGTGACGTCACTATATCGTATTTTATTTTAGTACCAGCTAAGCCTTTAAGGTTAGAAAATAACTAGATTTGCTTCCTTGTAATAATTCTTATTTAAATTATTTTAGTATAATTTTTTTAATTTAGTAATTAATTTAGCTTTAAGACCCTAATTTTTGTATTTAAGCTGCCTTCTCATTAAACCAATATATTTGCCCCACATACGCACTAGATGACTTCATAAACAAACCGCAGTAAGCCAAAACTAAAAACTTTAGATAATATGTTAAAATATAAACCAAAAAAAAAAAACTCTTTACATTTCAGCCGCAAATTATGCAAATGCAGTATGCATAGTCAAAATATCTACAATATTTCATTTCGGACTTCACCGAACTACTGTTTAATGGAGCAACATGGCGCTGCTCAATGGGCCGGGAACATAGTTTTCGCACCAACTGTTCTGTTTGAAAGGTGGGGCAAGACAAGCCCATCAAAGTTTGTTCGTTCGAAATGCCCACAAATGAAAAGTTTTTCAGGGAGTCTGCGTACCAAACTGCCGTGTGCCAGACATCAAGCCTTTGGCTGCCCAGTAACAACCCGCTGACTTCTCCGAACTGCCAGCCCCCTCTCTGCCTGTCTGCTACTGCAGCTGATAGACATTTGCTTTGTTAGCCTATCAGCTACAGTTTTAACTACACAGAAAAAGAGCTAACACACACACACACACCTATACACATTCAAGGTGGCCTTGTAAGCTCGACTAACCAAAAATCGGCACACACACAAAGACCGCCATTGCCAAAGGTTTTCATACTCTGTAGCCCAAGGGTAAAGGGTATTGTAGTTTGGTGTAATGTATGCAAAAGAAGAAGTTGGGCATGGTGGGTTCGTCTAGTATAAACAGCTAAGTCTCGATGAACTAAAAGACTAAGGTTATTGATATCTGTCGGAATTTTGGGGAGCTCACTCTACAGGAATCTATATTTCTAGTATCTCGACTCTAGATTGATGAAACCGGGTTTTTGCAGAAGTACATCAAAGTTAAATGATTAGCAATTTTGTTATTATCATAATTAGCATTATTTTTAGCAGTTCGTTGCAAGCCGGGAATCTCTTCTACGGGAAACTAGGCAAGATTTTGAAATGTACTAACTAATTATTATATATTACTAATGTTTTTAATGGAAGGAGTAAATCTTTCAAACTTAAAGACTTAAAGGTTATTGATATCTGTCAGAATTTTTTGTTGTATACTCTTCAGGATACGGATTCAGCCAGACAAAAACAACGTCAATATCGAAAAAAAAATTGGCTCGAACATTAGATCGTATTTATAATTATTAATATTAGGATCGCTGCACTCGAATCCGAGGTCTTAAGATCGCCAGCATGTCTTGGCTTTGAAATAAACCCAACAAGCAGGTATTTTGAAGGTTTTCCTAGAGCTCTATATTGCTATGGTATTTTTGATATCTGGATTCATATTCAGTTTAGCTAAAAGCATACAAAATTGAAAGATAAAAATAAAAAAAAATGTATATGGTTCGTCGGAGATTATAGCTCGGAATTCTTGGGTGTTGGGGTTTTGCTATCAGATACGGACTCAGCGACTCAAAAAAATTTACTAAATATGGGACTAAATGTGGCTTGAAGCACAAGCCAGAAAATCCAATTTTGTCGTGGAGGGACGATGGCTGTGTTATCTGTAACATAAGTTCAATAGGCCCCATCATATTTTTTTCGAGACCCCTCACCCACGACAGTATACACACTGTACCCAGCGGCACAGACAAAAAATCCGAGCCTGGGGAGAATAGGTTCCGTTCCCTTTATTACACAATTTTTGAATCACGACAGTACGACAGTTATTACAACGAGTCCCTGCGAAAACTGTGGCACCTGGGAGAATCCTATCCTTTCCCCATACCAAATGCTACGTCATGTCTGCCTATACCATATGGTAAGAAGTGGTATATTAAGAAGTCCAGTTACCGTCATGTCCGTCCATAGAGGTGATTTCGGAAGGCCTCGAAAAAAGCCCAAAAGCTTCAGATGGATTACTCTTTTGTTTATGAAAGATATCGTAACTAAATATGGCTTTCGAATATTTTTTAGGGTTTCCACGCCCTATACCAAATTTGATTTAAATCGCTTGACTTTCCTTAGGAACAACTAGACAAAAAAGTGTTTCGCTGCAAAATTCGACTACTTTTTATCTTCTTATATATAAAAGAAACTCATGTTCTATGTGTTACGGATGTTCTCAAGAACGCGTCGATGAATTTCAAATCTGATTTTTGCGTATGTTAGAGGTTGTCAATACGGAGGTTTCAAGCCTATATCTTTGTGTGTATTGGTTCGTGAGATTTACGCATTTTTGTGAATATCGTGAACATAGCATAGTAAAAAATTGTTCAACACCGGGTATCAGACATTAAAAACAGTCAGAAGCGTAGTCGCAAAGGGGGTGAAATGTAGTTTCTGTGGGGCATGAATTTATTAGAGATGCGAGCTCTCTTAAGAATACTAAAGTTCGTCCATACGGCTTCTTAGAAAATCATGAAAGTCAACTTATCCCAAAATCTTATTATTGTCTAGATAAGCTAAATAGAGAATCTTACGATGTTTTTACACATTAAAAGTATTCCAAAAGTTTGGGCAGGATAACTTCTGGCGTGCTCGCTTGTTTGTTTATGAAAATATCGTATCCAAAATTGGCAACAAAAATATCTTTTGGAGGTCTTTAGCAATATATCGAATTAAATTGCAATGTACAGGGTATCCCAAAATCTTCCGTTCCCGATTTTAGCATACGCCATATTTTTTTTATATGTTTTTTGGCTTGGTGGATCCAAATCCGAAGTCAAAAAAAAAACACAGCATGTCAGTGCTCGCAGATAGCCTCCAAAATAATTCGTTTGAGAGTTTGAGTTTTTATGAAGTATATCAGAATAATTGGGATGCTGGTTTTTTCTACGTCGGATTCGGACTCGCATTCACATCTAGAGTTAACAGTGCACCCTTCAGGGTATAACAATGTCGGCCAACCGCGTACGACGGGATTCAATTTTTTCTTTTCGCCCTAAATGCATGAGTTTAGAATCAGAAGAGTTGGCTGGCTATCGGTGCTGTGGACGGAGTTTCGACGTTTAAATGAGTTAGCTGAATTGCAAAGTTTTTTGGCTGCAACAAAACCTTTTGTAGCAGCACTTTGAGGTTAACAAGACGTGTCGCGACCAAAAGCTAAGTTTCAACACATAACAGCCCTGCACTGGTCTGTGGCTTGAAATTGTTGCAAAAATGTCTGTTAAACGGAAATCGGCAAGTTTACTTAAAAGTCCTGAGGGGGCTTCAAGTCGTTGCAAGTTGCTGTTTACACAGATAGATATAAGGCAGTGAACTTCTTTTTTTTTATGTGCTGGCAGCAGCCGGCAGTCAATGCGGCGAAATCGTAAATCTTCCAAAAAAAAAAAAGAAGAAAAACCACGAAATTTTCACAACAACAAAAGCCGTCAAAACGCAGGGCAACAAATATTTTTCATCTGCTGACCGTGGCAATATCAAGAGTAAGAGACTGGAAATTATTTTAAATCACCTGCTGCCCTTATTTATCATTTGGTTGGGGCAAGTTTAGCTGGTGGCAGAGACAGAGTGGGACAGAGAGAGAGAGACAGTGAGAGCTTCAGCTTGTCGTCGCTGTAAGTCAAGGCAGGACTTTGCCACACAGCTCCCAATGCGCTGCGCTACATAACGACCGCAAAACTTGACTCCCTTGGTGGCCACAACAACAACAACAGCAACAGAGCGTCAGCATCATACAGCTGAAAGATTTCCAAAACAGCACTTTATTTCTGCAAAGAGCCATTGCCAGGACCCACACCCAGATGACGCCCGAACTGCAGACGCCCTCTGGTCATAATGCGCACGCTGCCTGATGTTATTTTGCCATTTTCGCGGCGTTTCGAATCGCTCGGGCGAAAAACTGTTTTGTTATCACAGTGATAAATGGAAAATTATTTTGAATCGAGCAACTACTTAAAAGAATTCCCAAAGGTTGTAATAAATTTGTGCAAACACACACACACACACACCCCTACACAGATACTCCTACACACACACATGCTGTGTGCTCGTTTTTGAAACCAAACCGCAGCGGACATGAAACTGCTACACTTTGGTAATGTCCTGCCAGATAAAAAGGTGATTGACGAAGCGAAAGCAAAAGTCATGGCCAAAATCTACTTAGCAGTGCACTGCATGTGTGTGTGTGAGTATCTGTGTGTATCTGCAGGTAATCTGTATTGCGGTTTTTTGTTGTATCCCCGCAACTTGGCACCAACTGCGCAGATTTTTAATGCAATTTTTTCTTCGCTACTGCAAAAAACTTTTATAACAAGTTGCAATTTTTTTTCCCCAGTATTTCTTTTTTTTATTATTTTGCTTTTTCCAATGAAAAACATATTTCTTTTATAAACGAAGCTAGCCATCTATCCCTTTACAACTACTATAATGTTTAATGTTACAGCAGAAGAGATTAAAAACGGAAGAACGGGAGAAACCAACGCCTGCTGACTACCAGACCATATAATAAGTCTTAAAGAAGATGAAGATAAAACAACAAGAGACGAGCAGCTAACAACATCTATTTTTATTTCATTAGGTAGAAAAATAGCCTCGCAGGTGAAAATTCTAGAAGCATCAGAGATGAAGAAGCAGCAGCAGCAAAAACACAATGCGCTGAAGAGGCACGCTTTATGCCACCTCGAGGAGTGGGAAGGGTCACTGGGATACAAGTAAGCAAAGAGCAAGATACGGTTTCCTATACAATAAGGAAATATGGCAATCTTTAAAACTCGAAGTTTATATGCTCTAAGATATAATTGATGTATTTCAAAAGAAGATATAAAAATTTGTAAGACACTAGTGAGCCCGGCAGACATTGTCCTGCCGAAACTTTTTGAATACTCTTAAAGTGAATAAACATTTTAGGATTCTCTAGTTAGCTTATCTGAAAAAATATAAGATTTTTAGATTAGTTTGCAACTCGATTGAAACTGGCACCATTATTAGACGAATATCGCGCTTCACGGGTCTGTCTTAACAGAACTCTTTCACGTTCATTGCGGTATTCACTTTCCTGGGCAGTACAATTAGATTGATAATTAATTTAATTCGTTGCATTTCTTTCGATGGAAATATATCACGCATTGATTGATTAAGAGACGACATTCCCAATTGTCCTAACGCTTTAATAACCATCGCCAAGCATAGATCTTCAATTTGAATTAAAGCTTCATTGTAAACTTCCGGCGTAAATTCCATCACTGGCTTACATTTTGCTTGATTGTACTCGAAACAAAGTATCTTCTGATAATTAATCTTGATATTTTATCCACAATTCAGGTGGATTTTACGGAAAACATGATTGCCAAAATAGTCGCAATTGTTGGCATGCCCCTCGATACTGCACACAATATGCCATTCACTGATCTCAATGATCGAAACGATGTTGGACCTCGAACATTGAACAATGAACAATATCAGTTTTTGTATATTTGCAATATACACACAAAAACCGATATTCACAAAAATGCGTATATCTCACGAACCAATATACACAAATCACATTTCGATAGTATTAAATCCTCCGTATTGACAGCCTCTAACACTTGCAAAAATCAGATTTGAAATTCATCAACGCTTTCATGAGAACATCCGTAACACGTAAAAAATAAGTTTTATTTGTGTAAAGGGTTTATGCAATAAGAGCGCTTTAAAAGTTTTTCTAAATAAAACAAAAACGGTTTTAAATAACAACAAAATACTGCGTTCCTGTGAAAGAATATTCAATGCCATTATCTATGGAACTCGATTTCTTTTGCACGGCCATCACGGGCACGCTTGCAGAAGTCCTGACGCTGAGCGCAATTTTCGACGGTTCTCAAGCATAAATCGGCCGATACTGCTGCAATTTCACGTTCGATATTCGTACGAAGCTCGTCAATCGTCGCTGGCTTGTTGGCATAGACCATAGACTTGACGTAGCTCCACAGCAAAGTAGTCCAACGGCGTCAAATTGCACGACCGAGGCGGCCAATCGACTGGGCCATTTTGTGAGGTAACACGTTCACCAAACTTGGTTTTGCAACAAATCGATTGTGACATTCGCTGTGTGGCTTGTGGCGCCGTCCTCTTGAAACCACATTTTGTCCAAGTCCATAGCATCCAATTCGGGCCAAAGCTGTTCGGTTATCATTGCGCGGTAGCGACACTTCTGGTGGTGAAGCGGCTAGAGTTCTTGCATCAAATTGATCTTGTAAGGATGTAGGCCAAGATCTTTTCGCAAAATTCGCCACAACGACGTCACAGAGATGCCCAACGCTTGAGAGCGACGTGTGAGAGACTGATTTGGGTCCTCCTCAATTGATGCGCTCGCGGCAGCAATATTCTCGACACTACGGGCACTATTTTGTCTCACTGACTACGGGAACATTTTGTACTGTGCCAGTGGATTCAAATTTTTCAACTAGACGCTCAATTGTTGATCTGGCAGGACCATTATGACGACCATAAATTGGACGTAGCGCTCTTAAAGTTAAGTTGCTTGCTGTCCCTATCGGTCTACTTTTGTAGCATCCCTATTGAAAATCCCGATATTAATGGCAATATACGCATAAAAACCGATATTCACAGAAATACGTATATCTCACGAATTAATAGACACAAACACAACGCAATAGGCTTAAAACCTTCCTATTGACAACCTCTAACACTTGTAAATATTCGGATTTGGAATTCATTGACGCATTCATGAGAACATCCGTTAGCACGTCAAACATAAGTTTCTTTTATATATATATGTAGACGAATTATTTAAACATTGAGAGAAACAACTAGTCTCCATTGAGATAAGGTGCTAATGTGCGAAAATGAAATTTATTTTATTAAACGTTTTCTAGTTTACGACTAATCGAAAATCGATGTAACCTCGGTAAGGGTATATAAAGAAACTACTCTGTGATTCTCAATTAGTTAAGCTTAATTTAAATTTGCCTCAAGTGAGGTAAAAAGCGTTTGTAATTTGTGTTGGTGTATGTGGGTGTGTGTTGGTGTGTGTTGGTGTATGGGTGTGTGCTGGTGTGTGTGTGTGTACTTACGACATTAACAGCAAATATTAGCGCGCATTTAAAGTGTGTTTAAAGTTTTTACAAATTAACGTCGCACAACATTAGCTCAAGCAAAGTGTTTGCACTGCGCAACGTTGCGTATACGTAATGTACGGAAATGAGCCATGCTTTTGTATACACGTACTAACGTACTACACATGGCGAGTGCTCTTATAAAGCTGACACTCTTACAACAAAAGAAAGTAATTGCAAATGAAAAAGCAGCAACCATCGTGCCCAGCTCGACAATCTGGAATCCAATCAAGCTGCAAGGTCACTTGCACGCAACTTTTGGCCTCGAGCCCACCCAACAACGCCCCAGGTCTGGTCTAAGAACTGCAACAAAGTTTTGACCATTTGCGTTTAAACGTTGAAGATTTTGCAACAGTGTCGCCAGTTTAATGAGCGCTCTCGCATCCTCTCATCCTCTCGCGCTCTTTTGCTGTTAAGTGAAAGGATCCTTAAAATGTTGCTCGGAATGGTGACGTAAACGCAGCTTGTTAGCAGAATGAAGCGCAGCGAACGTAAATAAATTAATGCATACAATCAGGCGCCATAGGCCATGTGTTTAAGTGAGTGTGTGGGTGTGTGTCATATATGTGTATATAATAAGTAGATTCTACTTATATAACACTCCAATGCAAGACGGGAATATTATTTGAGTATGTATATAATTCAAGTTATCAACGCGCGCAAAGAAACTTTTCTCATCTACTTAATGCAGATAAGCGTCTGCCTTTTTTTTTTAGTGCTCTCACAAAAGGTATATAAGTTTTTTATTGAAGTTTGCCAAGCATGGAAATATTATCTAATATGCATAGTAACTTTTGTAATATTAATAAAAGTTAGAAATTCATAGTTATGAGTACAAGCAACTTAAGTTATGGCTGCGGAACATTTTCTAGACTCAAAGGCAATCATTTCGTAAAGACAGATAAAGGCAGATAAAGGCAGATAAAGACAGATAAAGACAGATAAAGACAGATAAAGACAGATAAAGACAGATAAAGACAAATAAAGACAGATAACGACAGATAAAGACAGATAAAAACAGATAAAGACAGATAAAGACAGATAAAGACGGATAAAGACGGATAAAGATTGGTTTCAAAATGACATGATTATGATGAATACAGACAGATAAAGAGAGTTAAAGACAGATAAATACAGATAAAGACAGATAAAGATAGATAAAGATAGATAAAGACAGATAAAGACAGATAAAGACAGATGAAGACAGATAAAAATAGATAAAGACAGATAAAGACAGATAAAGGCAGATAAAGACAGATAAAAATATATAAAGACAGATAAAGACAGATAAAGGCAGATAAAAACAGATAAAGACAGATAAAGACAGATAAAGACATTGAAAGACAGATAAAATCAGATAAAGACAGATAAAGACAGATATAGACAAATGAAGACAGATAAAGACAGATAAAGACAGATAGAGACAGATAAAGACAGACAAAGACAGATAAAGACATTGAAAGACAGATAAACACAGACCAAAATAGACCAAAACAAGGTGAATATTTGATTATATCTTCAACACAGCTCGTATGACTCATGTGAGCCAAATAAACAAAAAAAATTGTGATTTTTTGCCAAAAGAAACCTTTTTTTCTGACCAGGTTCATGCTTCATTCTTGTACCACAAAAATTTGCTACGTTGTCATTGAAACAAAAATAATATAGATATACAGGGTGGTCTATCTAGTGCTTGGATTTTGAACTACCGATTATTTGACTTTTAAGACGTCAAATATCATTCATATAATTATTTGGTAAAAACATTGACATTTACGAAATGGGACGCTTGAGTCTTGAGTTTGGCCGAAGATGGCGAATTTTATCGAAAAATCATCTTTTCGGACAAATTTCATTTCCACCTCGGTGGTTATGTTAATAAGCAATATTGTCGCATCTGGGGCAAGCGTTTCACGAGAAGCCAATGCACCCACAACGAGTGACTGTTTGGTGCGGAATTTGGTCTGGCGGCGTCATCAGCCCATTTTTCTTCGAAAATGAAGAAGGGGCCGCCGAAACCATCAATGGCGTGGGCTACCCCGCAATGTTGACCGACTGGTTCTTCGAACAAATGGAAGACGATATTTGGATTCAACAAGACGGCACCCCGTGCCACACAGCGAACGCCACAATCGATCTTCTGTGCACAATCTTCAGAAATCGCATAATCAGTCGAAATGGCGTTGTGAATTGGCCACCAAGAAGCTGCGATTTGAAGCGTTTGGACTATTATCTTTGGGGTGCGGTGAAAGATGTATGCTATGCCAACAATCCGCAAACAATAGATGAGCTGAAGGACGAGATTAGAGCCTCTTATGCTAGGATAAGGCCCGATACAATCGAAAATGTTCTAAAAAATTGGACCGATCGAGTGGCATACTGTTGGCAGTGGTGGTCATTTGACCAAAATTATTTTTGATAAATAAATGTCATGAACCAACCTTTCAAATTAATCTTTGACCATTGAAAAATATTCAACCGTTTTGTTTTTATAGCAAAATTAAATTCCAATTTTTATATGGACCACCCTGTATATAGCATCCTGTAAGAAATATCCTAAAATTTGCTCAAAAATTTTCAGAGTATATAAGCTTTGCTTTATCTTAGCTGTCTTCTATTTTATATTGGTTTTTATTTTGTGCTGTTTTACTGACTTCTAATTTGTTGCCACCGCCGACACGCGCCCCACACACACTCACACAAACAAACATATCCTTAAACACACACACACATACACATGTGTGTATACTGTCGACTGGGGAAGTGTTGATGGCGTTAACTTAATTTTCAGCAAACACTCGGCTCGCTGCTCGAAGTTGCTTTGGTTCTACCCTCTGCTGAACTCAGGAACTCAGTCAGAGAAGCGGCAAAAACTCCAAAGATCCAGCGGTAACTAGAGCAGCACCGAGGCTGTTGGCGGCTCGACTTGGCCATGGAGTTTTTGCCCTGGTCTAGGGAATGAGTTCTCGGAATGGGTTGGCATGGCTGGCTGGCTGGTTGGCTGGTTGACTGGCTGGTTGGGTTGGCAACATTAAGTACATTTCGTTTTTGCTGACTTCTCTTGTGTGAAATAAAATTAACTAAATACGCTCATGAGTAACATTCATAATAAACATTAAGAAAGGCGCAAAAAGTAAAATAAATATAAAAAATAATATTTGCCAGACTCCTTTTTGCGATTATGCGCAACGTCGCACTGTGGCCAGCGTCATCTATGTCCTTCCAATCTTATGACCATGCTCTCTGCCTCCCACCCCATGTGCGTCCCCAATGTCATCCTACTACTCATAGTCATCGTCGACATCGTTTGTAGCAAATAAAGAACGCGAGGGAAACGGCAAGCAAAAGAAATTATGGCATAAGTTACTTAGGAGTACCCCGCATGGCACGCGTCCTGCTCCCTGCTCCCAGCCAGATACGCTCTAGCACGCTGCATCAACTTGGCTACACTTTACTTTTATGTGGCGCGCGGAATGTACTTGCAACCGAAATAAAGATACAGATACAACGCGCGCGAGATACAAGCACATTTGTAGCGATAAGCGTCATAAAGTTATCGTAAGTAAGCGTCGAAAAGACCAAAAATAAACCGAAAAAAAATTCCAAACACACTCTCTGCCAAACTTGAATAAAAAAAGTAAAAGAAAAAGTTTAAGCAGCGAACTTACAAGCTAAAGCCACAAGCAAGCTGAAAAAAAATTGGACATAATCGTGGGGATAACCGACTGTGGGATACCCTGCTAATCGCAGGGTATCGTTGCGAAAAAAAAAGTTGATATATATTTTAGGATGCATTGAAAGCAAACCAGAGCTAAATTGGTCCATCTAGTAACCGGCCAATCGGGATGTTGACTGCATTGCCTACAAAACTCTGCAGCCTCAGGAAAAAACAGAGAATAATTCCTAAGGCAAGCCGAAAAAAAAAAATTTTAATACTACCTTGTTGATGGGAAATATTTCTCTTCAGATAGTTCTTCGATAGGAGCTCTTACGGGGCATTGCGCTATTGGTAGACACGCCAATAGATTGGGCGTGCCGCATTTTGACTACTGTACAAGCTGTCAGGAGGTAGAAGACGAAAAAACAGTAGAACACCTCTTGTGTGGATGCATGGCACTATGCAGGCGGAGACTGACAACACTGGGACCCGAAAGCCTTTGGGAATATTACTGAAATTGCCGAAATCGGAATATACAAGATTAATTCGTTTATCTAAATCGACAGGTTGGTTCAAAGAGGATACAGGAGAGTCGAGTACTGACTCAAGTGGCATCATAACGGGCGTTTCATAGGCCTAGGTATGCCGGATTGGCAACCACTTCTACCTACCTACCTACCTAGTGCCTCGATAACCTAAAAAGCACTACAGATTCGATACTTAGTGCGACTCTATATCCAGAAAAGGGCATTCCCACTACATAAGTTGCCATAGAATCCTGATGCATAATGTCTCCCGTTTAAAACTATTCCAAATAATTTAGTCTCTGTTAGTATGAGCTGAGCAACGATTAAATCAGACAAAAATGAATATTACATAGCTGATAGGGCCAAGGGCAGACCAATGGATCAAGAGAATTTTCGTAATAGGAAATAATAATAATAATACTGACAAGATTTCCCACAAAACACTGCAGATTCAGGAGACATCTTAGAGAATTGAATTGTGTGTGAATGAAGAGGAACCATCTCAAAAGAGATCACTTAGCGTGACTCTCTCATCAGAAGAAGGACATTCCAGCTTGGTTGGCATAGAACCCGGATGTACGATTGAGTAGGAACCATCTCAAAAGACACTTATCGTGACTCTCATCAGAAGAAGGACATTCCAGCTTGGTTGGCATAGGACCCCGAAGTACGATTGAGGAGGAACAATCTCAAAAGGTACTTAGAGTGACTCTCATCAAAAGAAGGACATTCCAGCTTGGTTGGCATAGAACCCCGATGTACGATTGAGGAGGAACCATCTCAAAAGACACTTAGCGTGACTCTCTCATCAGAAGAAGTACATTCGAGCTAGGTTGGCATAGAACCCCGATATATGATTGTGGACGAACAATCTCAAAAGACAATAAGCGTGACTCTCTCATCAGCAGAAGGACATTCCAGCTTGGTTGGCATAGAACTCCGATGTACGATTGAGGGGAACCATCTCAAAAGACACTAAGCGTGACTCTCTCATCAGAAGAAGGAAATTCCAGCTTGGTTGGCATTGGAACCCCGATATAGGATTGTGGAAGAACCTTCTCAAAAGGCACTTAGCGTGACTCTCTTATTAGAAGAAGGAGATTCCGGCTTGGTTGGAATAGAACCCCGATGTTCGATTGAGGAGGAACCATCTCAAAAGACACTAAGCGTGACTCTCTCATCAGAAGAAGGACATTCCAGCTTGATCGGCATAGAACCCCGATGTACGATTGAGCAGGAACTATCTCAAAAGACACTTAGCGTGACTCTCTCATCAGAAGAAGGACTTTCCAGCTTGGTTGGCATGGAACCCCGATGTACGATTAAGGAGAAACCATCTCAAAAGACACTTATCGTGACTTTTATCAGAAGAAGGACATTTCAGCTTGGTTGGCATCGAACCCCGATGTATGATTGAGGAGGAACCATCTCAAAAGACACTTAGTGTGACTCTCTCATCAGAAGAAGGACATTTCAGCTTGGTTGGCATCGAACCCCGATGTATGATTGAGGAGGAACCATCTCAAAAGACACTTAGTGTGACTCTCTCATCAGAAGAAGGACATTTCAGCTTGGTTGGCATCGAACCCCGATGTATGATTGAGGAGGAACCATCGCAAAAGACACTTAGCGTGACTCTCTCATCAGAAGAAGGGCATTCCAGCTTGGTTGGCATAGAACCCCCCGATGTACGATGCCACCCTTCTACAAGCACTACAAATAATATACTTATTTTTTTGTATTGGATGAGTACCGAATCGGTGGGAGGTTTGGTCGCTTTCAAGAGAAATGTTTCGCAAGGGCTATTAAAAAGAAATCAATAAATTTTGTTTAAATTATTTAGATTACGTAAAATAAAAAAATATCCTTCTAAGTAACAAAAAAGTCTTTTAACATATACAAAAATTATCTTAATAAAGAACAAAGCCAGACATCAGCATGAAAGCTACCGTTAAGGATTGGATATATTTTGGCTACATTTTGTGAAACATTTTTCTCCATACGCAAAAGATTTTGTAGAATGTTGAGGATAAATATAGAAATTATAAGATGGGTGTTTCTTTAAAATTTTCAAGAATTGACTTTTTACACGACTTATATAAATACACATATTTACCCTTGTGGATTCGCTAAATCCGAAAACCTTAATACTTCAGGGTTCTAACATATCCTCAATAAAATATATTCGAATTTAACGCCGAATCCTAATTTATTTGTTCCTTCCATTTCGATATACGACCTAGAATTTAATTAAATTTAAAATTTATTTTTTAATAAAAAAATTATAGCAAAAATTAAATTTTACTAAAATTTTCTTCCGAATTCCGAATTCCAAACCTTGAATGTTACGAAAAAAAAATTTAAAAAAAGGAGAAAAATAACAATTTTTTTAACACAAGACTTACTCAAGCCATTATGGACTGGTTGTTGGAAAGCTGAGGGTCAATTCGGAAGTAATCCGAATTCGGGGTCAGAAGGATGACGTCAGGATTTAGAGATATTTGAGGCTATGCAACCTAATTTATTTTTCCATAAGACTTAGTCAAACCAATATGGACTAGTTTTTTGAAAGCTGAGGGCCACTTCGGAAGTAATCCGAATCTGGGGTCAGAAATGGGCTATCTTGTCAGGATTTTGAGAAATTTGAGGTTATGCACCCTAAAACATTTTTACTTTTTTTTATAATAGCTCGAACAATGTTGTAGCAATACCCTGGACTCTACGTGGTTAGGGTATTAAAACGCGAAGACAAGCGAAAAATTGGTTACAACCCGAGAAAACTATGACATAGCCGCAGTTCCATGTTCCTGCCTCATCTATGTTTAGGGACAGCCAGAACAGATCCCTGGTGTATTGTGCGAGGGCAAATGTTGCACAACATCAAGTCAATTACGGAACGACAAGCAGGGCCAAGCAGTGTATAGAAAATAGAGGACTCTGAGCAAAAAAAAAATAAATAAAATAGAGGAGCAGCGTAGTTCCAAGAAAGAGCAAACTAAACTTTTTCGCGCTTTGTTTTTTCCACTGTTGTCAGTTTAATGAAAGCTGTTTGGTTAATATTGCAACACATTGATATGCTGGCAGTATCTGTGTGTTCGTAAATGTATCTGTGTATACGCGTATGTGTGTGTTCTGGTTATTTACTTTTGCTTTATACTTTTATTATAATGCTCGGACTGTCGCTGACTTTTGCTGGCGGATCAGTTGGAGATTTAAGCATTATTATTGGCCAGCATATTGCCATATGAAAGCAATTAGCCCGGCATTAAAAATAAAGATGGTGTATTAACTGCTTGACGGTTGACCGCTTGCCAATTATAAATACCTTGTACATGGCAGATGAACGCGTATCGAAAGGATTGACCATAATATATTGAAATTGTTGGCCGACATTGATGGTCATTTCTGTTAAAGCAGTCAGTTGGGAATATAAAAATGTGCAGATTGGGATTAGATGTAAAAGTAAATCAAGTAATTTGAACTACTTAATAAATAAATTTGACTTTATTCTAGTTTTTAATCTATCTAAAGGCGGATCTAGGATGTAACCACGTCTGGTTTTGGATTTTTGATTTCAGCTAATATAATATTATTATTAAATATATTTGGAGTAAAAAATGAAAATTATTTCAACTTTCATTACAAACTAAATTGAAAGAGGGGGTGAATGCTAAATACCTGCTGACGCTGATGACGTAGCAGTTTCCTTCTCGCTTAAATACCCCCAATCTCTCTGCGAACATATGACCAACGTCCTGCGTACGCTCTTAGCATGGGCCACGGCTAGTGGATTGGGGGTTAACCCAAATAAGACAAATCTTAAGCTCTTTACCAGGATGTGAAAGCTTCCTTCTCTTCCCAAGCTTAATGGTACGACCTTACCATTTAGCGACTCAGCCAGATACCTCGGGTTAGGACTAAGCAGCAAACTAGACTGGAACATAAATACAGAAGATCGAAGAAAAGGGGCAACGATCGCTTTATAGACATGCAAGAAAGCCATTGGACTTAAATGGGGCATGTCGTCAAACATAGTTCACTGGCTGTACACTGCCATTGTGAGACCTATACTGATATAGAGTCTCGATCTGGTGGCCTACCTTAGATAAGGGGTCCAACCTTAAAAAGTTAATTGAACCTCCAAACTTAACATTAGTGATGCTCTACACTCCACCCCAAACGAAGCACTAGATATTATTCTAAGCCTCCTACCACTGAACAAGGTGGGGAAACAATAAGCCATTCTATCAGCTTTACGCATGAGAGAAGCGAAAAAATGGAATGACCAACATTTTGGTCATGCAAAGATTCTTAAGGGGAACCCGCTTATCCCCGAAAGCACAGCCTACTGCATACCGCAGGAACATCTCATAACCAAATTCAGCGCCTATATTCCAACCAGGGAAGAGTGGAATACAGGCCCAGCGGGCACGATAAAGGTGTACACGGACAGTTCCAAGCTAGACGAACGTGTAGGCGAAGGCGTCTACGTTGACGGTTTCAATGTTAGAACTGTTATTCGACTCCCGGACTACTGCAGTGCTTTTCAAGCAGAATTCACTGCAATCCGGGAGGCTTTAACAACAATAAGAAACTAACAAGTTCCAAATAAGAACTTATGTATCTACTCGGTCAGCCAAGCGTTTATTAAGTCCCTAGTTTCGATGACTTCGGGCATGAAGTCAGTGAATAACTGCCACTTGTTTCTAGGGGAGATGGCTGAACAGTTTTCAATTCACCTCATATGGGGTCCCAGGATATAGGTATTTCGAGGGTAACTGTATTGCGGATGAACTGGTTAGACAAGGAAGTACCGACATCATCCTTCAAGACAAGAAGGGCCTGGGTATACCCATGGCCAGCTGTAAACTGGGAATACGAAATTTTTTCGCTCTCTGTGCAAATAAAACGTGGAATCGGACATCGAACACTTGTAGAATCTCGCGGCAAACTTGGCCGATTTACTGCAGCAAAAAACTTTTTTCTGAATAGAGCCCGGTGCTCATCTGTTATCCGTGCTATCACGGTACACTGTCTGGTGGGTAACCACGCATCCAGGTTAAATGCTCCCCACCATGACTTCTTTAGAAGTCTGTGGCGATGAGGAGGAACTAAAGACGGTGGAACACTTTTTCTGTCATTGCCCTGGGCAGGCAGTAAAAAATTTAGGTTCCTTGAGTCACACTTTCTTAACGATTTATCTCAGCTCTCTGAACAAAGGTTTATTCATGCAGCCGGATGGCTTACTCATCTTTTATAGGGGACTACTCAAGTGGGAAAGAGTTGTGAAATAGTTCACTGTCGCGGTATCTCAACGGGCCTATCCTTGGCCTAAGTGAGTTGGGACGTCAGTAACCTAACCTAACCTAAATTAAAAAATAAATCATATGAAAACCAATAGTAAATAATATCTGTTAATAAGACATTTTAGTTCAGGGTTTCAAAATTAAAAACTCAAAATGGTCGTATCAATAGAACTATATTAAATTTTTTACATAGAATATTATTATCACTGTAATAGACCCAGTCGAAGTAATTAAAATTAATTCAAATATTAGGATAAGTTTTGATTTAACAGTTTTGTGTATCCCAGAGTTAGAACATCATATATAATGATATAATAATGATGTAATCCTCGAAAACATAATGTTATAATGTAATAAAAGACAAGTAGTACATTTTATGAGTTTATATAAAAAAAAAACAAAAATCTGGATCTTGCAGTAATTTCGCGAAACGTGGAAATTGCGTGATCATAAAAAACTCCCATAATGATTCCATCCTTAATTTTATCCCAGCTACACTCGTTTTGTGCTTTTATTATTTTTAAGAAAATATTTTTAAATGAATTAAAAATATCTTTTGCATACAAATTTATTTCCCCTACATGTATATTTATCCCGAAAAAAATATTAAATAAATATAATTAACCAGTAACAAATAAAATTAAAGAAAACAATGTAAAGTTGCATGCAAATTTCTCATTCACTGCGTTTACTGTGTTGCAACGCATTTAAATGAAACCAAAAATTATACCACTTAATTATATTGACTCAAAAAAGAGAGACTGTAATTTGTTTGCAACATAACCTCAACAGATGCAACGGATTCACACACACTCTCGCCCTCTATCTCTCTCTCACTATCGCGCACATGCAAACAATGACGTCACACTGACATACAGAGCCACACATTAAATACTTTAATCTGCATAAGATTGCATGTGTTTAAAGCCAAAGAAGAGTAAAGTAGGGACAAAAAGAAACAAGAATCAGAATATCAAAGAGCAAAAAACAAAAAACAAAAAAAAACGCAGCAGAAATAAGAGGAATCTGTATAATTTAAATCACTGGCGTCACAGAGTCCGAATCCGAGTGCGAGTCCGGATCTGTGTCCTGGCGGGCAACTCGTTGGCAGTCAAGGTGCATCAGGCAGCATTCAATGGCGGATTCACGCTGGGTTACACTACGGCTTGGCTGGACTACATTAATAAAGCTGCATATACATATATGTATGTGTATATGTATATGTATACATATTATATACGGCAAAGCTGATGCTGAGGCTCTGCGTGGCTGAAAGGGGGCGTATGGTGGGCTTAAGTGACAAGCGGACATACATAAGTGACAGTGAAATGTTGCATTTTATATATATATTATATATATGTATGTACAACTGCATGACTGTGTGCATAAGTGTGTGTGTGTGTAATGGTACGCAATTCATTCAGGTAAATAAATATGTACACAATCCTTGTTGTTAAGGCTTTACTCTCTCAGAGCAGTTGGCTCTCTGCTTGTTGGTGTTGTCTTTTAAAGTCAATTAAGCTAAAAGCACAAATTCGCACTGATTACGTAAATGTATCATGTGTCAATGTGGCTCTCTTTTACGCTTCTCCTCTCTGCCTCTCTCTCTTTGTGTCTTCTTGTGTAAGTGTGTGTGTGCGTGTATTTGACTTCTCTTCTTAATAACCCGCAACGAGCATTAAAATAAAAGTCAACACTCGGCTTGGCTGCCAATTGCAAAAAGTTGACATCAAAAGCCAAGACTCTTTCCGCTACAGACACCTATAAAATAGTTACACTGAGAGAAATCGGCACAAATGGTGAACATGTTCAGAATGCTTTTGGGCGTTACAAGTTAATCGATCTTTTGGCGTTCTCCGCAATTCTTAATTATTTTATTAACAGATTTTAGGAAAATTTTTCGAAAAAAAAAACAAATAACGTCGCTGTTGGGCGTTACATGTTAATCGACCTTTTGGTATTCTCCGGAATTCTTAATAATTTTTTTAACAGATTTTAGGAAATTTTTCGAAAAAAAACTACAAATAACCTCACAATTTACACAAAGAGAAAAAGAATAAGAAATAGGCACATTAAAAAAAATATTATTTTTTATTTAAAACATATTTTTTTATTTTTTATTTTTATTTACAACCATGAAATGACAATTAGGGACTTGCTGCAAGGCGCCTTAGACATAACCTGGGAATGGTGTAAGAAAGAGGGTCTGTCAATCAATCCTACAAAAACCATTGTTTCTTTCACAAAACAAAGGGCATTTCATATCTCCGCATTAACAATCAATGAAACAGAGGTACCCCTAATGATAGAGGTACATATCTAGGAATTATCCTGGATAAAAAACTCACTTGGGACGTACATCTTGATTCCGTAATCGCAAAGGCCAAAATAAACCTTTGGACTACGCAACAACTTCTGGGTAAACCCTGGGGTTTGAGGCCCAAAATGACGTTCTGGATCTACACACAAATGGTCATCATGCTATATGGGGCATTTGGTATGCTGGGAGAAAACTAAACAAACCACAGCTGTACTAAAACTAAGTAAACTACAGAGGCTAGCCTTCCTTAGCATCACAGGGGCATTGAGAACTATCCCAACTGCTGGCATGGAAACACTACTTAACTTACCACCGCTACGCATAGCAATACAGGAAGAGGCTGCAATCCAAGCACTCTCAATCCACTTTAAAGAAACCTACAAATCCTTACAAGGGTCTGCAACGCAATATGCATGACCCAGGCTAATGACCCTACAGACACAGTACTCAACTTTACCAAGAGATACAAAGTCACTTTTCCATCAAGAGAGGAATGGAATGCTAACCCAATCTGGTTAAAATGGATCTGGAAATGGTACACAGATGGATCAAAAACGCTCCAAGGGGTAGAAGCAAGAATAGTGGGCCCCAGACCACACAAATCAATCACCTTAAGCAGTGACACCACAATTTTCCAAGCGGAACTGTACGCAATAATGGAAACAGTGGAGCATATATCTAAAAGAGGGCTCAAGAGACTTAAGATCAAAATACACTCAGATAGTCAATCAGTCCTCAAAGCACTAAAGAGCCACACATTTACTTCCAAAGTCCTTATAGAGTGTAACAACGCACTCAACCTACTGGTCACCCACAACCAATTCTTCCTAATATGGGTGCCCGGCCATGAAGGTCATGAAGGTAACGAAAAGGCGGACATTTACTCCAAAAAAGGGGCGGAAAAATTATTTATAGGCCCATCTCCCTGTTTTGTCTTAAAAAAAAACCATATAAAACATGAGACAAAATAATGGACTCAACAAAAAGTCACAGAATATTGGTACGGCCTTGACGACCTCAACCACTCCAAAAATTCCTAAGCTTTAGCGCCAAAAGAGCGAACATGGCGCTCACCCTAAACAGGAAAAGTGTAAAGGAACTCTTTGGAGCACTAACAGGCCACTTCGCCTGCAACAAACACCTACACAGGTATATCGGATTCGAACACATGCAGATTTTGCAGTGATGAGGAAGAGTCTATGGAACCCCTGATCATTAAGTGTGAGGCGCTATGCCGCAGAAGACAAAAAATTCTAGATGCATAACTACTAGAAGTTGAAGACCTTCAAAAGCTCCCTAGGAAGGAGCTAGTCAGTTTCCTCGACATAATGTATGTAGGGGTACACTATAGATCAAGCTGGTCGCAGTGCATATGGGCCTTTGCCCAACCCTCAATAACGATTACGATAAGACATCTCTTCCTATTAAATCATTTAATTTTTATATTTCTTTTGTTCATAATTTAGTTATTTTTTTCATTATAAGAATTAGAATAGATTAAATTTTTTTTTTTAATTTGAAGCAAATTAAAAAAATATCCAAGTTATTATTTGTTATTAGTATTTGCTTATGAGTTAGTTCTTTATAGAGAAAAGTCTACCTTAATACAAAATTATCGATAGCATGATTATTAATGGAAAGTTTTTTATATATATAGCTTATTCACCTATTGGACTATAACCTCAATTTTTAAAAAGTTGACTGCAAAAAAGAGAATCTCAGTATTAGCTGGTACCTCTATAATATAAGGAAAAAATTATCAAAATCGAAGATATCAATTGATGGTTCTCGTAGTCTCATAGTCATGAGATCTAGAAAAATTAAGTAGCAATACATCTACTACTACTACGAATTCTGATCTCATAAGTGGAACATAGAGCCTCCCTCTCGGGGATTGCTACCTTGTCGTGGTGAGGGGCCTCATTGGGGGCGATGAATCCAAGATTGATACCGGCGGCAGCATACCTATCGGTAGGGCCACCCAAGCCGGTAAGGTCGAGGAAGAGTCCTGAAGGTAAAGCAGTTTACAGCAAACCCTGATGCCTTTTTGGCAGCCAAATTGCCATCAGGTAAGCTTCTGTTTCCCCGTATCAGGGGCGGCTTTAAACTAAAGAATCTTTGAACCCATCACTCATTGATTCTCATAAAAGATGTCGGAATAACATGGAACAAAACAATAATGGAAACATGTCTCCAAGGGGTACCCAACAACTATTGGTCAATCTCCCTGCTACGGCAGCCAGCCCAGAGGATTTGGAGATGCTAATTTCACGTTATAACGACAACACGATGATGTAACCAGGAATGCATCTAACACTTACTTAAATTAGAAACGTACTCTAAAATTTAGCTATTACCTCTGCATTTCATGCAATATGAAAATGCTAATAATATCCAGCACTTTTGAAACTTAAAACCCCAATTTGCTTATATAACATATATTTTGGTCGTCGCTACGATTCTTCTCATTTGTATGTATATGAATCATTCAAGATGAAACAGGGTTGACAGATTTCTAAAGCTTAAACCAGTCTGCAATCGACTCACAAGCTTACTTTAATGTTGCTCTTCGATCTTCATAACCTATATCTGATTATTTTTTAAATTAACCAGACTTATTTTCCCAGCGTTCTCGATCTACTCTGAGATGTTAATTTTTGATGACTTCTCAAATCTCCCAGTAAAAGCTTTAATTGAACTATAAATAAAATTAAAGCGTTATCAGCCAAAAAATTTGATGACTTTCTTGACTTTTGTGCGAATTTCTTTCCCATAACCCAATTTTTTCTGAGTGTATCTGAATGTGTGTATGTGTGTGTCTGTATGAGTGTGTGTGACTTGTTTAGCAACGGAAAATGCATTTTACTTCCGCTGACGGCAAATACGAACGATTTTGCAAACATATGCAACACTGCAACTAGTATATTGAATCCTTGCAAACAAGGAAGAGAGACAGAGCCTCAGATAAAGACAGTGAAAAGCAGATGGAGGGGGTTATCGAGGGGGGCTATCGAGAAAGAAATGCAATTTGTCGCTGACATATAAAAAATATTATATACAATTTTCTCTCTTTCAACGTGTCAATATGCAAACAGCTCACACACACATGTCTCACTCAAAGGCCAAAAAACTAATACAGCCAACTTGTGACTGCCTCAGGCGGCCCACTCAAACACAGATACTTACGCACACTCACACACTCAATATGTGTTAAACTTCTGGGGCAGACAATTAAATAGTTTTTTGAAATACAATCTAAAGCAAAGACCAAAAAGTCTTTCGCCTACAAGTTGCCCAAAAAATTAAAAGCATTAAACTATGCCAAAAGTTAAAACTTGACAAACTCAAAAGAAAACTGTTGTGTTGGGTTCTTAAAAGGATATCTACCCGTGGGGCAACAAACAGGACAAACAGACGGCACAAATAGCCTGGATGAATCTATGCTAAAAGTATGTCCAAAGGTTGCTCAAGTGGCACGGCATGTGAAGGTATCGGCCAGGCGGCCTAGGTTGCAGCTATGAAAATTGCACAACATTGCTCAACTTTAGTTTTTGACATCCGCTCCATTTAGTCAATGGACTTGCTTAAGTATGCCAACAATGGTCAAACGTGGCAGAAACGAATCCAAGTGGAGCACAAACCAAACCAAACCAGACTGGGTCTTAATGTTTGTTTGGTCTACAGCAATCAGTTCTCACTGTGCTTGGTCCGAAAGTGTGCATACGCAGAGATACAGGAGTGTTCCGGTGGACATTTTTTTTAAATTTGCAAAATTTAATAGAAAGTTTGAAACTTGAAAATTATAATTTTAATTAATTTATTTATGCTTTAAATTGGATTTTATAGTCTTTTAGCTAAAATTTATTTCAAAGATTTTAAAGTGCAAAAAAATTCTATAAAATGTCATCATTGTATTGAATTTGTTTAGTCTAATGAATAGCATAATAACAAACATTTTGAAAATTTTTAATTTTCATCAAAGGCTCTAGTTACAATAGATACTGAAAACTGACCTCAGCGATTTTCAACATCATTAGCTTTCCAGTTGTCAGTACATTACCCAGGAAGACCCTTTTTAGAAAAAGTATAAACTTTTTGAATAAAGTTTCCAGCACGGTATCCAGGAACCTTTTGTCGATTACATTATTAGTGACTCTATTTCATAGCTGGTACAAAATTTTGTAATATATTTGATTTTTAGTTCATTAATTGAAATCTATACGAGGTGTGTTTAAAAAGTAAGGTAACACTTATAACCTTTACGCCTCGCACAACCAAATAAAAAATGCCATTCACTTGAAATTTGGTACAGATGTTCGGGAAGAGTGTGCTAATACCACTAAACAAAAAAAAACCGATAATCGAAATTACGTTGCCCGCGAAATTTGAAAAGTCTCCTTACTTTTTGAACACACGTATATATAAAAGAAACTTATATTTTACGTGTTACGGATGTTCTCATGAACGCGTCGATAAATTTTGAAATCTGATTTTTGCGTATGTTAGAGGGTGTCAATATAGAAGTTTTAAGCCTATTTCGAAGTATTTTTAAACTTTAGAAGATGTTGCTAATACTGCTCATCCATATGAAATGCGTGTTCTATTTGCGTTTATTTTGGCAACATGTTTTCCATCAAATCCACCTGAATTGTGGATAAAATATCAAGATTATTTATCAGAAGATATTTTGTTTCGAGTACGTCAAGCAAAACGTAAGCCAGTGATGGAATTTACGTCCGGAAGTTTACAATGAAGCTTTAATTTATATTGAAGATCTTTCGCTTAGCGATGGCTAATAAAGTATTAGGACAATTGGGAATGTCGTCTCCTAATCGATCATGGCATGATGTATATCAATTGGAAGAAATCCAACGAATCAAATTCATTATCAATCTAATCGTATTGCCCAGGAACTTGAAGATCGCAATGAACGTGAAAGAATTCGGTTAAGACAGACCCGTAAACCGCGCCATTCGACTTATAATGGGGCAAGTTTGAATGGGGCTGCAAACTAATCTAAAAATCTTATATTTTCCAGATAAGCGAACTACAGAATCTTACGATGTTTATTCACTTTAAGAGTATTTAAAAAGTTTGAGCAGAAAAACGTTCATTATAGAATAATATTTTAGCAACGCATTTTTTTTGAAAAATTTTTTGATTCTTTTAAAAATATCTATGTAAGATAAGGTTTTTTTGCGATTTTTTAAAGCTAGCTTATTTGGCCCTACGCTCCACCCGGAGTTAGAGGAACTTATATATATATATAAAGCTAGCTTTTGATATAAGTTTATTTATTGAAAAACTTAAAACAAAATAAACATTTAAAATTGTGAATAAAATATTAAATAATATTTTGTCAAAAACAAAAATTCTACAAAAAAGTTTAGAGTATATAGAGGCGATGCCCGACAGTGGAATACATTGTTCCTTTTTTTGGAAAAAATGTTCTTCCTGCCCTTATGCCTTCTAAGAACTTTCTAATTGGAATTTTTTTTTGGGAAATTCGATAAGTTTATCATAAGTTTCGTAAATTTTTACCGATTTTGATACAAACCAAAAGTTACGTGAAAAGGATCGATAACATTTGAATGTCGGTTTTGCTCAATCGTTACTCTAGGTTATGATAAGATTTTTGCTTTAAAAGATTTATAGTCTGCCACGCCTCCTGCTGTGCGTTATATAAATTATACAAATCTTACCTATATGGTAAAGGGTATAAAATTAATAATATCGTAAGGGTATTATCGTTGTATTGCCAAAGAAAAGTAGAAGGAAAAAAACAGTTAAATCTATTTCTTTTAGAATTAATTAATATTTAAAAATTTGCATTTTTAGATAAAAAAATTGTATTATTTATTTATTTTTTTATAATAACTTTTTTTTTAATAATTTTAAATATAATTCATAACTTTGGTTGGATCGCCCAGTCTGTTGTTGATCTTTTTCGTTATAACTTTTTGCACCTGAAGTTTATAGAGAACTTTAAAAAAAGTGAATTGAAATCACTTGACGAATTTGAAAATGTAATCAAAAATGAAAAATAAATCGAAGGCGAATATTTACACACCAAAATTTCGTTGAAAATGCCAAGCGGAACAGCCCACAGATACTCAACTCATACAACGAGCTATTGTATACTCTATTTGTTGTTGTTGTGCATTTTAAAGCAGTTTGGACTTTATATTTGTATGTATGTGTGTGTATTGGTGCTTTTGTTGTGCCCAAGTTGATTTCTCTTTTGACCCATTATGAAATTGCTCCGGCAATTTTTGCATAAACAAAATACAAAACAAACATAAAAAGGTGACCTTTTGCCAGAGAGAGATACAGAGAAAGAGATGGTTATAGTTTGAGTGATAGAGATGAATAGACTGCTGCTGTTGGCACGTCAGTTGAACTCAATGTCAGTCAGTCGTCTGTCCAGTCTATCCAACCTCCCCCCCACTGTCACTCAGTTCTACTAGTTTGTATTATTTTGTCTTGCTGTGTTTGCATAGGATCAAAAAAACGAAATGGGGGCCAAAACTGGCGCATCCTTGGGCGTTTCACTCGCATAGAATAGAAGCAGGAGCTCACTCCTGTCTTCATCAGGACACCCCTTGCACCCCTTTTAAGTTTTTTAGTAAATAATACAAAAGCAGCGGCAAATTGCCAGCGTTCTATTGTTACAGTAAATGTTGTGTGATGCGTAACAAATTTTATGATCAATGGACAAGTGAATGGCAAATGGTTGTTGCATGAGCGAGAATGCCAGGAATTGTGAAGGACTCAAGTAGGCTATAGTGTGTGTAGCAAGGACAGTTTGCTTTAATATTCAAGTGAATTGATTTCCATTAAATATACGACATTCAGAGCTGTTCCTGAGTTGAGCTGTAAAATCTTGGACAAATAATGCAAGTTGATTGGGTTTCAAGAGGTGGACAATTTTTTTATCGACATGGTTCATAAGGAGCGACATAATATACTATACATAATTGAAAAGTTGGACTTACCCAGGTGAGTTTGTTTACAACTCAAAGTAGTTAAGAATGGGGACCATTTTTACTCTTAGTCCTGTATAAAATATTTATTACTTGTTGGCATCGTTGTGTAAAATTGGTCATATTTGAGAGTTTCCCATTTTTCTCGAAATGTTTATCTGAAATTTAAAAAAATTTTTATATTATTTATCAATTATTTCTTTACTACAAAGGCGCAATTTGTTTTTAATAGTTTTATGAGAACTGATTGGCTTTTTATTGAATAATTGACTTTCATAATTAATATAAGGAAAAAATTTAATTAAATATTTTATATGATTAACCGTTGATTTCGCAGCTATTAGGTCATTATCATCCTGCAGCATCTCCTCCAGGATGGTTAAAGAATGCCGTAACTACCTCCAAACCCTGTCCGCCTGAAACAAAGTCGTGCTATGTTGGGTGACTGGAGCTCGGGAGCGGATGGTAGCATGACCGTTGACGATCTAGCACGAAAGGGTGCCTCCACGCTGACTACATCTCCTGCGCCGTTTTGTGGTATTGGTTGATCCAAAATCAAAACCATGATAAACAAATGGGCCTCAGGAGAACATAGGAGATACTCCTTCTCCCTTCCGTGGCTTCGTCAAGCAAAAGTGCTTGTCAAGAGAGAGCGGACCTAAAGCTCCTGGTGCATCTACAGAAAATTGGCCTATCGGACTCTTCAGGGTGCAGACTCTGTCTAGAAGATGATGAAACCACCAGACATATTCTGTGTGACTGCCCAGTGATGGTATAGAACAGAGCCTGTTATATGGGAAAGAAACGGTTTAGTCCTTTCCCTTTCAGGTCATAAAGATTTTTGCTTTAACTTATGGGTATGGTACAAAAGACCTTTTGGTCGCAGTGCCCCACCTCTCTGTAAGGAACCCTTCTTCGAAAGAAAAAAAAACCGTTGATTTCACCTTCTCATCCTCATAGATTTTAAATACTTTGTGGAAAACTGAAGAAGGAAATAGGCCGTAGGACTATTCGATAGGATGGAAAAATGTTTTTTTCGAAATAAATCCAAAGCTCGTTTCATGAAAAAATTTGTTGTATGGACACCATAATTTGTACATATTTTGAAAACTAGGATAATTAATCGATGAATTCAGTTTTATATACGAATTAAAATGAAACAAATATGGCCACCCTATTATTCATATATAAAAAAATTAATTTTTTAAATTTTATGGGAGAGTAACAAAGGGCTAAATAGTCATACAGCTGCATATTTAAAAAAAATTAATATCAGGTTCTCATTGGAATGCGCGACATTGGCTGTGGGGTTATACATGCAACTCACCCAGGAGCCGAGAGATGGCCGAAGCCCTTACAGTTAGAGAAGCTAATATTCTTGCTACAGGATCATCAACTAGATACCCATATGTGTCCAATCACACACCTAGTTGCATTGATTTCGCTCTATACCATGGGGTACCGGATTCTCAAGCAACTATTTGCCATAACTGGGACTTAGACTCTGACCATATAACCCTTGTTATTAATTTGCAAAAAGATGGTTCTAATATCAGTCCAAGTCCTCGGTCAACCGTACTGACATCATGGCGTTCAGACAACATCTTGAGTCCTTCTATATACAGCTGCTACTTCTTCAACGCCGCCTAATCCTGTGTCACGTTCCATTAGTTATGACATTGTTCTCACGAGGGAGGCTAAAGAGCTAATCAAAAGAAAGAGGTGCCTCCGAAGAAGAGCCATTCGATCTCAAGATCCTTGGGACCGAATTTTGTGGAACCGAGCGGCAAGACAGCTACGTAACCTCTTAAGGGAACTCAGAAGTTATTTCTTCGAACAAAAACTGGCTGCCATGGACTACACCGTCGATGCGAACTACTCTCTATGGAAGTGCGTAAAATCACTTAAACGACAACCCTTTAGACAGGTTCTTGTCCTATGTCCTGGTGGTGAAGTTGGTAAAAACGAGAACAGCTAATGCTTTCGGATGCCATCTAGGGGATCGTTTCAGTCCTAATGAATTTGCTACTATAGAGCAGACTAGGGAGACCTTCCAGAATCTTCAGACCCCACTGCAGATGTCCCCGCCTTTTAAACCTATAAGGATTGAACAATTAACTGAAGCAATCCAATTATTGCCGAAAAATAAAGCTATTGATAGGATTTGCAATGCTACGTTGAAGGCCTAGCCTACCAGAGCGCTTCTTTATATAGTATTAATTATTAATGCTATTATCAGGCTCGAAGTTTTTCCAAAGCAATGGAAACTAGCTGCGATTCTTATGATTCACAAGCCAGGCAAACCAGAAGCTGATCCTGAGGCGTATCGGCCAATAAGTCTTTTACCCTCCCTGTCTAAATTATAGGAAAGGACAGGCTTCAAGTCTTCCCAAAGCAATGGAAACAAGGTTCTTATAATTAACAAGCCAGGCAAGCCAGAAGCTGATCCTGAGTCGTATCGGCCAATAAGTCTTTTACTCTCCCTGTCTAAGTTATGGGAAAGGACAGGATTCAAGTCTTCCCAAAGCAATGGAAACAAGGTTCTTATAATTAACAAGCCAGGCAAACCAGAAGCTGATCCTGAGTCGTATTGGCCAATAAGTCTTTAACCCTCCCGGTCTAAATTATGGGAAAGGACTATTGCGAAGCGATTTCTGCCATTATAAGTGAATGCAATATCTTGCCGGATCACCAATTCGGCTTTCGAGAGGGACACGGTACTGTGGAACAGTTCCACAGATTGGTGAAGCACATCATGCAGGCTTTTGACGACCTGGAGTTCTCCAACGCTGTCTTCATAGACATGCAGCAAGCATTCGATAGGGTGTGGCACGATGGTCTACTGTGCAAAGTTAAAAACCTTTTGCCTGCACCGTACTATGGCCTTTTGAGGTCATATCTGGCAGGACGAAAGTTTAAGGTCAAGGTAAGAGGACATATACTCGTCCACTTATAATATGAGAGCAGGAGTGCCGCAAGGCAGTGTTCTGAGTCCGCTGCTCTTTTCTTTGTATATTTCTGATATACCCAGTCCTACCTCTGAACATATGGAAGCTCCCTCTAAGGCTATTATTGCGACATACGCAGATGACATCGCAGTCATCTATAATGCCAAATGTAGCGTAGAGGCAAGTAATGGTCCATAAGCGTATCTTGATATTCTCGCAGCTTGGTGCAAATGGTGGAACCCACTAAAAACAATAAACCCTTGCTTCACACTCAAAAGGCCCCCTCCCATGAACTTTGGGAAGCAAACGTCTTTGACGCCATCTTAGAAAACGAACACGCACTTCAAAATTTGTAACTAAAATAAACATTTCGTAAGCACTGACCCATTATTTACTGTAAGAGTATATTACAAACAACCTATTTTAACCATTAACCTTATTCTTTGTGTACAGAATGTAAAAACATAAACTCGAGCACTCAAAGATTACATAGTTTCTGTCTCGGATTGCCAGCTCTCTGTTGTTTTTATAAAATTCACAGTGTAAAGATTAATTTTTGCAAAAGCTTTTCAACAAATGCCAACTAAATGCAAAAAGACCAAAAACCACAAAGGATAAAAAAAAACTCAACAACAACCAGAGTTGCCAAACAATAATAGAAAACAAGCCGAAATTGCAAACCAGCCAATTGATATTATGAAATGAAAGATTCGGTCAATAACTTTTAGACAAGTTTTGTCCATTATCCAGAATTAGAGTAGAGTATATAGAGTGCAATAAAGAGAGAGATAGCGAGAAAGAGAGAGAAAAATTGAGAAATAGTCGAAAATAAATTTGAAATATATTTGAGAGGCAATGGCTTGCTTTATGGGTTATAGCAACAGTATGCTTATATACACTGCCCAAAAATTGGGTGTGAGTTTCGGTAGTGGGTCAAGCCATGCCGACGACAGGTAAATGCAATGGCAACCGGACAAGCTGGCAGAAGTGGCAAGTCTATAGACAGCTTGTTGCAAGAGTAGCCCAGGCAGCAGTAGTTAGGCACTTTTCTATAGCTGTGAGTGTGTGTGTGTGTGTATCTGTGAGTGTGTGTGTGTGTGTATCTGTGAGTGTGCCTAAGCGAGGTGTAAGCACGTTTTTATGTTGTTAACCAAAAGAAAGATGCAGACCAAAAAAAAAAAAAAAGAGAGCCCCAACTGGCTAAAAGCATTTCATGCTACGACTACCTCGACTACGATATCTGCATATGGGATCAGGCTGTGGCAGCCGGCAGGTGGCCGTCAGGCAGGCAGGTGGCAGGCGGCAGTCGTCAGTAAAAGCAACAACAAGAACAACCTAGCCATAGATGCTGGTTGCAAGCAGCAGTTGCAAACTCCGCACTCGACACAGACACGCAAAAGCGCAGCACAAATATTGACCAAAATGCTGAAGCATTCAGAAATAGTCAACAACAATGCAGCAAAGGCAAACGGCAAACGCAAAGCTCACAAGCCGACTAACACACACACACACACAAACGCACATGCTTACAAGCATGGACACACACATACGCATACTGGCTCATGTTCCCATGGATGGGCTCATACAGTCAGCGCAAAAATTATTCGAATAGTTTCTATTGAATTTGTTTTTGCTTTTGATTAGAATATATTTTTAGGCCCTCCACCAGAGATTCGGTCGAAGTAATGTCGCGGTTATTAAATCGGATGAAATTATCAGACCTTCTTTTATATAAGTTTCCCCATGCCAAAACCACTTTTAAAAATTTACAAAATAATAAAATAAAAATATATTATTTTTATTTATTATTTATTTATTATTATTTATTTATTATATACATACATATATTTCAGGTTTTAAATGTAACTCCTTAAGGGTGCATGAAGAAAAGTATTTTTTACTATGGGATAAGTGTATGATTTCTAAAATCTTTTTAGTCGAAGTTGATCTTCAAAATATTTTCTATATTAAATATGTATAATTAATTATTAATTGTCTAAAAAACAAGTTTTATTTTTGGATTTGTTTAAATTTTGTTGTATATTTTTTTATTGGTAAAATTAAAACATTTTTTTCAGTTATACTGCGATTCGTATTTTGAAGTTTGTAATATAACAATTTTAAAAAAGTATTTTCAATCATTGAATGGAACAACAGTAGAAGAATAATATAAGAACGACCAAGAGTAAAAAAATAATATAAGAACGAACAACTGTAGAAGAACGAATAATTGAATAAGAACGAACAAAGAACAAGTGATTAAAAAAGAACGATGTTGTTGAACTTATTCAGTTCGTTCTTTTAAGTGAATGGTTCTTTTTTGTTTGTTCTTTCATGAACGACCCATCACTAGTCTGATGGTCAAAAATAGTCGTTTGTCAATTACTTCTTTGCCAAAGAAATGCAAGACTTTATAGAAAATAAATTATTTTTATTAGGTAAGTTCGAAAAACTCTGTTTTAATAAAGAAGAATATTCTTTGAAAAACTTTATATTGGAAAATGTTTTAAAATATAATATATTTAGACACAATATTTACGATATTGGAATGGATGAATTAATGGATAAATTTGGAAGAAGGAATTTTCATTGAAAAATTATACTTGATACAAATTTTAAGATATATCATTAAAGTTCTCAGATACTTTGTCTAAAAATCTGGATAGCAAGAGTTGTCCTCACGAATACTCCACTAACCTTTATTAAAAACAAAAATATTTTGGAGACACTAAGAGAAAAATTGTCAAAATCTTGAGCTCGATGTGAAGACACGCCAATCACCCAAATTCATCAATCGTACTAAATAAATAACCCTAATTTAGTTTTGGGTCGAGAAACAGGAAAATAAAAACCTTTTTAAGCACATTTTTCGAAAATTTTTTAAAAAACATGTTTTTGGGCACTCATTTTAGGTATTCGACAATATCTTGTAATCAAAATTTTCTATCAAAATTATTATAACCAAGGCCGAAAATTCTTTTACGAGCATTTCGGGGCTTAAGAAAAATAAGTTTTACCCTAAATAACCCTAAGATCACTTTTTAACGAAGTTTCACACGATGACCCTTAAATTTGTAAACTAGGGTAATTGATTTGAAATCTTAAAAAAATCGATTTTCGGCTTCAACAGTCAAACTTTTTTTTTGCTTTATGTTTTTAAAAAAAGATTTTCTGGGGGAATTTTTGATCTTGAATTCGGATACGGCTAGCTCCAAAAGCTAAGCTTCCATAACTAATGCCATATTTCAAACAAATAAACTGTTAAAGTTGTAACTAAAGCTGGCCTCGATCTTCGACCAACTCAAACCAAAAAATCGATTAATCGGACTAAAACGGTAGGCGTTAACAGGTTAAGCCCGCAAAATATCACAGGAAAGGAAATCTGTATACAGAGCAGAATATTTTTACAAAATTTACTTAAATTTCTTTCCAAAACGAAAACTAAAATTATAAAATTGATGAAAAAAAAAATTGTATAGTTCGTTTGATTCAAAATATAATAAGAGAAAATATAAAAATTAAGTCAACATTTGTTTAATTTTTTTTGAAGATCTTTTCTCAGTTTTCAAAAACAAAAATTAAAAAAACTCTCAAAGTGCCCTCTGGCGGAAAAATGGATTTCTCGACCCCAAAAACATTGGATAGAGAAAAATGAAGTTCTAATTCGATTTTTGAATATTTTTAAAAGCTATTTTAAAAAAATGGACGACTCGATATTTATTAAGGACCCATAGTTAAAAATGCCTTAAAGAACTAATATAGCTGAGAGCCCTAAGCCGATTTCCTGGCTCATACAAATTGATCCGCCAAAATGTATATAAAAGATCGATGCTCGATAAACAAGAATCAATTTTATTATCAGAAAAAAGAATTGATTGAATCGATGCCCAGCTCTAGCTGTAGCTACAAAATTTTATGATGTAAATGGCTTTAAAACAAATAGCGCAAAATTGAACGCTAGAAAATATAATTTTATTTTCTGGTAGAACATAATATGAGGAATCCCAAAATGAAGTTTGGTCATCCTGGCTCATAAAGTCTTCAGGATCCAGGTAGAGAAGACACAAATCTTTTTTGTTCTCTTGACCCCTTAAGAGGGCTCCAATATCTCCTTCTATATATACAAAAGAAAAGAACTATTAAATAAAAAATAAAAAACTTGGTGTTGAAATTATTATTGTTGTTTAATCCAATTTTATTTTTATTATATAGAAATAAATTATACTAAAATTGTTGAAATATTTTTATTTGCTTGTAACTGGTCAAAAAAAAAATCAAAAACTAAATATTCAGTTATTGCTATCGATATACTGGCTATGTTTAAATTATCTAACATCGAAATGGTCGAAACAAAAAATGATCTGCTTCACATGGTTTTATGGATATGTTATATAAGTATACTGCAGAATCTTTTCTTTACTATGAAGAAATAAATTTTTAAATTGTTCTATATCCAGTGGCCGAATATTTTTTGCACCCACTGTGGTTACACTTGCAATGGAAGGACAGGTGAACAGCTATTTGGTCGCTCTGTGAGGGGGTTTGGAGCTTGCTCACTTGACTGAACGAAAGACTCTAAGAGGGTGAGTGTGTGTGTGTGTGTGCGCGTGTATATTAGTTCGTTGTGTGTGTGTGTGTGAAGCTTAGCACTGACCATGCCCAAGTGCGCATTATCCATTGGACCAAACGGCCTTATGCATGTTCTTCATTTATAGTCTCAGGATTCGGTAAGAAGCGGGTTAGGTGCCACATCGAAATTGGTTTGTTTGATTTGCAATTCTAGGTTTTCGTTTTTTTTTTTATTTGTATAATTTATTGGACTTTTTTTCCGATTTCCTTTCTACATCGGCTTTTAGTTTGCACTTAGCAATATTAATTTTTGAAAAGTTAAGTGCTTTGATTTGGTTAATCCACAGTTGCCAATAAAAGGCGGCAAATGAATTTTGTAAGAGAAGGACGCCATGGGATATCAATAAACACAAATTTAGTAAAAGCGCAAATGTATAAGCAGTCAAAAACTTTTTGTTTTTACTTCAATTTCACAAAAATCTCAAATTTCTAATAATTTTAATGAAAGGTCTTAAAAGCTTACCGATTGTAGTTTTATTATGATCTCTACGAAAGTTAAGATGTTTATTAAGTTTGTCCAAATGTATATAATATAGAAAAGCAGACACCATAGGCTCCTCAAAAGTTACTTCCAATACAGTCAGGAGGACAAAAGCTATTGATTTAGACATATCCGTCTAGTCCGTTTAGATCTTGTTGAAAGGAAAATCGTGAGAAACCAAACTTTCTAATTACATAACACGAAATAAGTTTATTTCATATTTTCGAAATAGGGATTTTATTAAAAAATTTTTTATTTAAAAATTTTTAGCCAACTATGGTACTTAGGAAGATATTTGGGATTCCCAATCACAACACAATACCTCTAAAAAAATAGAATTTTTTCCAGATTGTCATCGTGTTTCATAATAAAATACTATTGAAGAAAGTCCTATCTGAAGAAAACTCCTGCTCATACAATAACTTTTTTGTTGCATTTCCATTATCGTTAGATTAATCCGCAGAAATATTGAAGGTTTTAAAGAGTGATGCTCAGAAATCAAGATCCAAACTAAACTGAAATAGAGGATTACCACTCGAATTAATGATCTGGAAGGCGAACAGTTACACATCCATCATCTTAGTCAATCAGACATTGGTCGCGACCGATTTCTGACCTCAAAATCCCTCAAGGGTTTCCTCTACCAACCAGAATTACCATCATTCCAGCCCACAAATTACACAACTTATAAATGACTTGCAACAATTTTTTTTCCAACATCCAAACAGGTGAACCATTTAACAAAAAAAATCACATGCGGAAAAAGTTGCAACCTGATCAAGGTTCAAGTTACCGCCTTCCTATTACCAATGCAAACCACAAACGCTGCTCCAATGACGTCGACTGCGGCAGCGGCAGCAAAACAATACCGGAAAACGGAAACTGGTAACGGAAATGTGCTTTGTCTTTTTGGCGGCGTAGTTTGAAATACTTGAAGGAAAGTATGTCGAGTAGCACTAACAACAAAAACAATAACAATAGCAGTTACAACCCGCAACAACAACAACAATGCCAACAATGAGCCTAGACGAAGGTATTGCCAAGAGAAGCACAACGCTGGGGGCACTCTTGGAAAGACGCCAAGAGAGAAACCAAGACACAAGGCACAAGCTGGAGTTGGTCTGGGGTCTGGGAGTCTCGTCCAAAACAATCCGAGTCGGTTCTAGTGGGAGTTATCCTGCCCGCTGCCTTCTGCTGCTACTGCTGCTGCATTTATGGCTTTTAACAAGAATATTTGTCATTTGCTGTTAGCATTTTGGCTAAATGCGAAATTAAATGAAGTGGATTTACATATTTCGTTCCCTGTACTTTTAAGTACATATGGCAGAGTAGTGCTCTCTCTCACTCTTGTCATCTCTTTTACTCTTATGTCTTTTTGAGTGTGTGCGAGTGTGTGTTTGTATCTGTGTGTGGCATGTGTGTGTGTGTGTGTGTGTGTGTGTGGCAAAGCAAAGTCTTGGGCTGCTTTGTGCGCTGCTTGCAGCTGCTGTGGAAAATAACTTTTTAATGAGATAAACTCGTTGATTTCTAGATTTTGTACGCTGTGGTTTTCTTTGGCGTGCTTTCTCTCCCACACTCTCTCTCTCTAGTTCGATGCCTCTCTTATGCTAAGTTTACACTGCCTTAAACGATAGCAATTGACAAGAGAGTTGAAAACTTAGAGACTAAAATTTTGTGCTACAATTATTCAAATATTTCTTATAACCGCCTAATGCAAAAAAGATTTTTGAATTATAAAAAATATAATAGCTTTAACTGCAAAATTTTACTAGAGACTGCATTATCGAAAGTCTGGAATGCGAGTCTTTACTTGGCTTTACTTTATCTCTTTAGGTAGTGCCAAATACGTCACCAATATATAAGCCTATGAGGAGACTTCGAGAGAGCTATTAACCTTGTTCAATATGAATATATTCATATGTATGTTCGTAATAAAAGAATATTTGAATACCATAGTATATTAGGATTTTGGGCTACCACGCAATGTTGACCGACTGGTTCTTCGAACAAATTGAAGATGAAGCCTTGGACGATATTTTGTTTCAACAAGACGGCGTCCCGTGCCACACAGCGAATGCCACAGATCTATTGCGCACAATCTTCAGAAATCGATTTCTATACAGCCTATATGGCGTTATGAATTGGCCACCAAGTAAGGCGTTGCAGATTTGAAGCCGATTTGGACTATTATCTTTGGGGTGCGGTGAAAGATGAATATTATGCCAACAATCCGCAAACAATTAATGAATCAGGATAAGTGCCCGAAACAATCGAAAATGTGCTCAAAAATTGGACCGATCGAGTGGCATACTGCCAAGCCAATCGTGGTGGTCGATTTGACCGAAATTATTTTTCATAAATAAATATCATGAACCAACCTTTCAAATACAACTTTAAACATTGAAAAATATTCAACCGTTTTGTTTTTATAGCAATTAAATTCCAATTTTTATATGGGCCACCCTGTATATACGTAACCAAATCTTCCATCGTAATTTGATCATCTTGAAAAATTGCACAGGGGCTAAGGGCTGATGACAATACAATCATTTAATAACTTTACCTGATACCCTGAATACGATCATTAGGATTAAAAAAATACTTTGTAGTCTTAAAAATTCAAAATTATAATTAAAAAAAATAAAAATAAACGCTTTAATCGAACTAAAAATTAGAAAATAATTTTGAAGAATAAAAAGTTTGTATTACAGCAATAGAAAATTCCGGCAATCAATTAAGTCTTATATTTCTAAGGATAAGATAAAATCGATTCATAAAAAAAAAACTTAAACAATTACATTATAAATTTTTTGCGTTAACAATACAATTTTTTCCATGGTTTCTTAAATTTTTTAAAATATTCGCTTTGAAAATTTTGACTTTTCTCCGAAAATATAGCAATTTGGCCCATTGTGCAGTATAAATTAAAACGATTTGCTGAAGCCGTTCAAGGAAAAAATATATTTTTTAACTAAGATGTAGACCAGTTGCTCGAACTATCGGCAAAATAAATTATTTTAGAAAAAGTTTTATTATTAACGTGAAAAGTAGTAGTTATCAAAATGCAGTCAAACTGTCCTTACAACAAACTTTATGTTAGTCATATATCTTTCTATTGCGAGTTTTTTTTTAAGTACAGTGATTTTTATTTTAAGATTCGGCATGTTTTCATATCCTTATAACGATTTCTTATAATAACCTTTTTTTTTGTATAATTGGCAAATTTTGTATCCAAAAAAATAAAATTTTTTAAATATACAGCTTTTTGGTAATAGATTAAGTTTATTTTCATTTACTTGTAAATAAACTTAATATAATTAAAAAAAAAAAATTTGGAATAGATTTATATTTGCCCAATAATTTATCATATCCATAGAAAGCACTATCCGTAATCGGATAAAAAATAAATAAAATCTTAAATCAAGATTATTTGCATTCTTGATTTTAATTTTTAAAATGAGACCAAAAAATATTGTATTTAGATTAAAATTTCTTGAATTAAGAAACAAAAATATTGAAATCAATAAGATCAAATAATCAAAAACTTACGACGAAAATTCTGAAATTTAAGCACAGAGTTCCTAAAATAAGATTATACTAAAACGAAAAAAATGTTTAAAGGGTCTGGCTGGATAAGGTACTGGAAACTGTTCCCAGCGATTTTTGAAAAGTAATGATGCAATTGGATGCAGAATGGCAAAAAAAAATTTTAGACCAAATTTCAGTTTTTAAACTTAACGCGATGCGGCTTAATTTAAAAAGCGTCTTTTTCATGTGTATATAATTGCGACTAAACATCTGAATATTTTGGTGGGAATTTTTTTTTTAATCTAAGTTAGCACTAGGATTGTTTAAAAAAAATATTTAATTTTTTTTAACCAACATATTTTCATTAAAAAAAAACACGAAATTTTCTTATTATTTTTTAAGTATGTTCCTTAAATATGTCAATCGCCATGTTTTTTTTAAACATATGTTTTTATACGTTCTATATGGTGTGAATTTAAATTCATCGATTTGGTGAAACAATATTAAAAAAAAATAAAACGACAATTTTTTAATTTATTTTTTTTGTTAAATTTATGAAAAAACAAATTTTTTTGTTGTAAAAAGATGGCAAAAATTATTGTTAATCTTTATAATATTTATTGGAAGGCATACTTTTTGATTTGATGGTGAAAAAAATGGATTAATTTTGTAGGTAAATATAAAAATTTCAGCATTGCTCATCGAACGATTTTTTTGAAAATCTTCATTAAATGGTCCAATTTCAATAAAATTGTGTGGGTTTGCATTTAACATGAGAAATTAAACCAATTTAACCCCTTTCCATACAATATATTTTCTGGTTTTACACTAATTTAGTTCATTTTGCATGATTCTTATTCAATTCCTTTGGATACAAGGCATTGTAAATACTTGAACAAGCGTAAATAGTATATATCACAAAAAAATTTCGAATTGTTAATATTAATAGTGGCTAAATTGGTTTAATTAGTTTTTTGTGATAATAAAATAATAAAACAAGCCATTATATTCTTAGTAAGAATTTCTTACAGTAAGAAGAAAACTCTTAAAACATTTAAAATTCTTAATTTATGAATTTCGAATACTTAGATTACCAGACAAAAACAATTAAGTTTGAACAATTTTTTAGATTAAAAGTTTGTTATATTAAAAAACAAAAATTAAAAATTGTAATTTTCCTTAACTTGCAATGAGCATTTATAAATCTTATTTCGAAATTTCAACAATCTTATTGCAAGATTGATCGATATCCAAAAGCAAGATTTTGGTCACGATTTTTTCTCGGCTATACTTTAATCGTAAACATTTTTAACTTAAAGATTTTTTGCTCTCAAAAGAAGATTACGCATTCCAAAAATGGCAGACAATTTGTTCCTGGTCACGATGTTATTCCCACATAATCTTGAAAATCAGACCGATTTTCTTGATCAGTGTAACATTTTTCTATAAAAAAACATTATAATTGGACCTCGTTAACTGTTTGAGCTACCAAAAATTTAAGATAATTTTTTGAGGAAAAAAAATGGCAAAGTGCAATTAAAGAGAAAAAATACAGATTTTTGGCAATTCTCTCGTCATTATGCAGTTTTTGATTTCATTCGACTTTTTTGTCCAATTAACCTCTGCGTAATGTTAAGGAACTTGAAAAAAGGGGAACTGCGATCGAGATGTGAATGCCATCGTCGACCATGCCCTAATGCAGTGTGAACGCAGCATAATCCGCCAAGGCGCTGCTGCTTAGACGCAAAGCGTTGCGCCGCCGCAGCGTCGAGTCATCGCATTCCCCGTGGATTACACAAAGTTGCAAAATTTTCTGTGACAAATTTATTTGTGTGCCGTATTATATGGCTCTTGTTGTTGTTGTTGTATTTGTTGCTTTTGTTGTTGTTGTTGGCATTCTTCTACGCTGCATGTGTGTGTGTGTTTGTGTGAAAACTTAATGAGCTAGCAGACTGTTAAAGTAGCTCAACAGCTGCTGTCGCCATTACAGCAGCCGTTTCCTTATCCCGTCGCCATTTTTGCTATTCCAAAAATGAAATTCAAATATATTTCTATTTGTATGCAAGTATTTGTGTGCGTGTGTGTATTTGTGCGTATGTAAGCTCGCCATTATAATTTGGCCAAAAGTTTTGCCATTTTGGCAGTTGTATGCGCTGGCTGAGAGAGAAATGTGGCAAATGTTTGGCATATTTAAAAATGCATGAATATATGTGGTAGCCCCAAAAGTAGCACATTAAATTACAAGCTTGGGGGAAACCCCAGTCCGGGGCAAAACAGAAGAAAGAACTGGTTTTTGTTAACTATTGTCGTTGAAACTTCTTAGAGATTTACTGTGCACGATAAATGATGAAGTTTTCCAAGAGGGTTGGTAACAAACAAAATGAGTCAATGTTCAATGAAGAAATCTCATTAATAATTAAGACATTTTCTGGGGAAACATTCGAGTAAGTGAATTAACGTAGATTTTAAATTGTTTTCAACAGATGTCGTAATAGATGCTGTCATTATGTCAGTAAAAGTGTTAAGAGGAAATAAAACTAGAAACCTATTAGTTAAGCACAGGGAAATCATCATTACGAAAAAAGTATGCAAAAATATTTAAGACTTGGAGTTGGTAATTAGGAATTTAATTTTATGGAATAATTTGTTATTAATTTAGTGCTTAAAATACTATTACCAACTATGAAAAACAGCTTGGAAATACTATTTTATTTTTCAGAAAAATACATATTTGAAATAATGGTGAATAAAATCGTTTCGATTGCTTACTCTTTTTAAAAGAATACCTATTTCTTTAATCTCATTCAGCTCTGAATATTCACATGATTATCAGGAATTTAGTCTGCCTAATGGCTGTCTTTTCATATATGTATTTCAATAAATCAAATATTTATGGTATAAAAGACTTTAAGTTACCTTCATGTAAATATTTGTATCTAATTCGTATCTATCAGCCGTACTTCGAAAAACGAAGAAATCCAAAACAAACAATTTTATTCGGATTCGGTATTGACGATTCGATTTAATTTCTCTTGCAACAAAACAATCGGTTTCAAACGAGAAAACATACCGATATTAAATACGCAAATACTACAATATTTTTTAATACTTACTACTCAAAGGCCCAAAAAACATCCAATTAATTAATGCCTATCTATATATTCTAACCTATACGAAAGATATCAATATTACTCGACAAATTTTTATAAAATTTTTCTCTTATCAAATCTAATTCTCTAAGAGATACTCTTATAATTTTTTGAGTTGAGTTTTGTCTTAACCTTTTCTTTAGCAAATAGCTGTCCGTTCTAATGTTATGTGGAATAAATCGTCACCTATAAATTGCTATAAATAATATTTGATTATATATTATTATATATAAAGGACTTTTTAAGTAAAACTTGATGTATTTGTATCTAATTCGTAAACATCAGTCGTGCTCCGAAAAAACGAAGTCAAACGAAATCAAACTCAAACAATTTCAATCAGATTTCCCGATTCGTTTAAATTTTCCTAGTAACAAAATAATCGGTTTCATACCGAAATTTATCAAATTCGCAAATACTTAAATATTATACAATATCTGCCTTGTCCCAATGGCGCCATATTTTTTATTAAAAACCCAAAAAATAATTTCTAAAAAACATGCAATGAATTAACTAATGTTTTTCAGATCTATACGAAAGATTTTAACATTACACGAAAAATTTGAATTGAAAATTGTTCTTATAATTCTCTAAGGATCGCTCAATGATCTGGATCTTGGTTAAATTGATAAATACGGAGTATTTAAGATCTTTCCGCGTAAAAAACGAACAGATAAAATGTTATTTGTAAATAACAGATTTTTGCGACTTTTGACCTTAAATATCTGGGTACAGGGTCATGATACTCATTGGTACTTTTAAATTTGATCTTAAAATGTCAAAATCATTATTCATGTCAAGTTTGAACTTATTACCTTTTCATTCGGAAGAGTTATCGAAAATGCGAAGTGGCATCACAAAAAACAGCATAACTTCGACAATTTCAAGAGTTACGTACTTTTCTTTTTTTCGTATTTTTCAGTGAATTTCCACGCATAAAATGAAATTGAGTGGGAGATCACTTTTGATTTTTAAAATTAAAAACTAAAAATGATAAAAAAATAAAAACAAAAAATCTTTAAAATAATGCTAACTTTTTTTTCAAATTTAATATTTTATCTGTCATGGTAAAAAAAATTCGCATCAATATCTTTAGTCGTTTTGAAGATATGGCTTATCGAAAAATAGTCTACAAATAAAAAACACGATATTCAGCTATCGATATCTCGATAAATAATCGGAATTTGGCAATAAAATTTGGCGTGGTTCCTATTGACTAGTAGCTCTACTTAATATTTAAAAATCATCAAAATCGGAGAAGGTCGGGAAAAAAGTGGCCCGCTTCACTTATTTTCGCCGATATATATTACTTTGCTTCGCTCGTTCCGTATTCCCACCTTAAAAATTTTACTTTTTTAGACTGAAGTCCTCTAGAATTGATTGCTACTTTATAGTTATTATATAAATAAATCTATAATTCATTTCTTTACTTTTTACAATGGATATCCCTTTTTTTCAAAAACTAATTTATATTTCGATGCTAAATTTCTCTTAAATAACTAATCACTCTCTTTATAAAAGACATCTGATGTGATAACAGGCACATTTTTTGAGATATCCCCAAGGTTTTATTTCCAAAAAAATCCATTACCTTTCGTTATTAAAAATTCTTCGTTTGATAACAACTGGAAAATTTCATTTGTAGTTTATTTTTGATATTTCACCTTTTATCCGATTTTTGATTTCTCCAAAAAATGAATTAACTTTCTTTATGAAATAGTCCTTATAATCAGTTTTTCCGTTCTTTTATTCCTCCAATAACAAATTAATTCCTGATAACTGATAAATATTCTTTATTTTCGGTAACTTAACGTTAACTTCATTTATCAACTTTCTGCGTATGCTGCAAAATAATAACCCATCCTTATGTGATAACAGGCACATTTTTTGAGATGTCACTAATTAATCCAAGGCTTTATTTCTAAAAAAATCAATTACCTTTCGTTATTAAAAATTTTACGTTTGATAACAATTGGAAAATTTCATTTGCAGTTTATTTTTGATATTTCACCTTTTATCCGATGTTTGATTTCTCCAAAAAATGAACTACCTTTGTTTGTGAAATATACCTTATAATAACTTTTTGCGATCTTTTATTACTCCAATAACAAATTAATTCTAGATAGCAGATAGATATTCTTTATTTTCTGTAACTTTTCTGTCAACTTCATAAAATTATTCAAAGATTATCATGAGTATTCCAACCCATTTCCTTCTCACAACTTTTGTATCAACTTTCTATCAACGCTGCAAAATAATAACCCATCCTTCATTTTATCTGCGCCCAACACAGTTAAAGTGCAACCAAAAAAAAAACGCATTGAAAATACTTTCAGAATTCTGCCGACGAAGCCATTTCCATAAAAAATCTATTTACGTATTCCTAGCTGGTTACAGACGTGGCTCGAACTACCCAAACAACTTGCTATCGCAACGCGTAATGAACTTTGATAACAAAATTTACTTGGCGAAATTTCGTTAATAAAGCAACGCCCGAACAGAACGAAATCCCCGAAACCCAAACTCCAACTGGGGGACACACCTCCTCCCCCTGCCTCCTTCGAAACAGGGTGCCAACAACAAACCGGCTCGTTCACATTGTGCGTTATACTTTTAATAAGTTGTGACGAGCTGACGACAAAAAAAGTTATCATTTATTAAAATTTTTGTCTTTCCAACGTAATTATAATAGTTTGATAAAACATCGTGCACGACAAGGAAGGCAAGGCAAGGCAAGGACAAGGCAGAGCAAGAACAAGGCAGAGCAAGACAGAGGCACGGCCCCATGGCACCCATATCCTAGCTCTTAGCAACCAACCAAGAGCTGTAGCAGGAAATGGGGCAGGACTTTGCCACTTTGTGCACTGTACGTTGCTTGTTGGCTCAATGGACGTTGCTCCTTTGCCTTTTTTTGACAAGTTTCGCCTTTAATTTCCCTTTATCATGTTTCAAATTATTAAAAATTTATGCTTTCAACTGAAAGTAATTGAAAATGTTCAATAACTGCTGAACGGGACAAAGAGTTATGGCTATGGCTGGCCTGTCTTTAGTTTCAGTTTCGCCATTTTTTTGATGGCAACAACAGCAGTAGCAGCAGCTCCCAAAGTTACCATCAAGCTGTGCCGAAAGAGGGTTGCCGCCTTTTCTCAATGAAAATGTCGCTGTCGTTGTCGTCCTCGTTGTGGGTGTCGATGAGTACAACAAAAAAAAAAGGGAAGGGAAAGCCAAGAAATATGCAGAAGAGCAAGGAACAGAGCTGGTCGAGCAGCAGCTCTTTGAGTTTTGGTTGTTAAAACTTGCAATGCACATTAAAAGTTAAGTGAGCGAGGGGAGGCAACTCTGTTTTGGGCTGTCACTCTCACTACGCTTTCAACAGTGGCGTAGGTGTAGGAATCAATTACTGGAGTGGCAGAATTTTCATAAAGGTTTTCTAAATAACTTACAATTTGGAAATAAATAAATTTGGAGATGGAGTCGGAGCTGCCAAAGCATGCATGTGGAGAAGCTCATAAAAAAAATATTTATTCTTTTATCTAAAAATCAAAATTTTTAAAATATGGTTACAGTAGTGCAATAGGAGGAGCAAACAATCATCCAACGTCTACTATATAACTGCCCTGCACTTCTTAGAAAACGCACCCAGTATCTGGGAAAGATTTTTTTCGAAGACTTGGTCTGTCTAACAAATCTGTCCAAAGGGGAATTTGTTTTTTTTTATTGAATACTCCATCTAATCCAACGAACCAAAGTCTCCCAATTTCTTTCTTCCTCAGTGATAAAAACAATAAAAAAAATGGCGGACGTGAAGTCGGGCGCGGACGACTTTAGGATACCCTGTACCACTAGCTTGTAATAAGTCCGATTTCTTCCAAAAACCAAAAACAGAAGAATTTTTAAGCAAAAATTTTTTTTTTGACCGATCGTTCCTATGGGAGCTATATGATATAGTCAACCGATTTCAATAAAATTTGACACAGTGCTTAAATACCTTAAAAAAGCTATGAATGCCAAATTTATTTCAAATATCTTTACAAACAAACAAAACACATCGAATTTTGTATAAAAAACGAGTTTTTGGACCGATTGGATCTATGGGAGCTATATGATCTAGTCAAACGATTTGGATTAAATTTAGTACAGTGCTTAGGAACTATAAAGTACTCACGAATGTAAAATTTGGTCCCAACATCTTAACAACCAAACGAAACACAACAAATTTGGTTAAAAAATCGATTTTTTGGAAGATCGGACCTTTGGGAGCTATATGATATAGTCAACCGATTTTGTTAAAATTTGGCACATTGCTTCAAGTGCTCTAAAAAATTTTCAAACGCCAAATCTGGTTACGATATCTTTCTTAAAAACGAAATATAGCGAATTTTTCTTTAAAAAAGTTATTTTGGCCGATCGGTTCTATGGGAGCTATATGATATAGTCAGCCGATTTTGATGAAATTTGGTACAGTGATTGGAAACTATAAAAACTTTCGAATACCAAATTTGGTTACGATATCTTCATAAACAAACGAATTATTCATCTAAAACACTTTTTTTTGTCGAGGTCGTCTCAAACACCCCCATGGGAGCTATATAATTTATCCCCGATATCAAAAAAAATAAAATAAACTTGCCTCCTATGGAATAATATGGGATCTAATGTGAAAGTTTGGTAGCTCTAGCTCTTACCATCTCTGAGATCTAGGCGTTCACACAGACAGACGGACAGACGGACATGGGTATATCGACTTCTCTATTCACCCTGATCAAATTTTAGGTAACTTTAGGATGTCTCAAACGTCTCCTTCTATATGTTACATACATTTTCGGCTTGCACAAACTAAATATACCCTTGGTACCATACGGTACAGGGTATAACAATCTCAATAGAACAAAAAATGGTCTGAGTAAGTTTGTTCTAGTCCTTTTTTAGCATCCGCCAGAAGTTTACAATGAAGTTTTAATTCATATTGCAGATCTATGTTTGGCGATGGCTAATAAAGCATTAGAACAATTGGGAATGCCGTCTCCTAATCGATCAATGCATGATGTATTTCAATTGGAAAAAATGCAACGAATCAAGTTAATTATCAATCTAATCGCACTGCCGAGGAACGTAAAGATCGCAATGAACGTAAAAAAATTCGGTTAAGATATTTATTCTAATTCTTCGCGACTAGCATAGGTTTCACAATCGTACGACATGTTCGTACCGATCATGCGAAGATAATTTGAAGGGACTTTATAGTCATAGCAGCATTTGCCCAGTCTTCGCTAACCATATCTGTGTGTTATATTAAAATAAATAATTTAAAAATCGGTATCATCCTTTGACTCACTATAAAATATTACCTTATGCTAAGAATGCTGTTTATTGTGCTTAGGCTCTTTGAGTTCCTTAACTTGGATTTTACCAAGTTGAGCTGGCCTCCGCGTTGGATCATGGCAATGAAAACATTTGCAGTGCAACAGCTGCCAGTTCAAGGAATCTGCGGTTGCCACCAGAATCCTTGTACTGAGAAACTTTATTCCAAAACTTTGTGCTGTCATTGACGTTTTACCACTTAACTAAATTAATATCATTGTACTGCCGCCCAATGTATGCTATTCTGTCTACTTCGAGGTGTTCTAACATTTCTGTAATTCGTTTTTTTTTAGTAGACGGAAAAAACGTCGATGTTTTTTAAAGTTTTAAAACGGTCGGTAGAAGAATTTGTCAAATTGGTTACCTCTGCTTTAGCTGCTTGATATGCTGAATCACAAAATTAGAGCAACGAGCACGAATTTCTTTTTCAACGCCTGCATCGACATTTAAAGATTTGATTTTCTTTTCAAAATCATACACTTGGTACATATCGGATTCTGCATGCTCTTCCAAGTTTTCAATTTCCAATATGTCAATTTCCTTGTTTGGGGGAACAATTAACTGCTTTAACGAATTAGTGGTAACCGTGCTGCTACATGTTTTCATGAAATTTGTGGCAGCATTAAAAAAAAGCGAGAAAAAAGCCAAATTCATTTTTAAAAAAGCCAGAATTCCCGCTTCCCACAATTCACAAATTTTTCCCGCAATTGGGCTTCGAAAAAAGCCAGATTTGACGGGGGAAAAAGCTACACTGACAGCAATGCATCAGAATGCTCCACACTTTATTGATGCTTGAAAAAAAAAGTATTTAACATTTTCTACTCACATAAAAAATATGACATACAACAAAATAAAGATATATATAAATAAAATGTATTTTATACTTCGAAAAACTTCCATTAATGCCACTTACTGCTTAAACCATTTGAAAATTATAAGCTGTTTAAAAAAAAATGCCGATTTTCTTAGAAAGTATTCTTACAGTTTATCTATAAAAATAAACTTAAAAACGCAATGTAAATTATTACAGCACAGTTGGGATGGAAATTTTGAAGAAAATATTTATATATATTTTTTGGAAGAAATAAAAAAAGAAATTGAAATGCTTAACTTAATACATTGAGCCAGAAGAACACTGTGATGAAAAAAAACTAATAATATTAAAGCATACAGTTCCCAATTCGACAATTAACAAATTAGGAGTATCCGATTAAAAAAATTTCCCTATTTTGTTCGATAACTTTTTTTGCATTTAGAAGGTAATTTCATAATTCCTCAATTGAAGAAGTCGGGACCACCTATCGATAAAATAACTAAACAACTCATTTTAACTAGCCTCTCTTGAGGACATTTGTTAGGTATTACAAATATTTATCAAACATTCAAAGAGATGATACTCGCTTGGTGCCAGGACGGGACTTTACAGTGGGTGCAAAGATTCCATCCAAAATCTCGGTGCTGCTAACGCGTCATTGAAGATGTGTACAATCTGGTGTTGTATTGAACTTCTTCTGTCATCTTCAACTCCCAGTGAAGCATAAGGCCTCAGGTTTTATTAATCGTGATGTGTTCGAGTGGATTTGGCACCTCCAAAATCATAATCAAAAAATGAGAGCTCCGTCTCTTGTTAGCCCTGACCAAGACTTCCACACTGGTTGGTTAAAGTATCTTCATTAATGTTGCTCAGGTAACCAAAGTGCACCACGTGTAGGTAAGAGTAGGAATTAAGTGCTGAGTATGCTGATAACAGGATACCATCGGAGACATCAGCACCCCAGGAGCACCCAAATAGAATAGAACACGAGACCCTATAGGCAAAGTTAGTTAATTGAAAACACCATAGGTCCAAAAAGAGGATTTGAACCTATGGGAGCAGTTCGCATTGGATGATTCTCTCCCAATCCCTCCAAACACACTACAAAAACTTCTGGGTTTTTGGGGTTTCCAACCCACCGATCTTTTTCGACTATATTACTCGTACTATCCGCTTCAAAAATGGGTCTATGTTATAACATTTCAGCAAAAAATCAGAAGCATCAATTTAGTTTAAAGGGTTTTTTTCCGATAATCCGTGTGCTACCCATACATCGAGCTTCTTGTCAAGTGCAGCGTTAGCGACTGGTTCCAAAGGGTTTTATAGTTAATCCTTAGTTCCTGAGGAATAGTAGAAATGTTTTAATTCGACTCGATGATTTCCATGAATTTATAAACATTTTCAAAAAATGGCCTATCTTCCACATTACCAAAACGGAATTATTGGAACCACAGCTTAATATTCGATATTTTACTTGGACATTGTGCTGTAGAGTCTCAAAATGAAGGTAAAAAAGAGGAAATTCGATACATTCTTCTAGTAATCTTACTAGTAATCGTAGAATGTATCAAATTTTCTCTCTTCTTACCTTCATTTTGAGACTCTACAGCACAAAACTGGCTTCACCAACCAAATATTGACCTAGATCCTGTCTTTCAAGCGTAATCTCATCTTTAAATGCCAAAATTTCGAAAAAAGATTAGTGTAAGTTGCCACTAACTTCCATAATAATAAAATTTTCTAAATATTTATGATTGTTTTTGGCAACCCCCTCGGAAAAACATCAAACTACATCCCTGACTTGTAGTTTGCAGTTTCAGTTTTGTATTTATTTTATAATTATGTTAAGAAATTTTTGTAACAAGTCTTTGCAAATTGATAGCCTTGATAGCTGCTGCTCCTGCCATGATTCGCCAGGGGCAACGTTTGAGCTGCGAGCAGGCGTTAAGCTGCCGTGTTCCAAAACGCTGACATCTTGATCTGCGTCTTCTTTGAATTTCAATTAAGAACAAAAGTCACGTCGACCAACAGATGCTGTTCCTGTAGCAAAAACCAATTGACAGATGAAATGTGCTGACACACAGCAACAGGAATCGAAATGGGAATGGGAGCTGTAGCTGTAGCTGGCGCACCTGACCAGGCGGCAACGGCTTAGAGCCAATCAAACAGCCATATGCCAGTCAAATGGCTAACAGAGCAGTTCCAAAGCAGCTCAATAATAAAAGTAAACAAATTAAAACAGACAAACTGGCTGCTGCTGGCCCTGAAACTGGAAAAACTTTTTGCCATGAAACGACAAAAGTTCAGACAGCTAAAGTGGGAGGGGTTGGCTGTGGGCTCTCTGGTCGTGGGAAGATTGTTATTTGTAAGCGGGGGGCAGGTCATGGGCTATGGCTAGCGGCGCGTGCGTTTGGCACGCAGTTTTAGCTAGCGTCGCTTAAGTCCATAAAATCCTCACTAATCTTCTAGCCGCATTTCGACAAAATACAAAACACTTTTTGTCAAATCATCCAAACACCTGATGTCTTGCTTAGCCCTGGCCAACAGGTGCCACTCCGCCCACCCAAAAACCCATGGATTGGCTAGGGAAATACGCTAAAATGTTTGGTTTTTATACGCTTAGAGGCTGCCACAAACACACACACAAATACACTAATACACATTTACATTTGTGGCAAGTGCATAAAAGCGCTTTGTCACAGGGCAATTTCCGTGCGGAAATAAACGATGGCCTGCGGTTACCGCTTTGAACCAACAGCGGTGTGCAGGGGGGGAGAGGCCAAAAGCTACTGATGTTTTTCCTAAAAAAAAAATGGAACAAAAAAAACAGCTAATAATAGATTTTCACTTGCTGAAATTTCGTTTTAGGCGCTACTTCTCTTTTACATAGATGTGTTTGCCGCTTTTCCCAAAAACAAAGTAAATAAGTCGAAAGAAAAACAATTAAGGCAGATAATAATAAAAATAATATGAAGCGCAGGAAAACGTAGAAAAAAGAAGCCAAAAAAAAAAGAAACTTTCACTTGAGCTCATTTTCACATTCAGAACTTTGCATTTAACTTTTGGCCGCCTCTTATATATTTTTTGTTTTTTGTCCATCATTCTCAAGGGAAGCTTATAGAGATTTAGATTTTTAAGATGAGTTTGTTTTTGGGCAAAGAAGTCAGTACTTGCTTTGCGTAAAAAAAAATGTTCTTAAACGATTTAAAGTACTCTAAAAGTTGTGAGAAGAAGGTAAGGAAAATATGTGAATATATCGATAGCAACAAATGTGGAATTGGGAACTCGGAAAAACAAACTAAAGTTATTCGATTTCTGGTGCCTGGTCCAGTATGAGGAAATTCGTTGTTGACGAGGCTTTATAGTTAATGAAAATATGTAAATATAATGTTCTATCTATTCTGTTCTTGGCCAAATGAAAAATGGAGTCCCGCAAGGGACTTTAGATTGAGGGTCTGTAGGGCTCCTATAGTGGTGCCAGACGACTTCTGCGAAACTACACTCACATTGTCATCTGCGTCAGAGACAAGGAGCTATCTCGCGGAGCTAGAAACCGACAACTCGAGCTGCCGAAGAAGAAGCGGAACTTTTGGTTGAAGGAGTACCGGATGTACCTGAACAGTTTCAGGTGATTGAGAATAGAGGTCGCCGTGCAGACGTCCTCTTGGGGTGATGCTTTTAGAGTGTCTTCAAACTCATCTTGCTCCGTTACTCTACTCGATTTACACTGTGGATCTACGTATCTCTGAGGATGATCATATGGAGGCTACCTTGTAAGCGGGTGTGGCTGTTCCTAACAGCTCGAGTCGTCCACTTGACTTTGGCTGACACCCTCCAAATTGCTGATTGGTGTGGTAGATGGAACTTAAAGGACAACCCTGGATAATCCCATCCAGCCAGTAACCCTGAGAGACTCAAGGCAAGAAAAATACAATCGGAGCAAGGACAAGCTCTAAACATATATAAATACTGCACAATCGTATTTTACGGCGAAGAACTAACTTCCCCTAGTACGTGGGTAACTCGACCCTACACCGTGTCCTTGTCCAGATATCATAGAAGAGTGACTTGGGAGGCATACTAGCATAAATACTGAGGTAACAGAGGGTAA